>OV277351.1:25856151-26418651 GCA_922984085.1 Sicus ferrugineus
TTTCTTGCGGAGGGCAAACGCAACTTTTTACTCATTCCCGAGATTAGTGATTCCTCTTCGCTTTGCATTTCTCTTCACTCTGCCACGAAGCAGAGAATTAAACGCACTCGTTAACACTGCAATGAAAAAGTTTTCCAATTACATTCCACGTTAATGCAGGCCATTCAGGTGATTTCGCGTGGCATCCTTTTAGGCGTCATTAAAAAAGTCTTCGGTTTCTTCGCTTCTCCGACGAGTTCTCTGCACAGACTTCAAAAACACTGCTAAGCCAAATTTCTCGCGTGTATTTTGAGGGATTTTAAAGGTCTTTGAAGTACAGCTACAAGTTTAAGTTGCATTTCGTAAAAAATTAAGCAATACTACGAAATTCTTTGCGATTTTGTATTATAAATGAAACGCCGCAATTCGCATGCGATTCTTACGAGAGTTCAGCGGCGAGCGCTAATGGGTTAATTTTACTGAAACACTTAGAGATCCACTACGAACGCTACTTAGAGCGACTTAAATAAATTCTCTAAAAGTATTTTATATGGAGAAATCAACAACACGCTTACAATTTACTTACTTTTGCAAATAGTTCTGAAAGCTTTTAGAAGAGCACACAACATTTTTTAATCTTGTTAAATGATATTAAAAAGCTTTTAAAAGTGACAGCAAAAAATAAAAACAAAATACGTCCAAACACTAAAAAGTGTTTTCACTTTAATTTAATTAAACCTTTACACACACACACACACACACACACACACACACACACACTCTCTCACACACTCACAAACTCTCTCTTACAGATTCACTGGATGTTGTGAAATTTGCAGCAACAACAGAACAAGAACAACAACAACCCTAAGAAAATCTTGAACTTCATAGAACGTAAAAGTTGGGTTAAAAAAAACCACAGCAAAATATTGCTGTGACAACAATGTGCATTACAAAATGAAAGAAACGGAAACGGAAATATGCAAACCCGCAGTGCGTTTGTGTGAGTGTGTGTGAGTGTGTGTGTGTGTTTGTGTGTCTGTCCAGCCAGCGTTAAATGCAACACTTCAGCTGACTTTACTTCGTTTAGTGGTTCAGTTGGCTGAAAGAAAGCAGAATTTTGTATAGAATCGAAGGGACGGTGAGTAGAAGAGGAGGAGGAGGAGGAGGAGGGGTGGACGAGGAGGATGAAGAGAGGAGCGAGGAGCAGGACCAGGAGGAGGAGGAAGAGGAGGATGAAGAGGAGGAGCAGAAGGATTAGAAGGAGGACGAAGAGCAGGATGAGGAGGAGGTGCAGAAGGAGCAGGAGGAGCCGGAGGAAGAGGAGAAGCGGGAGAAGGAGGAGCTGGAGGAAGATCGGGTGGAGGACGTGGAGAGAGAGGAGGAGAAAAGCAGGAGGAGGGGATGGAAGAGGAGGAGTTGGGTGAGGAAGGGAAGAAAGATCTAACTTCACAAAATAAAAATCCTCTCCTCTATTCTCCCATATCTTGCCCGCCCTCTCTTCTATTCCACTCCCACTCCTACCCTTCCTCTCTTCTTCTTCCTCTCTTCGCCATCCTATCTTTCCTGCCTCATGCTCTTCCCCACCCGCCTTCAACCGCTCAGTTAGTTTTGAATTTGTTGCCTTTCGTTTTGACTTTTTCCGCTCGAGGACTCAAAAGCATTCATGCACTTTTCATGCTCGCTCTTGGACTGAAAGCATTTTCGTGTTGCTGCTGCGACGTAGCTATTGTTGTGGCGCTATTGTTGCTGTAGCACTTGATTAAAAAATTCCAGCATGCTATTAAAATTTAAGGATTCCCTCCCTCTTCACTCAAGAATAGGATGAGAAGATGCAATTAGCAATAAAACAGCGCGAAAACTCTGAGAGCATGAAAATCAGGAAAATGATAAAATTCCACACTTTACTAAACTTTTATTAATTTTCTTTAAATTCCGTACATGTTATGAAGTAAAATTCAATTGAAAATGCTGTAAAATTCCAGAAATGGATTCTCCACTAAACTGTTTTAATATGCAAGCAGAATTGAGTGGAAATTTCATTCGATTCAAAGAAATCGTTAACATTCAAATGACGACGCTAATCCTTGGGTCAGGTTGAGACAATGAATAGTTGCAGCGCCAGACGGGCGGCGGGACGCAAGCACAGCGAGTGCAAGGAAGCAGGACTGCGATGACTCAACCTTCCTCAGTGGCATGTGAATGTCAAGTGCAACGTATTGAATGCGGCAAATCGCCAGAGTGCTAAATAAGCACTTCTTGAAGAGAGATTCACAGACACAAAGACGAGGTTACGCACACACACACACACACGCGCGCACACACACACACGCACACACACGTACACTTGCACTCTGCATCACAGTGATTGAGATGGAATCTGAGCAAAGCATTTTCCAACCAAGAAATGAGACTACAAAATCGCATGGTAGAAAATCGCTGAGGAAAAATAAAATAAAAACAAATATTGCCTGTGTTCGGACAGACTGAGTTGTGGCAACTACCGGGGCTGCTTTCCTCTGCCTCCTAAATTAAAAAAAATCAGGAGAATCCAGAAGAGAACAAACAAGTCATGAGAATTTTCGCCGAACTGCGAATTCCACGTTGCGTGCACGCCGTGATGTACCAGATGTTGAAATTTTGGCGCGGAAAAACTTACAAGATGAAGTCCTGTGCAGTCAGGAAACTCAACTTTTTGGCTGCTCCATTGTGAATTATTATCCTGGTGTCCTTTTTAAATAACAGATCAGACTTTTTCTAGATTTATAATGGTGTTTTTCTGTCCTGCTCCGCACAGGAAGTCGCAATCGCAGATCTTGCAAGTTATTAATACGTTTTATTTATAGATATTTACAGACACCACCTTTAAAGGGTCATAAAAAGCTACATGGAGGACACGTTAGCGGCAGCTCGTGCCATTGAAGAGTCAAGGATAAAGGATGACTGGTGCAAGGACTCCAAAGCGACCTTGCTTCCCATTAAATAGCTTCGCACGGCCATCGTAGTGTTGTTTCGCGTTTTCCCTGCGCTTTCAATTCCTTATTTATTTGCAAAATAATTACTTTTTATTATTTACTCTCTATTTATAATTGTTGTTTGCTTGTTTTCCTCTGTGAATCGACAGGAGAATCGTAAGCGCTGCTGCAGGAAGTCTGTGAAAACGCTTTCAGTGTGTTTTAGAGCAACATAAATGCATAGTTTGTACTTTTGTTATTGAAACGAAATAATAAAGTATAATAAATTCAAAGAGTAATTTATAGTTTTCGATTTTTCCTAATCTGATAGAATTTATTGGCAATAATTTAATTTCAATAATTTTATTTAGAATGTATAAATGAAAATAATTTGTAGAAATTTCAGGAACTTTCTAAAGTCATTTCATTCACTACAACACACAAATCTCACTCATACGCACGCAAGAATGCACTTCACGCACGCAAGAATGCACATTTTTTTATAAAAGATAAATTAAAACTTTGCAATAACTAACTTAAAACTTTCTAAATTAAAATCTTAACTTTCTCAGTGGAAGCTTCGTGTTCATGATGTTCATGCGTAACAAAATTCGCTTCGGTGAATTTGTAAATAGAACTCTTAAGACCATTTTAAGTCTGTTTATGAAACAGAGAGAGAGAGAGTGAGAGAGAGAGAGAGCGAGAGAGAGAGAGAATGACGGAGAGAGAAAGAAAAATTGAGATTTGTTGCCTCAAACTCAAAAGTCATTTGAAAAATATATTGAAAAACTGGAGTCATTAATATTATTATATAAGATTAAAAATTAATTTAGTAAAATTTGAAAATCAAAAGATTTCTATTTAAAGAGCTTCTGAATGAGTTCTGCACGTAAATTCAAGTATCGTAGGTCCTCACCGACTATTCACAGGAAGAAAACTTCCTTGGAAATAAAGTGAGAAATTACTAAATTAAGTCACAGCGCTGGTGAGCAATTCGCTGCTCCTCACCACTTCTTCACAAGGACTCTGTGATGGACGTCCGCCCATCGTGAGCAGAATGAGTGTCATTAAGTAGGGAAATCAAATTATGCGAGCTGCCGGAATACAAAACGAGTTGCTGCTGCTGCCGCTGTCGCTGTCGCTGCTGCTGTCAAGCGCTCTGACCGACACCTCGTGTCACGGGCAGGCAGGCGGCAGACAACTAAAAGACTTCAGAGCACAGAGTTGCCATGGACTCGTCAGGAGGCCTCTGTGTATCCGTGTGTTCGGGTGTTGCGCTCACACACAGCTTCAGTGCATTATGCGTGTTTATGTCACTCACGTCAGGTGTTAATGTAGTGGTGAAATTAAAAGACAGCCTGACTGATGAGCACCAAAAATCAGTAATAAATTCAATTTTATAACTTAATTGGAATTGTGATTGAAATTTCATACGTTAAAGGATACGTTAAAAGAGCCTTTCGACACTATTGAAACTTTTTCAATAGTGATCAGAATTGATTAACAGAATTTCGAATTCAAAATCGAGTTCAAAATCGAGTTCAAAATTGAGTTCAAAATCGAGTTCAAAATTGAATGCAAATATTTCTCAGTGAAACCTTCTAGAGCTTCCACGAAGCTGTCGCGAGCCGAAATCGGAAGCCCCAGCGAAGATTTATTAGGGAATTTCCTTTATTTGTTCTTCTCGTGCGCTATTTTTCTCGAGTTTGTTCTTCTGTTTACTTTGTTATGTCATGCACGAAATTCTGTTGACGTTGCATTATTTTTTCATGCTGTTTCATTATTAAGAGAACCGGGCGCGTGTGATTCTACATCTCCGCAGCAGTCCGTCCTCAACGAAATTAACTGCTATTCGCGCTGGAAGATCCTTACTGTCGCACGAACTTTGCCATTGTAGTGTCTGCAAGTATTTTCCTACAATTCAATTTTCATAGTAAAGGACGACTTTGTGCAAACAAGTCATTAGAAGGAATGGGGAAATGAATTGCATCCATAACTAGAGGGTGGGCGGCCGGCTGTCTTCGAGCATGCAAAACAGACCAACAAACAGACAGAAAAACAGACAAACAAACAGACAGAAAAACAGACAAACAGACGAACAGAAAAACAGACGAACAGACGAACACACAGGACTAAATCGACTCGCAAGGTGGCTCTGAGCAATAATATTGTACAATACTTCCCTACATCTGTCTCGTTTCCTAGTCGTGTCCTGTTTCCCTCACGTCCTGCCTCCCTCACGTCCTGCCTCCCTCACGTCCTGCTTCCCTCGCGTTGGCCACGTAATAGCGAACTCTCTCACCCCTCGGCTGTGGGGTGTAAAAGGACGGAAGCTTGTATTTCACTCTACGGCGCGCTTCGCAATTACGTACATCTAATTCTCCGCCTCCACTAGGAAGGCGTCGGTCTCTGTTTACCCAACCTTCTGTGCGGAACTCTTCCCCGTTTATCTCTTCCTCGAAGCAGGAATCGAAGCAAGAAATTCCGCAATAAGAAATGACTAAGTGCGGGTTGAGAGTGTCTCGAATACTTCTCGTCTTGTCTTCTTCTGAAAATATTCTGCGAGAATCTATTAAGCGAATAGAGCGCGAAGTTCCTTCTAACATTTGCATTTATTAACTATTATTAATTTACAAGTCGTCTTGAGTGGAAAGCGACGCCCTGCCACCTTCAGTCGTCAGAGTGAAGTGGCGAGGTGACGCTCATTAGGAAACGTTCGTCGTGTGTACTTCATTAACTGGCGTTGGAGGGAAATGAAACGAACGCAAAGGAGATTCAGCTGCCAACGCTGAGTTTTATTTGCTTCTCCAACTATGTAAATTGAAATTCCTAATGCAGCGTAATGTAAGCGAGGATGTTTTGCTAACGACGTGGATGCTGCAAGGATGTGTGTTGCGCAAGCAAATCCGGACGGTGGAACCTTGGCGGGAGTTTAGCGCTCAACTTTAACATTAACATGAACTCATGAAGGTTTCAGTCGGATGAGATTCAGACTGGAAGATTTATTACCAGAAGTCAAATTACGAAGAGACAAAACATTTCTTCTGTTTGAAATGATTTCAGAGCAATCACTCAGCCGAAGTGTGTCAGTATTTGAGCGTCGGTATTCACGTCTTACGCTGTCTCCACTAAATCCTCTCACGCAATCCCTTCACGCAGTTAATTGGCGCGCAGCAGCGGTTGTTGGCAATGAAAACAATAGGAAATCCACAGAAATGCAATTCAATCAGCGCAAGACTGCATTTCCATTTCGAAGATTATCATATTATTTCGTACGAAGGACGAGATACAATATAAAATCGAGGAAGAATAAAGTGTAATAAAGTTGAAGAATTGAGGCGCAAGCATTTAAATTAGCAATTCAAACACATCGCGTATTTTCATTTGTTTTTCAATTAACTGCTCGGTTTAATTATAGATTTACAAATGAATTTGCTGAATTAACGACGACACGTGATGACTTAATTACTGAAATTATTCGATGGCGTTTTCTAGTGCAAATTGACGAATAAATATTGTGGAAAAGTGTATTTTTGAAATTCGTGGACGAGAACACACAGTCGCACCTCCGTTCGTGTTGCATGTGTGCGTGTGTGTGTGTGTGTGTGTGTGTGTGTGTGTATAAAGGTGTAGGTGTGTATTTGTTAAAGCTCAAACTCCGTGCTTAAATGTTGCATGTATTTGTGGGCAAGTTGAACGAACAAGCGCTTCAAGTTTGAAGGACACTGAAGGCATTTATTTGCGCTATTTTTAAAGTCTAGTTTGTTTGTTTGTTGTTGTTGTTGTTAATGTTGTTGTTTTCGCTACTGTTGTTACTACTACTACTACTACTACTGCTACTACTATTAGTAAAAAAAGTATTATTGTGGTTGTTATTGATGTTGCTGTTTTCTATGAAAAGAATTGATGCTAAAATTAGTGATTATATATTTTTGTATTATCAATATTTACTTGTATATTGCAAAATTGTTAAAAAATTCTGCTAATTTCTTATTTATATATTCAATTATGTGTTGAAGTTGCGAAGCAGGCAACAAAAAAGTGGCGTCACACGCCATTCCTAGCGGTATTCACAACAATAGACTCGTCCTTCACCCTCTGTCGACCCAGTTTTTCCTGTTTACAAATTCATTTCGCTTGCCACGCCCTACCTTCAGACTTCGGTTTGTTTATTCGTGTGTTCTGCTGTGTTTTTTCGTTCGTCCTCTTTTGGACGGCTTGAGGGGCCGCAAGGACGAGAGCAGACCATTGAAAGTTCAAAACGGCGCCTTAAAACGCGTCTGAACGCTTTTCTTTGTCATCATGCACGCGTTAAAAAACGTTTTATTAACAGTTATGTACTCTTTTTTTATAACAAATCATCATCTAGAAAATTAACATTTTGTCGTTTTATTAAATCTGCAGAATAAAGTGACGTATTTTTGTTGTTACTTCTATAAAAAGTATTTCTATTTCTCGCTTCCTTTGCTAATTCTAACGATAAAATTAAGCGGAAGTTAATTACGATATTAAATTGTTATCGTTTTCGTCTGCAAGTAGAATAATTCAGTTTAGTGATTTCATACTTTGATATCCTTGCTGTAGACGGAGCAAACAGAGCGAACGCCGTCCACGAAGGACGCAACAACGAAGAGTTAATTGAACCCCGAGCAGCTAATTTTAGAAGCCAAATTCAAACTTCAACTTGAACACGCAATAGAATGCCGGGAAGAACACTCAACGCAGCATTTGGAAAAGCGTTGATTGCTTCACCATGCTAGTCGTTTGATTTCCTTTCGTGTCCTTTGATAAAAATATCTGCAGTCTCGATAGTCAAGTTCAGTGAACTGGGGGCACTTGGGAGCCACATACTCAACCCGAATAGTTGCTCGTGTATTCAAGCAAACGTTCGTTATATTGCGGAACAAGATATTTCTCTGATATCCAATGCTGTTGTCGGTATTTTCGTCCCGCCCGATCAACTATTAAATAATGCAATGAATAATGTCCATTTTTTCTCAGTGTAGATGACTAGCAAAGCGTCTGCCTTCACTTAATCACTAAAATGCTCTTCACTCCTTGCTGCAGGTTGCAGATAGTTTCTCATTCCTCGAAGGGATTTTCTATTGCAAAAGTCGTTGCTGCGATACGCTCGCCGTAACGATTTTCGCGACAACGGTCGTTGACCCTTCTTCAGCGGCTTCAACTAAAGCCGCCGCTGTTGCTGATATACCGCGCTTCGTAATCGGTCTTCGCCAGCAGCGAGGAAGCGCCATTTCCCTACAACGCTTGCAAGAAGCTACGACTTCCTGAGTTTTACGGGTTTTCTGCCTACTTGATTAGGAGGAGTTAACAGTCCCCGTCCCTCCGCGCCCCCCCCCCCCCCCCCCCGATAATGACTGACTAATTACGATACTAGTGATCCTACATTAGTTGCGGTGACCTCATGTGACTTCCCTACAACTGACTGAACTGCTGATGTTAATGACTTTTTACAGTGCATGAATAAAAAGCTATTTCGCTGATTTAAAGTGTGTATGTGTGTGTGTGTGTGTGGGTGTGTGTATTTGTAGTGAATGCACTGTTCCATGGCTGAATATCAGCTAAATCATCACATCTGTCAGTTTGAAAGGCATTTTTTAAGGCATTTTTAAGGCATTTTGAAGGCATGACATCCGCAATGTTACGACTTCTTTTTCGTTTGTAATCGAAGAAAGTGAAAGACTTTGTTGGAGTAATTTTCAGTTGTGGAAAGCTTTTCATTCATATTTCAATATTTCACTGTCACTCCCTACGGACGACATAAAGTGAAAGTTAATCCTGCCTGCGATATCCTTGTATGGCATCTCAAGATGCCACGAAGCCCGGATGACCATCGTGAGGGTGAGTGGCTCTTGACGACGGGGTGTGTGTGTGTGCGCGCGTGTGTATGCGTGCGTGTGTGTGTGTGTACATATAAATTCTCTTCAATGCTATTCTTGCTCACCTCACACATCGTGCAGTTGTTGCCTTTGTTGCTGTTCCCCCAGTAAGCCAGAGATGTTGTTGTTTTTCTAGTGTCGCCTCGAATATCGTTTTAGATTCTCAGTTATTATTTTGCGATTTGCTGACGATGATGATGTCCTGTGATCGTGAATGGACTTCTTTTGATTTTTGCTAGTTGTTGTTGCGATCTCAAATTTGTTGTTGTGGTGGTGGTGTAGATATTAAAACTTCTTAATAACGCTGCCGTTGTTGTAGTTATTGTTGTTGTTGCGCACTGTTATGTTGTTCGCTGTTGTTGTTGCTATTTACCGCTTTCGTTTTTATTCGTCGTTGTTGTTGCTGTTGTTTGCTGTTGATATTCGCTTCGATGATCTTGTTGTTTCTAGTTTTTGCAGCTATTGTTGCTGTTTGTTGTTGTTGTTGTTGTTGTATCATTAATTTACAACAACACTTCAAGCGTTTGTTTTCTTCTTAGCAACATTTTAGCGAATCGCCGATTTTTTCCTCCAGTGGAAATTTTTATTCTTTTTGAATTTTTGCTGGCAGCGAATGAAATTTTTTTTTCAAACCGAATTGAATTCATTAACTCTCGTCTGAAGTCTCATCTGTCAACTTCTGATTGTTTTTGCAAACGTTGGTTTCAACTGCAAAAAGAATGGAAATAATTAAGAAAATATTTTTCTTGCCTTGCTAAAGTTTAAATTTTCGCTTAAATGATTTCGATCAAAGATTTAGAAACACAAACTTTTTCAACCTCCATTAAATCGCATTTTCAAATTGTCTACTTTCAGAATTCAACAGTACAAACAAAAAACTTGACTTGAAAAAAAAAGTTGAGTGTTCGACATTCGCTCTCCGATTTCATCGTATCGCGCTCAATCTGACAGCCGCGCGTCCTGTCAGCCAATCCTTCGGCCCGTGCGAGTTCCTCTCCAGCGTGGTTCTGACGTGTTTTCGAGCCCGCGGCTGCTGCTGAATGAAGTTTTAATTAAAACGCCAAATCAACTAATTTGTTCGCGGTTGCCGCACGCTGTCGCGCCGCCACGCAGACGCTGCCGTTATTGTTTCTCGTCAACCGCACAGTCAGCCGTCGGCCGTGTCATTGGCGAACTTAAACGCAACTTCATTGAAATCCCACCAGCAACGCAATTAATTGCAAACCAACAAAATTGAAATTCAATTGTTCACGCGATTTTCATCACGACTTTCCGTGCATTTCGTCGTGAGGTCCGATGTGATTTAAATTTGATTTAAGTGTGACTTCAACGTGACTTCAACGTGACTTCACCGTGACTTCACCGTGATTCCCACGCGATTTGCATGTGATTTCAACGCGATTTGCATGTGATTTCAACGCGATTTGTATGTGATTTCAACGTGATTTAAACGTGATTTAAACGTGATTTAAGTGTGACTTCACCGTGACTTCACCGTGATTCCCACGCGATTTGCATGTGATTTCAACGCGATTTGCATGTGATTTCAACGCGATTTGCATGTGATTTCAACGTGATTTAAACGTGATTTAAACGTGATTTAAGCGTGACTTCAACGTGACTTCAAATGTGATTCCAACGCGATTTGCATGCGATTTCAACGCGATTTGCATGTGATTCCAACGCGATTTTCATGTGATTTCAACGTGATTTAAACGTGATTTAAGTGTGACTTCAACGTGACTTCAAATGTGATTCCAACGCGATTTGCATGCGATTTCAACGCGATTTGCATGTGATTTCAACGTGATTTAAACGTGATTTCAACGTAATTTAAACGTGGTTTAAGTGTGACTTCAACGTGACTTCACCGTGACTTCAAATGTGATTCCAACGCGATTTGCATGCGATTTCAACGCGATTTGCATGCCATTTCAACGCGATTTGCATGTGATTCCAACGCGATTTTCATGTGATTTCAACGTGATTTCAACGTGATTTCAACGTGATTTAAACGTGATTTAAGTGTGACTTCAACGTGACGTCACCGTGACTTCAAATGTTATTCCAACGCGATTTGCATGCGATTTCAACGCGATTTGCATGCGATTCCAACGCGATTTTCATGTGATTTCAACGTGCGATTGATTGCGGATCCCCCGAAAATGTGGACTCGCGGCCGGCGACGCGCTTATCTCAGCGAACGTTTGAACGCTTCATTAGCAGCGCCTCGGGAGTTCAGCTGCACGGGAGGATCTTGAAGGATTTGAGATTCTCGAGCGTCGAAGTCGTGTTCGCCGTCAGCCGGGCGTCGTGTTTACTCGCGTCTCGTATTTCAGCGCTTTATTAGCGCTGCATGCGGTCCCCTCAGTCGGAGGCTGACGACGCTCAGCGCTGAGTTGACTCAGCATTTGAAGCATTTTAAGTTTTTGTCTCAACCGAAGCGAGGTGTCAGCTTTTCAATGAAGTTCATTTTCTCAATAATCGACATTCAGTCAAGAAATAAAAATGAAACGCAAATCGTAAATAAGAAATAACAGTTATTGAGAGTAACAACATCGAAATGAATGCAAAAAAAACGCATCGTCGTGGATGCTGCTGCTGCGCTCGTCGGTCGTCCGCTTTATTGTTGGCGCGGCACATACACAACAACAACAACAACAACAACAACAACAACAACAACAAGCGATTAAAACGAAGCAAACGTCAGTAAACACGGCGAGCAACATAAACAGGCGGCAGCGTACACAACACTTGTTGCTGGGACGGCGACGCTTCATTGCATTCTGCACACAGCGTGCACCTCGTTCACACACATGCACACACACACACACACACACACAATTCGGTTACAAATACATTTCACACACTCGCCTCTCTGCAGGCAGCTTCACTCGCCTCTCTGCAGGCAGCTTCACAGCTCTTTTATCGCCGTCGTATCGCCCGCTTTCGCTGCTCCGTCGCCGCTGTCGGCGAAGCGTGCAGCGTGCAGCGTGCATGCGACGCAGCGGCAGCGTTCATCTTGCCGCACTGCAGTGTCTGCCGCAACAGACGCGGCGGCAGCGCGCGCGAAGGGCGGCGACTCCAGACGAAGCGGAAGCATTTAAAGTCTGCAATCTGAAAGCGGTTCAGCGAGTGTTGATCCTGATCTCGATGCTATTTTCGTCTCGTCTCGCGCTGGCTGTAGTTTCTCTGCGTGAGTTTGTTTTGCAATTAATTTCCTCAAGCAGAATTGACGTCATTAAGCAATCAGTCAGTCCACTACCTGGTCAATTAACCGGTATGCCAGCCTGTGAATCACTCAGTCAGTCCCGTTCGTTTAGTAACTCAAGTCAATTACTAAATCAATCAAGTAGCAGTCTCAATCTCAGTCTTCTAATCAATTACAATCGCACTCTGCGTCTCAGTTGCAGTCACCGGCACCGCCACCGTCACCGTCACCGGCACCGTCATCGTCACCGCCACCATCATCGTCACCGCCACCGTCACCGTCACTCACTCGTAGCCGCCTGACTTCATTAAGGTGTCGAACCGCCAGCACCGCACCGTCCACGCCGCGCGCGAACCCGCGCTCAAACATGCTTGACCAGCAGTCTGTTGACGGCTGCGTTGACGGCTGCGTTGACGGCTCGCATAACATGTCGCGGCATCAAATGAACGCCGATGTACAACACGAAAACATGCAGAGAAGCGGAACAGCAATTTCTACACGAAAAACAGTGAGCGCGAACTACGCTTAAATTGCACTTTTAAGTGTTTTTTTATGAATAACAAGTAGCAAATATTCCTAGAATTTTCAACGAAATTTAATGCATCCACACCGCCAATATTTCCGCAGAAGCGTTTTCGTTTAGTGTTCTGCATTCTTGCGAGTTCAAACGAAGTTAGCAGCGCGTAGCAAAGCGTTTATGACTCGCAGCTTGACGATTTCTACAACGACAATCGAGATCGAGACAGCCTTTCCTCCGTTTCGAATTTGAGGCGACAATCGAGGTAGAGGAAGCGTTTTTCAATCGAGATGACACTCCAGATTTTAGTGAAAGCAACAGTCGAGATGAGGACGGGTTTTCCCGTCAAGATGGAAACCGAGATCGAGGCAAACTTCGCCTTCTCTTCAATTCCATTAACCGATATCGAGATACTCCAGATAAATCCACAAATCTGAATCAACTATCTTGTTATTCGGAAAAATTCTTCTCCCCCCCCCCCGCCACCCCTGAAATTGTGAAATCCTGGCGAAACTAAATCGTTTGTAACTCGGATTGATTTGTTTAATCTGTTCGAAGTTCTATTAGAATCACATTTTTATTCGCTAACCTCAAAATAAATGGAACGTCCACGATTATGCGTTTATTTTTCTATAAGTAGAAAAATATCGAGGAAAACATTAAGAAAATATTGAAATCTGAAAACGCAGAAATAGAAAACGAGCTAAGAAAGCATTTAATCAATCTAAGTAATAAATAATAATTAATTAAACGTAAACATATGAAGCAAACGAAAACAACAACAAAATCGCACCATGAGCTAATTATTGTATTTTAATCGCTGACCGCAGATGCTGTAACTCACACACACAACGCATACGCACACACACACATACACACATACATGCTGCAACACCAGATGTTGGAACAACTAACAGCAACGACAACTCGAACCTGACAGAACAAGTATTTGAACCGCGTTTGTTTGAAAAGAAAATAGTTGAATTTTCAGAATACGATGCCGCAATATACTACCACCAACGGCTGAGACACGTGCAAAAAGCGGCGAAGATGAAACGGTTACAACGACAACGACTACGACAGCAACGACAACGACAACGATAGCGACAACGACGACGACAACGACGACAACGACGACGACGACGACGACGACGACGACGACGACGACGACGACGACGACGACGACGACGACGACGACGACGACGACAACGACAACGACAACGACAACGACAACGACAACGACAACGACAACGACAACGACAACGACAACGACAACGACAACGACAACGACAACGACAACGACAACGACAACGACAACGACAACGACAACGACAACGACAACGACAACGACAACGACAACGACAACGACAACGACAACGACAACGACAACGACAACGACAACGACAACGACAACGACAACGACAACGACAACGACAACGACAACGACAACGACAACGACAACGACAACGACAACGACAACGACAACGACAACGACAACGACAACGACAACGACAACGACAACGACAACGACAACGACAACGACAACGACAACGACAACGACAACGACAACGACAACGACAACGACAACGACAACGACAACGACAACGACAACGACAACGACAACGACAACGACAACGACAACGACAACAACAACGACAACGACAACGACAACGACAACGACAACGACAACGACAACGACAACGACAACGACAACGACAACGACAACGACAACGACAACGACAACGACAACGACAACGACAACGACAACGACAACGACAACGACAACGACAACAACGAATTATTTGCCAAGTTTATTAACGGCTTAAAAATCAGCACAACACGAGTTCAATTTTTGCGAGTCATGCGATTCGAAACAACAAAACACTGAGACAACAAAGGCGACAAGAATGATAAAAAATAGAAACAGCAAAAATGTAACCCGCAAACACACGAAACTGCAGCACAAGCGAAGACAAATTAAATATCAAAACAATAAAAATGAAGTAAAATTTATAAAAATTAATAGAAAAAATAACAAATGTGTGACTTCACTGTTGCTTCTTCTTCTTCTTCTTCTGGAAATGATTAATTGATCTGCAAAGCAATAATTATATCATCGGGAATTCAATTGAAATGAATAAAACTTTAAATTGCTCCTTTACGTCTTTTTCTACTGCAACGAATTTTAGAGAATTCTTTTGAATTCAAGAATCTGAAGAATTTGAAGAATCTCAAGAATTTAAAACAATCAAAAGCTTTTCACCAAACGAGTTCGTAGTTTTACAGTATTTTAAGTAATTTGAATTGTAAAGCAACCTTTTTTGCAATAATGGAAATCATTTCACTTTGTCGCATTTGCATTTCTGTTGCATTAGTTGCAATTTATCTGTTCGTCATTTCGTTATCGTGTAATTTAGTCGCTGCTATAATGAAGCGATTATCGTTCGTTGCTGCCTGTGGAGAAAATAACAGTTTAACTTTTTTCCTGCGGAAATGGATGTAATTATTTAATGTGTTCGCGTAATTGTTGCATGATCTGCGTATTCCGCCAATCATGGCCACACCGACAAATCTGAATGCTGGAGAGAGAAAACATCGCGTGGCTTTTCGTTAGTTAAAAGTTACGACAACTCAAAGCACCTCAACGTGCTTTCACGACATTTTTTGGTTAAGAAGTTTCTGCCTAATTGCTTCTCAGTTCTTATTTTGTTTTCGTTTCATTATTAAAAGAACAGCAAATATTTCACTTTCGAACTCAACAGCTGTCGTCCATAATTTATCAGTACGAGTCTGAAAAAAGTCTTTGCCGTCCCTCCCGCTGCGACATGCGATCGCTAAGAACGTTCAAAAATATCGTAAATTATGCTGATAAGTTAATCTTCTAAAACGCACAACATTATAAATTAGCCAGATAAAGGAAACTGAACTGCGCACGGGAAGTTTAAAAAGCGGTGCTGAAAAAAGTTATCGAAGCAGAAAATTTCGAGACATTTTTAAATTCTCTTTCAGAAAACGGACTTTTAACGACTTTTCGCTAAGGTCACCCAAGTTGTTTCCCCTACATATTATAATTTCAATGGAATTTCAATTAAAGTTTGCATCTCTCGCCGCACGTTTCATGCAGCAGCACCAAAATCACACCAAAATGCAAATTATTGCGATGTCGTAAAATCTTTAATATTTTCACAAACAAATTGTAAGCATCGCCGCCTTGTATTTACGCTATCTTTACGCAAATTACTTTGTGAACTCGTAACTTGTGCGAAGTAAAATTAACCACATCGTGAAATGTAAACAGTGTAAACGTTTTTGTTAATGATCGCAAAATTGATCGCTACAGAATCCCAGTGGCATACAAAGTATTTTTCAATGTAAAATTTTAATACTTTTGCTTTGTGGTAACGATGAAAAATACACCAGCTTACAGTATTTAAAGTTTTTAGAAGAAGTTGGTGACTAAAACTAAGCGATTTAGTAATTTTACTGACTGAGGATGACTAATTTTGTGATTTCAGTGACTAGAGGTGACTTCTGTAGTCATTAATTTGGTGAATTTAGTGACTAAATATAACTAATTTCGTGAATTTAATGACTATAAATGTGAATTTAGTGACTAAATATAACTAATTTAGTGAATTACTATAGATGACTACGAAAATTTAGTGAATTTAGTTACAAAACTGACCGAGAGTAACCAATTCTGATGTACTGATTCTCTAAATATCTAGTAATTTAATTGAGAATCCGTCTGTTTTTAAAGAAAACATTTTTGTTCAGAATAGTGTTGCCGTTTCTAGGCTTCCACAGAATCAATTTGCAGCAGCTGGAATTTTAGCAGCAATAAAATAGCCTTAAAAATGAAAACTTAATACGTTTTACTTTATAATCTCCATTATTCTTTTTTATTTTTTTATCATTTTCTACTCGTCTGCCTCCTTTTAACTTTTCTGCAATACTATTTTAGTTTGCACTAAATTTTAGTAAGCATTTAGAGCTTTAAAATTTCATTGGAAATTTCCGCCTTAATTATTTTCAATGTTTATAATTTGTGAAGAAACAATAAAAGAAACAATAATCCGAACAGCAATGCATGTGTTTTCTCTGAGTGTTTATGAAAGAATTTTAGCTGTGTTCTCAAAATACTCTGTTCACAAAATACGATTTATTTATACACAGTTTATTTATAAATACGAAATTTATTCCCGCATCTTAAGCTGGCACGGATGCACCTGGTTTTTGGATGAATCAAGGTGTGTTTTTTTAATTATTTATTCTTGTTTTGTATGGCTAAATATTTCATTAGAGTTGCGAATTTCTTTCATCGATTGGAGGAATCGTTCTTGAACTCTGTAGATGAACAGCTCTGTAGATAAGAAATCCATTCTGACGAAATATTCAACTTGAATATCATTTCTATATTCCAAATTATATTGTAAATTTATTCATGAAATGAGAACTAGAGATCGATTAGAAGTTAACCAGTTTATAGATGCAAAAAGTCGTTTTTTTTTTTTGAGGAACACCTTGAGTAGCCTTGAAAAAACAAGTTAAAAACACCATTTTTGAGCAAAAAAGAGTTAAAATAAATTATTTCAGAATAATAACAAGAACAATAACACCGTCGGCACACATTAATAGCAACAGAAATGCCTGTAATAAAGGTAAAAACCATTAAAAAGTAAAGAACAACAGCAGGAAGAGCGCGGAAAAGGGACCAAAAATATAGAAAAAAATTGTTTACATGGGTTTTCGCAATTTTTTCACACTGTTTTTCGCCATTTTTTCGCAATAATTATCTCTGACAATTCAGATGTCTGAAGTGATAGAATTGATTGATTCCCTCCTTCTTTATTCCTCTCGAATATCAGTGGAGCAGCAGATAAACGCCTACCAGTCGGTATTCCTTCGCCCATCTGGACTTTAAGTAGCTTTGCTGTCATGATCTTCTAATTAATTAATTCCTCTTTTTCTCTCTCTAGATTGTAATCTGATATTTTGTGTTGTGATGTCATAGCTAATAACATCTCGAGCTACTTTATACAATACGTTTCTCGCTCTCTCTCTCTGGGTCACCGAGTCTCTCCGTTTCGATGTCTGTCGATCGGATTATTTTCGCCACTTAGGTTGCTCGATATGTAATGCGACACACAACCGAACATTTGAAGAGAAGCTTTTTATACATTTTTAAAAAAAAATTTTTAAATTTTTTTTTTAGTTTTTTTTAATTTTATTTTAAATTTTTTTTTTTTACTTTTTTTTATTTTTTAAAAAAATTTTTTTTTAAAATATTTTTTCTTTTTATTTATAATATAAAGCCGAAGGTTGTCCAAAACGCTACATAACATCCTTCGCGAATTACTAATTTATTATTCCTAGTAATGATGACACGAGCCGCGAATCCGTTTTTCCTCAGAAAACACTGGCCTGCGAGAAGCTGTCGCAGCACATATCGAGCGGCAGTCACATCATACATCGCACTGTATTCGCTCTGTCAATTTTGCTGCCTGCCAATCTATCGCTGCTGTAATTGAATTCGTAAATAGACGAGTTACGAATATCCATCCGTACGTTTATCCATCCATCTGTCTCGCTTCGTCTTCAAGTTCAGCAATCCCGAGATTTTGTTCAAACCAGTTAAACAGCTGACGACATCGCCAGCGACGTCTTAACCACTGAGATGCCGGTTTCGACCAGAATTAAATGGTGTTGTGATTGAATTCTACTCAATTACAAATACCGAATTCGAAACGAAAACTTCTGTTGGTTAGATTTCTGAAGTTTTCAGCGTTTATTTCAACTTTCTGCTGAGCAGTTCGTATATTTTACGTTTAAAATGCCATCCGATTTGTGTTGGATGACCCGATCGATCATTGCTGGTCATCAGTTCCCCCCCACCCCCCTCGGAGCCCCTGATGACGTATTTCTCGGGCCAAACTTCGTCTAGAATTGAAAGCGACACAAGTACGATATCTTGCAATCTGTGTATCTTTGCGCTCGAGTATTAGTTAATGTGTGGACTTCAAGTCCACCAGTGCGGTTGCTATTAATGTTTGATGCCCGCTGCTGTTTGCTCTCGATTTAGATAACAAACACACTTGTTTGCTGTTGTATTAAAGCGGGAATTGAATGTGGAGTATTTGAGTGAGAGCGTCTGTTGGTACTGTGGAATCTCTTAAAAGCTGCGGCACTTTTTTCCAGGGGCGGCGTACAGAGGTTTTTTTGACAAAAAATCATAACTAAGGCTCTTCTCTCTCTCTCTCTCTCTCAACTCCTCTCACCCAGGATTCCATACCACTTTTCTTCAAATGCCATTTTCTTCTTTATAATTATGTGCCAGCCAGAGAGTTACACAGTGAGAGACTACGGAGAGAGAAAGAGACTGAAGAGGAGTGCAACTGACAGTGAGTACAACAGAGTGCGATTCAGTGCAAACATTTTTATGCTGGAATCAAATGTTTCTTCAGCTCGAATATTATTTATAGCGCTGTGTTAATAAATTTATTGAATTTTGTATTTGCTTGTTTTTTACGGAGCTTTGCTGTTGCTAATTGCCTTTCCGAACTCGTGTCTCCGTGTAAATAAACACGCAGAAGAACTTTTTTGATCTCATTTTTGTGTATTTTCCCCTCGAAATCCAATTGTGGGCAGTTGGATGAATTGAATGACAGTTTGTTTATAAATCAATTAATATGAATTAAATTCCATTCATTCACAAATCAATTAATAGGAATGCGCGATGCAACATTTTTCAAATGTTTTAAAACTTCATATTAATTTAAGATTTTTTTTTTCCTTTCATTGTAATTTCTTTATTTTATTTATGTTTTTATAGTTTCTTTAAATATTTTCATGTGTTCACTTAAATTTCTGAATATTTTGATCTGTTCACTTAAATTTCAGAAGATTCTAGTTTTCACGTTTCTTTGAATTTTGAATTTCATTTGAACTTTGAATTTCAAGATTCTCTTTAAATTTAAAGTTTAAACAAAATTCTTCAGTTTGAAATTGCTATCTGTATTGAAATTTGGAGAGACTTTTAACAGAGTTTAACAAACTTTAAATTTTTTAATGTAAAATATTCATAAAATTCCTTATTTTTCACAAACAAATATTTTTAAAATTTCAACAATTAATTTATATAATTTAAAAGATTTCAAGAACTTAGATTTTAATAATTTTAAGGATAAAATTTAAGATTTTTTAAACGCAAAAATTAAAATTCGGCTTTTTGAAAACTGAAAAGTTCTTTTGTTCCACAGTGCGTTCGAAACTCTCTGCAGGTTATCGTGCTTGAGTTCATCTGTAGCTGGATTTTCAATAAACAGGCAGAACAGCCAGTGAAACGAGAACAACAGCAGCAACAACAACAGCAGAGGTAGCAGCAGCGGCAGCAGCACAGGCAGGAACAACAACAACAACAACAGCAACAACAGTGCCAATTAAACGAGAAGCCTGGCGTTGAATAAGCGGCTCAGACAGGTAAAAAAAGAGTCGCCCGTCTGAGAGTGACGACACAAACGCTGCGGCTGAGACTACAGCTGAGAGGACGGCTGAGACTACAGCTGAGAGGACGGCTGAGGCTGCGACAGCGACAGCGACTACGACTGCGACTACGACTGCGACTGCTGGTTGCCGCTAAAAAGGTTAAAAGATTCCCGCAGCCGCGGTTGAGTTTTAAAAGCTAAAATTAAAATTTCTCAGTTCAAATAATTGCAGGTAAAAAAAGTGAAAATAAAATTTGTAATTGCGAACTGCAAACGTAAGCCGAGCAAACAAGTTTTCAATTTTTGGTAATCAACAAAAGTTGGATAAAATAAAAACTCACGACGAAGATGAAAAGTCGAGGCGGCAACAACTGGAATGGCGACGGAAAACCCAGAAGTGGAAAGAAGTCGAGGTCGAGACTAAACCAGAAGCGAACTTGAGATCCAGAAACACATGGCGCTCCCCGCGATTGCTGCGGTTCAACGCTGCACCGAACGTGCACGCGAAACAGTTGGAGACCAGAAGTGAGGGGATCCCGCTGACCTCCCCGCCACCTCCTTGCCACTCCCCCTCCGTCAAACGGCCTGTTGGGAGTCGCGCTGCGTCCAGTTGTAGCGCGGGTTTCGTGTAATTTTACAGATTTTGCAGGGATTTTCTGTGATTCCTTGCCTTCCTTCTCTCTGTCCTTCTCTCTTCTTCTCTCTTCTTCTCTCTCCTCCTCTCTTCTTCTCTCTCCTCCTCTCTTCTTCTCTCTCCTCCTCTCTTCTTCTCAATGAGACTTGAATTTAAAATAAAAAAAAAAACCTCTTTTATTTAATAGTTTTTTATTCTTCTTTAATTCCCAGAATTACATAAGCTTTTGAAATAAATAAAAAAAACAACGACATTCCTGTCTGTGTGCGTGTGTCTGTGTGTGTGTTTGTTTGCTTTTATTTGCTTTTATTTATCTCGTTTTTTCCGTATTCTTTGTTCAGCATGCTGAAGCTGAAAACAAGTGAGAAATATTAAAATCTCACAGCGGATTTCGAACAACACGTGGACTTCCAAATGAGCCGCTCGAAGTGAGGGGGGTTCTCGTTAACCTGCTGAGGCACCCGCGGCGGCCGCGAAAGAAAGAACAACCAGCTGGAGGAGATAAGAATCCAGCGGATACAGTGATGCAAATTGACTTATTTTCGCTCTTCCGCACACGAAATATTCATTTGGATTCAAATTCGAAAGGCTGAAAGTTCTCGTTGAGCTGCAATTAACGCGAAGTGAGTGCAGGACGAGAAGTTCGCTTCACACTTCTGAGTATCTGCGAGATCGTGAGTCGAGGGGAGTCGAGGTAGTCGAGGGGAGTCGAGGGAAGTCGAAGGAAATTGAGGAAGTCAAGGGAGTCGAAGGAAGTCGAGGGAGTCCAAGGAATTCGAAGGAACTCGTGGAAGTCAGGGGAGTCGAAGGAAGATGAGGGAGTCGAAGGAACTCGTGAAAGTCAAGGGAGTCGAAGAAAGTCGAGGGAGTCCAAGGAACTCGAGGAACTCGAGGGAGCCGAAGGAAGTCGAGGAAGTCGAAGGAAATCGAGGAAGTCGAGGGAGTCGAAGGAAGTCGAAGGAAGTGGAAGGAACTCGTAGAAGTCAGGGGAGTCGAAGGAAGTCGAGGGAGTCGAAGGAAGTCGAGGGAGTCGAAGGAAGTCGAAGAAGTCGAAGGAACTCGTGGAAGTCAAGGGAGTCGAAGGAACTCGAGGGAGTCGAAGGAAGTCGAGGAAGTCGAAGGAACTCGTGGAAGTCAAAGGAGTCGAAGGAAGTTGAGGGAGTCGAAGGAAGTCGAGGGAGTCGAAGGAACTCGTGGAAGTCAAGGGAGTCGAGGAAGTCGAGGGAGTTGAAGCGTTCGGACAAACATACTCAACATTTGCAACTCCACAAGTTGCGTTGCAAGTCGCAGCACAACAAGAGCGGCAACAGCAGCCTGCAGATACTTTGTTACGTTGTTGCAACGCGTATCCGCGAGACGCTGCTCCACTCTGCTGTCTGTCTGCCAGATGTTGTTTACATTTCATCGCGCTTCAAGTTGCCGATACGGAGCTGCGATTCTCGCTGCGCTTCGATGCACACGGCGAATTGCAAGATGCAGTCCGGTGGCTGCTGCTGCCGCAAGATACAATTACAGCGCTGCCAGTGGAAGTCACGTTAACACGTGTCGCACAAACGGACGGAAAATCAGCTGAGCGGAGAAGCAACAAATCGAGGGAAGAGCAAACTGAGAGACACAAAATGCAAAATAAACGCGACACTCGTGTGTCGGACAGCAGAAGCAACAACAACAGCACAAGAAACAATCGCCCAGCTGCCACTGCACGCACACACACACGCACACACACACACACACACACACGCAAACACAGACAGACAGCTGTCGATAACGGCAAAAGTATCCGCGAGATACGCCTACAGATGGAAGCAAGTTTATCTGCAGAGTGCAACAATGCAGTGCAGTGGTGACCGCGAAAACCGAATCCAGTGCAACACAACAACAACAACAACAACAAAAACACCAACAACACCAACAACAACCTTTAAAAGCAAGGAATCACTGAACACACACACACTCACACACACTCACATTTTACGTACGTTTTCGGAGAAATGCAGCACATTTTGGCTCGAACTGCAGCAAAATTCACGGCTGAAACTGTATCGTCGAGATACTTCTTCCTCACTCGCCACACAAAGTGAAGCTGATTTCTTGTAGATTTTTCGGCTAACTTTATTTTACAGATAAACTTGCAAGTCGTCGGTTTGTTTCTTTCTGCAGCTTGGATTTCGACTTCTTTCGCTTTTTTCTATCGCACACGCGTTGCGTCCACTTTTGACTCGCACTGCGCACTGCACACCCGTCGCACTCGACCGCCGCGAGCGCCGTTCGTTTGCTAACTGAATCTTGTTTTGAGCGGCTTTGTGTGTCGTCGACCGTCGACCGCCGACCGACGACCGACGACCGACGACTTCGTGCTCACGCTCTCTAGATACTCGAGCTAGAAGCTGAAGCGCTGAAGCGCTACAGCGCGGCAGCCAGCCAGCCAGCCACCCCTCGGCTGACCCGGTAGGGAAGCACGAAGGCCTTTCGAAGCAGTCGTGCAATTGAACGACTCGCGACGGCGGCCGATTTTCGGAGACACTTGCAGTGCTTCGCGATGCGTTTAAAAATCCTCCGTCCTCTCTTTCGGTCTCCGTCTCATTCTCTTCTCCTCAGCGCTTGGCACCGACATTCAAATGTTTAAGCTTCCTCTCTCTCTCTCTCCCGTTTTTTGCTCTTTATACTTTTCTACTTTTCTGCTAGAAAATTCATCATGAGCTTCTTAATAAAACAACAAGATCTCGTGAAATGCAATCATTTTTCTATTCTCTCTCTCACAAAAGCCGAAACAGCGTCTCCTAAAAATCCTCGTCGCTGCGCTGGTCCGGCTTGCTGGCGGTCTTCGGTCGCGGTGGCAGCTGCGCGGCCAGCTTCGAGAGGCTGATGTCCTCCAGCGAATTGAGATCAGCTGAAATGCACGCTGGATTACTCACTCCTCACTTCGCGGAAGTCCACCGGATACTTACACTCATCTGCCCTCGCGTCGCCTCTCTTCAGCTGCTGATCGACTCTGCTGTTGGCAACGCCGACGCCGACACCCACGCCGACGCCCACGCCCACGCCGACGCCGGCGCCACCGCGCGCACCCTTCTCACCGAGCGCTCGTCCGATTCCCAGCATCGCTCCCATGTCCAGGTCGCTGCCCGAGCTGCCGAAGCTGCTGCTGTCGTCGTCGTCGTCGCCGTCGTCGTCGCCGCCCTCTCGGCGCTGCATCTTGGTCGAGCCGACCACCGGCCTGCCGCGACTGCGCCCGGTCGTCGGACGCCTACGCGAAGTCGCTGTTCCCGGCCGTCTGCCGGCCGCACTGCCGCCGCCTCTGCCGTGACGCCTCAGCAGCACGTCCTCGTCGCGTATATCGGGGATCTCGTTGTCGAGTCCAAAGCCGCCGTCGCCTCTGCTGACGTCGCCGCCGCCAAGTACGCCGCCCTCGTCCGAATCGTCCTCCCCGTCCTCCTCCTCCGCATCGTTGTCGGTCAACCCCTCGGGAATGAAAGGCATCGACGACTCAGCCGGCTTCTGCAGGAGCGGCGATGTCGCAGGCGTCGGCCGTTTCGTGCGCGCCTCCAGCTGCGCTCGCAACGCGTCGCGCACATGAAGGCGCAGAAAATACTGCTGGAAAAGCTCGCGCAATTCCTTCTCGCACTCCTCGAACTCCTGCATGTGGGCGGGACGAATCTTCTGCAGCGCCTCCAGACGCTGCTTGGTGCGCTCCAGTTCGGCGCGCTTGCGTTGCAGCTTCGAGTTGAGGGCGTTCAGCTCGACGCGTGCGCTCTCGAGTTGAGCGCGACCCGACTGCAGCTTCAGTTGCGTGGCTGCGATGGCGTTTCTCAGAGCGCGTTCGACGGTGGCCAACTCCAGGTGCCGATTAGCCTGCGCCAGGCGGGCCTCCTTGTTGAGCATCTCCTTCGAGAGCAGGTCGTGCAGGCTGGCGCCGCGCTGCGTCAGATCGGAGGAGAGTTCGCGCACGCGACGCAAGTCGTTCATTTTGTCGCCGATGTCGAGCTGATGCAGACTGCGCTGCACAGACTGGTCCTCCTCCGCCGCCTCCGCTGCCGCCGCCGCCGCGTCCTCTCCGGTGACGCTGCCCGCCAACGCCGGAGCGATGAGAAGCCGCGTGATCTTCTGCAACTCGAGGGCGGTGACGGCGGAGGCAGCGTACAACTTGCGTGGATTGAGTTTGAGCGCCGCCTTCGTCACGAAGAACTCGGTGGCGGAGCGCACGAGGAGGACGCGCTCATCCTCCGAGTCAGCGCAGCCGGGCAGCTGAGTGCCGGGCTCCAGCAGCTCGGCCAGCCAGCGCAGCACCTCCGCGACGATGCGAAACGAGGCGAGGCAGCCATTTTTGGCAGCCAGCGCTGTCAGCGGAAACGCGCTGGGGAACCCCAGTAGCTTCAGGTGCTCGGCGAGATCTGTCAAGTGGATGGAGGAGTGGGAGCGGGCGCGAGTTTTCATTATAATCAACTATCAAACGAAGCTCTGATTACCTCTCACATCCTTGAAGGACATCCTGGTCCGCTGCGTTCAGCTGCAAAAGACTGCGACGAAGTACTGCCGACGCAGAGCCGCGACGTGAGTTTGTTGTGGCTGCATTCGCTTGTTTGCAACCACGACAGTTGCCAGGACACCCACGGGAGTGACAAGCCTGCGCAACTAGTTGCGGCCACTCAAGCCTGCTTCGTTATTCACTTTATTCGCCTTTCCCACTTTTCCAAAGAACAAAAAGATACGATTTCGTGTGGCCGACTTTTATTTAATATGAACAGACATGCATGTGTGTGTGTGAGTGTGTGTGTGTGTGTGTGTGTGTGTGTAGCTGCAACTTATCCCTATATAATCAGCTCAGTACGAAAGCATTAATATATACAAAGAATTTGGGGAAAACAGGGTTCGTTAAACTCCAGTGGCAGAGAAGTGCGAGGGACTGCAAGTGCGATGCTTTGAGACTCTTTTACATTTCATACGCAGTTTCGACGTCACCACGTGGATTTCCTTCCCCATACAGATGATCGTTTACATCCCTCCTTCGTAACGCAACGTTTAAACGCGTTTCGCTTGACGGCTACTTTGGATTTTGTCATCTCTAGCGTAACGGCACACAACCTTCGCCGCCATTTTGTTCTTTCCCTCATAATCATCCTCAACATCTTAGACTCGATTAAGTCATCATAAGATCATCATCATCATCGTCGTCGTCGCCATCGCCATCGCCATCATCATCGCCATCGCCATCGTCATCACCATCGCCATCGTCATCGCCATCACCATCACCGCCATCATCGTTATCGTCATCATGGTCATCGATATTCCATCGTCATCATTATTTATTTCAGCATTCACCGGCATCTTAACGCAATTTTATTGCTTGTGCTTATCCAACATCGTCACCATCATCTCCACCATAATCACCGTCTTTATTCCAATTATGTTGTCATCAGCTCCACAATTTTCCCCGCCATCTTCTCTACCATTTTCTCTATCCTCTTCTCTAGCGTGGCGATGGGAAGACCATCTCCTCCATCCCGTAACTCACCATCTTCCCCATCGCCTTCTCTATCGCCTTCTGCTTCTTCTTATTCTTCTTCTTACTCACCATCATCACATTTTCACATCTCTACAAATAATTTTGGGCTTCGATGAAGTGCGCGACATCGCACGCTGACTACCGCCGTTACTCGCTGCCAGCGATGAAGTTGACGATGACGACGACGACGACGACGACGGCGACGATGATGTATAGTCAACGTGACTCCCCGCATTTGATAGTTCCTGACGCGCTAGAAAGCTGTCCGCTATAGAGCGATCCAGACCGGTGTACGTGAACGCCGCCTGCTCCGCCCTGTCGACGATATCGGTATCGGACTTGCGACGCTGACGTCGAGTTGCATTCACTTGATCAGCGCGCGGCGTTGAGCCGTGGGCGGCGGCAGCAGCAGCACGTCGCCGGCGTTGTTGAGTGTTAAGATCGGCGGATTTGTTGCTTTTCTGCGTGCGATACGTTGAGTGATGATTGCTCGGCGCATTCATATGCGGTGCGTACATTAACGGGACGATGGGTGGGGGAGGCAGTGGCGGCGCTGCCGAATGAATGTAAGGCTGCGACATGCTGCGATGGTATGGCATGCCCGTCATGGCTGCCAGCGCTGGCGGCGGAGGTGCAGGTAACATCATGGTCGCTGTTGGGTGCGGCAGAGATGGTGGCAGTGCTGGCGGGAGCTGGAGGAAAGGAGTTTATAAAGTTAATTAACACAAAATTCTGTTTGAGTTTAAAGTTTAATTCAAATTCTATGTCTCAGTATGTCATGCTTTGCAATGCAATTATATTGATTTCTGTTATGTCGGCTAAAACGTCAACAACACCAACAGCAACAACTGCTCTCTGTAATTTGTTACAAATGGGTTTTTTATTATATCAAGCCAGATATTAAATCGCGTCAGGATTTACGAGTCCGCAATTAAAACGGAGCAACACAGGCAAAGAGGAGATTTATCGAGTTTATGTTGTTGTTGTTGGCTTTTGACCATCGCTATCATCTATAATTGGTACAAGAAAGCGGTCAATAAGATAAATGAAAGTGTCTGCGTTGTCCAATCAAGTCAGCTGAGTTGGTTGTCCAGTCGAGTCCACCGAGTTGGTTGTCCAACCTCAAGGGCGATTGCACTCGGGCTGCATTCTTGTTTTTTGTAGTCTGGTGAAAAATGTCTTCTCATTAATCGTGAAATTCAACTCACACTACTTCCGCACGTTGTTGCCGGTATCAACTTTATTTTGCGTAACGACGATGGTGGCGCGGGTCCACCCAATTGTGCCGCATACATCCACATGGCAGCCAGTTTTTCCTTACTTTCCTGCTTTGGAAATGATATTGAGGAGATTTTAAGTTGATTGAGAACGTATTAATCAAACCTTTTCGTTTCCGGTCAGTTGCATGGCTTTTAAATACTGTTCGAGTTTCTCCTGATCCAGTGGAAGGTTTCTGTATTGGTTGCTTGTTGTAAGGACATCATTTAAATCTGGTTCAGGGCTATAATGAAACAATTTAGGAGCTATGAGGAATTTCATTTATCTTAATTATAGCAATTACGATTAATATTTTTAAGATTCATTTTTATACAATTTTTTCTGCCGCCACTGTAAAGGGAAAAATTGTTACCGTGGTGAATTTCTGCCAGATGATGCCAATAAACTCAACACTAGCCTTCTTTTTCACATTGTTGCCATCTCGCCTTGTAATTTTATATTTGCTGTGAGAAATGAGAATACTATACAGAGTAGATTACATTAAAGCCAAAAACTTTAAGAAAATAGCGAAAGAGGAAATTGCAAGTGAAATTTATTATTCCAGTAATTATTTTATATATTCTTGCGAGCATTTTTTTGCAACTTTTGACGAGTTTTATGGTGTAGATCGCCTAGAGCTTATAAGATTGGAACTTAAATCTGTTCCTACATTAATAAAATATAACTAACATATTTATATTAAGTTTTAGAACAAGTGACCCTACTAATTCCACATTTTAGAAACCTTATACTCGAAACTAGATGAATTTGTAACTCTTTTTGAAATCCTTCTACATTTCTGGGAATCTGGACACCTGTAATTGATTTCCTTATTAAAACATGCCTGAGTTGCTTCAAGGTCTCACTTTTTAAGTTTTAATAAAAAATTTATTACTACTTTTCATTATTAATCAAAAATTGAAATTTGAGAATAAACGAATTGTTTGTAAGAATCGTGATTGGCAACTCTGTTGTTATCATTTGCTTTTCTTCCTTTTATGAATCTAATGGTGAAAAAAAAATTGACGTCGCAAATTCTGTAAAGAATTGGAAAATTTTTAGTGGTGAAAAGCAGAGGGACTGAAAAATGTGTGAGGAGGCTAGTAATTGAAGGAAAAATGAGTTATTTCATTAAAAATTTTAAGTAAACAAAAATTTTACGTAATTAAGAAGTAAAAAAATTAAACGTAGGCTTAAAAACGCAGTGATTAAAAATTTTTCTGTAAAAATTCTATTGATTTTAATCGCATGCGGTAGGAAAACACAGAATCGTGCGAAACAGAGAAAACGGAAGAAGCAAAACCGTAGTGAGTGTGTAGAATTTGATCGCAAAAAATAAAAATAATTCAAAGAAACGTACTTAAAGCGAGGAAAAACAAAGATCGACAAAGAAAATTTTGCTGTGGATACCATTGAATAGAATAACCAAAGCTAGTAGAGATTAACTAGCGGGAACTGCGGACGTGTCAGTGCATTTCACGCGTTCTGCAGCTGGTTGGAAACATCGTGAGCGACTTTCCGCAGTTTATCTCGCAGACATTCCAGTTACTTCTACATCTTCAAGAGCGTCTGCGGCAAAATGTTTGCCAACTTTAAGAATCGCTTCATTTCGGTCATAGCACCCGACTCTCCACCGCTGGCCCTTCGCATGGCTCCGGAGCAATACTCTTCCCAAACATCGCGCTCCAGTCGACACGCACAACAACAACACCTTCCCGATAAGTTCCCGTATGCACGGCCGCCATTCTTGCAGCTGCTGACCTTCGACGAGCTGAAGGCTTCCGCAGACCACAACGTGCGACCGATCATCGTGCCGCGAGACATCGGCCTCCTGCCGTGGGGAACCGGCTACGCTGAGTGCGTGAATTCAGGCAAATCAGAGTGGAATGAAGATCAGGCGGCATTTTGCAGGTAACGGAGAGAGAGAGTTCTCTGAAGATTGTTGATTTTGATTTGCTCCTTCCCCTCCAGACAGGTTCTTTCTGATCCCTCTCATCGACATCCTGATCTTCCGTACACATACTTTGGCATTTTCGATGGTCACGCTAGCTATGGCGCCGCTCTCGCTGCCTCCTATCAGTTCCATCATATACTTCACGAGAAGCTTGTCGACTGCATTGATATCTTGTTGCCTCGCGATGAGGACCACGTGGAGAACGCCAAGGCGGCGAACGGCTTCCCGCATCCCAATTACTTCAACAAACGCGTTACCAAGGACGAACTCATCATTGGTGCCCTGGAGAGCGCCTTCTTCAACATGGACGCATTAATAGCACAGGATCGCGATCGCTATCGTGACGCAGGCGGTTGCACGGCCTGCGTTGCTGTGTTCATCAACGGCAAGATGTTCGTAGCAAATGCTGGTGACAGCCGCGCGGTGCTCTGCCAGCGCAGAACCAGCGCTGGTGCGAGGTCTGCGGATAGCCTTTCCGACACGCAGCAGTACAGAGCTTATTACGACGACCCTCTGGCCGATGATGTCTACCCAGTGCCCTTCTCCTTTGATCATACGCCCGAAACAGAGCGACATCGTCTGCTTAGCGTGGCGCGTATGCAGCCTCATCTTCTCTGCAAGTATTACGCCGCCATGGAGTACGCTAAGCGGCCTCACGCCAAGGACTTGGGACAACGCATACTGTGCCGTCAGGGTGCCATGCACGGCTGGACTTACAAGACGGTGACCAGTGAAGATTTGCGTATGCCTGTAGTAACGGGCGAGGGTAAACGGAGCCGGCTGCTGGGCACGCTGGGCGTTACGCGCGGCTTTGGGGACCACGACCTCTTGGCCATCAACACAGGCATACTAATCAAACCATTCCTGACGCCTCATCCTGATGTCAACAGCCGCGATCTTACAAAGATTGTCAGCATTCCAGGTGAGAGATTGCTTGCTTCTAAATCTCAGTTAAATATTTACTTTTCTTTATTCGCTAGGAGAAAACAACGAAGACGGCGATTACGGCGTACTCGTCATGGGCACCGATGGCCTCTGGGACGTATCGGAAAACGAAGCCGTAGCACGGACCGTCTTCCAGACGCTCGCCCGGTACCCTACGGAGAAGCACCGCTACACTATGGTGGCTCAGGAGCTGGTGGCCAGAGCGCGCGGCAAAATCAACGACTCGGGACACTGGCGCCTGGCCGACAGCAAGGCGGCGGCGACTGTAGATGACATTTCAGTGATTGTTATCCCTGTTTATCAGTATTACAAGGAGCACGTGGAGTGGGAGCAGAAGTGCATGCGCGACTATCGTAAGAAGGTCAAGCTGGAGGCGCAATTTGAAGCGCGAGCTGCGGCGGCAAAAGACTTCTCGTGTCTAATGGCGGCGGATGTAGCCCTTGACAATAACGAAGAAGCTGATGAGAGGGCAGCAAGAGTGAAGGATATGAGAGCAGCGGAGGACGAGGAAGACGAGGAAGAACATATTGTGGTAGAAGTGTATAATAATGAGCAGGAGCAGGCTAAAATAGAGGAGGAAGTATATGACGAGCAAGCAGCGCAGGAGGATATGGCGGAGAGCAACTTGGAAGCACTCGGCGACCAGCTGACCACAACGCTCAGTGCTGTCGCAGCTGTCGATGAGTCAGCAAAAGGTGGTGAGATTTATTTAATTCGCTAAATTAAAAATTCAAGCAAATGACTTGGTGGGGATTAAAAAAATACACCAGTTAATAAATTTCCACATCTTTTCAGATGATTCGTCGTCAGAGCCTGAGAAGAAGAAGCCACAGCCGCGTGGCAATCGCCGTGGAAAGCACTAATTCTGAACCTTTTATATATATCGTAAATGTAGCATACGGAATCGTGATTTTAATTTATTAACAAACCCTCAACTCGCCGAGATCGAGCATACTTTTGCAATGGACATCAAATGCTTTCCGTTTTCACGCTTAGCTTAGTTTTCTGTTTGAACTGTTGAAAATGCTGCGCTCTTTTGGAACAACTATGATTACTTTAAATTATAATATTGCATTATAACCACTTTTTTAGTTATCGGAAAGTCCGTAATGTAATTCGGACCACATTGACACTGAATTACGACTTGAATTCGCAATAAACGGAAATTATTCATGAAATAAATACGCGTAGATAAAGTTTGTGTATGCAAGTGCAGAGAGCTGCAATTACAAGGATTGTAAGCTAACGCTTCGCAGCAGTTTCTTAACTTGAATAGTTGTACTCAAGAGCTATCGAGTTTTGCAGTAGAGTAGACCAAATTCGATGGAATGCTTGCATTTATTTAGTTTTGTTTTCAATGTTCTGTTCTGGTTAAAAACATAACTCGCAAGAGAGTTTTCAAATGAAAAGTAAATAACGAATAAATATTCATTACTCAAAAAGCTTTTTTAGTTTTTGTTACACTCTTCCGAGAATGGCGCGTCGGAACATTCGATTCGCGGCTATCCATTACCAAACAAATAAAAGTAGAGCGAAGCTGACAAGGCGGCTGCTAGCATTTCATTACTGCGAAATACGCAAGTATCAGCAAGCAGTGGAATACTTTAGCAGCTGCTAATCTTATCGGCTTCTAGCTTCCTTCCATTTAACTATTTCTGAACTTCATTTAATACGCAGAAACCGAGCAGCTGGTTGTCCGGAAAACCAGACTGAAATTACAAATTTTACCTTATATCTGCCAAATATTCTGTTCTTTTCGGGTTTCGGAATTAAGGAAAAGATGTTTTTGAACTCTTTAAAACTTGAAATATATTTCATTTTAATAGTTATAATTTCCTTCTAAATATCTTAACTACTTGCAAGTTAACAGTAACTCACACATGATAATTTAGGAAAATAAAAGAATACTATGTACTTTCGTTTGTAATACTATTTGAATTGAAATATTTGTATTCGTCGAATACACAATTTTGAGAATTAATTTATACGAAATTCGAAATACATCTTTAGTCTGGTTTCGTTTTTCATCTGAGTATGCAGATTCATTATATCACTTATAATTAGTGCGCTGCTGCTGCACACAATTCATTAGTACGAGTATTTTTATAGAATCCAATGAAGTTGTATTGAAATACATAATTGAATAAAATGCAAAAAACTGGAGTGACTTGAGTTGCTTTGTGCTGGTTGTTGCGTTTCGTAGATTTGCGTAGAGTAGCTTAAGTGATGCTCTTAAAGTTACGGCTGTGTATTTTATGACTTGAGAAGTTTTCGTTTTACTTAGCTATTCAGATTTAACAGTTTTTTGTTTCAAGCCTACGACAGGACTTCTGTAACTGCAAGCACAATTTTTTCGATTTTGTATAAGAATAAATATTTAACTTATGTACGAGTAAATATTTCAACTTTTCCAATGATGTTGCAGAGACCATATAGAGAATACAAAATATAATTCACTCAATAACTCGTATTTTGCAGGTGAAACCAGAGTTATCTCGGTTTTCCGTCCGTCCGTCCGTCCACTGTAAAACTCAAACATTAGTTATTATTTGTGGATTTCTCCGCAAAAATGGAAAAGAAGAACTCAACTGAGTTTCACCGATTTGTCCAAGCTAAAATATACATGAATAATCGTTACTTGCAGTCTCGATTATACAATTAATGAACGATTTTAAACACTACAACTTTGCCACTTAATTTTAGAAGTTACGTATTCTTTTGTATATTGGAACTATTTTAAATTGAATATAATTTTTGTATATAGCTTCACTAGTGTAATTTTATTTTATATATCACTAGTGTAATTTTATTAACTGCATTCGGTTATAATTTAGCAAGAATAGAGAGTTTCGCATACTTTTGGCGACCTGTTTCCAATTTTGCCACGCAAAATGTCCTCCGAAATTCGATTTGTCTGTTGCACCAACGATTACAATACACATTTACAAAATTTTGGCCAAGCGGTGTGGTTGCTCGCCTGACTTTACAACCTTACAACATTTTTTAGTAAACCGTTCAGCGACCTCTTATTTGCCCTTGTTATTTGTTGCACGCCTTTAAATAAGGAATACAAACTGACCTCCTCAATAATTCTCGCTAATACTCGAACTGGTAGCACCAAAGAAAGTGTGACGACACCCACCGAAATAGACTTCAACTCCTCCACCCAATCAAAGCTGCCTCGATACTGTTGCCCTCCGCTACTGGCCGCCTTAACTGTGCAAATTGGCACGGTCCTTCGCACGTCTTTTGGCCAACTTGGACAGCTCGACGGGACCGACGTTTGCTGCCTGTGGTATCGCAATCGCACGGAATGTCGCGTCCACGGCGCCGCGCAACGCCAGATTCGCCTCACGCACGGCGTTCGTCGTTTGTGGGAAGCTCATGGGAGATGTTGTCGCAACCGTTAAAGCCGCAAATTCTGTAAGGCGCACGCTGCCGCTCGCCGACTCCTGCAGCCATGCGTGTTGCATGATCTGCAGCGCGGTGGGCCGACTCTCCGGCACGATGTGCAGCATCTGACGCAGCAGCTGCTTGGCCGCCTCACTCACCGCTGACCAACGACTGGCACTGAAGTCTACATGGCCCGACCCTATACGTTTGAGAATCACCTCCGGCGAGTCGTTCGGCGTCGACGCGAAAGGTGTGCGGCCGGACAGCATGATGTACAGCAGCACACCCAGCGACCAAATGTCGCACGCCAAATCGTAGCCCTGCCGCTTCAGCACCTCGGGCGCCACAAAGTTGGCCGTGTAGCAGGGGGTCATCAACAAGCCGTTGTCGGCACGCAGCTGCTTAGCGAAACCTTAACGGAGGCAAACGGGTTAGAATGACGCCACCCCTCAGCTCAGATCGCTTACCCAAATCGCACAACTTCAACGTCTCCGGGGTCTGCCGCATACTCGCGTAAATCATATTCGACGGCTTGAGGTCGCGGTGCACGACGCCGTGTTCGTGCAGGTACGCTACCGCGGAGACCACCGTGCGCAGCACTGCCCTCGCCTCGTTCTCGCACATCATCTGCACGGCCAGAATGCGATCGAGTAGCTCGCCACCTTTCAGCAGCTCCATGACCAGGTAGGCCGACGACAGGTCCTCGTACACGGAGAAGAGCGTCACGATGTTGGGATGGTTGCCGTAGCGCAGCATGATCTCCACCTCCTCCCAGCAGTCGGAGGAGGACGAGGCCACAGCCGCTTTGTCGATGATCTTCACCGCGAAGTGTTTCTTCGTCCCCTTGTGTTCGCACAGGCGGCACACGGAGAAGGTGCCGCGGCCAAGCTCCTGCAGCACGTTGTAGTCCGTGTAGAAGCTGCCCGGCAGCACGCCTGGAAGACTGAGGTGCGAAGATACCGGTTTCGGAACCTGCGGCGACATCGGCAGTGAGAAGGGACAGGACGCGTTGTTGGAGGCATCGCCTGCCATGCCGTCGAGCAGCACCGGCGCAACGAAGCTGAAGCCGCGGAAGATTTCATGCGCGCTGGCCGAGATGGGGCCGCCGGGCGAGTCGTGCGGCGACTTGGAAGTGTACTCCGCATCAAAATAGAAGGCGTCGTCACGCGACACGGCCGGTATAAACGGCGGGCGCACCGTCTTGCTCAGCAAGCCGTCCCAGTCGATGGTAGAGAAGAAGCAGTGAGCCTTGATGTCTTCGATGCCGTTCGGTCCAGCGCCCAAGCGGTTTTGCGGGTTACGTTTGAAGAGCGCGCGCAGCAGCGACTGCGCTTCGGGCGACAGGTTCTCAGGCATGCCAAGCTTGGTGCGCAGTATCTGATTCATGGTCTCCTGCCGCGTTTGACCGTGGAAGGGCAGGTTGCCGGTCAGCATCTCGTACATAAGCACTCCGAACGACCACCAGTCCGCGGCGAAGTCGTGTCCCTTGCGGTTGACGATCTCGGGCGCCATGTATTCGACGGTGCCGCAGAAGCTGTACGTCTTGGAGCCGTCGAGCGGCTGCTTGGAGAGCCCGAAGTCCGTCAGAGCGATGTGGCCGTGCTCGTCCAGCAGGATGTTCTCAGGCTTCAGGTCGCGGTAGATGATCCCCAGCGAGTGCAGGTGGTTGAGAGCCAACGCCAGCTCGGCCAGGTAGAACTTCACGTCCTCCTCGGTGAACATGACTTCCTTGGAGAGGCGCGTGAATAGGTCGCCACCCCGCAGGAAATCCAAGATCAGGTAGAGCTTCCCGGGCGTCTGGAAGGCGTAGTGCAGACGCACAATGAACGCGTGACCCACATCCGCCAGTATCTTTCGTTCGTTGGTGGAGCGCACGCGGTCCTTCACCTTGAGGGTGGCCTTCTTGAGAACCTTCATAGCGTACAGCGTGCCCGCATCCTTGCCCACGATTTTACGCACGAGAAAGACTTTGCCGAAGCTACCCTCGCCCAGCACACGCAGCAGCTCGAACTGCGAGGGGTCGGCCTTGTCGTGTCCCTCCTTGATGACCTCGCGCAGCTCGATTTCGTTCTCAGGCATGTCGACGTCCTGCGACACGCATCCGTCGCCCTGGCATTCAGAGTCACTGAAATCCATCAGATCCTGTTGCTGGCGCTCCCGGGCAGCGTTCGATTGCGTGTGGCGTACCTGTTGCTCGCAACGCTCAATTTGTTTTGTCGACTGCGAGCAGTCGGCCTCCTCGTCAGTGGGCGTGCGCTCCATTGGCGTCACGGCCAGACTGCTGCAACCCGACGAAATGATCTGCTTGCGCTCGGCCGCATTCTTGTTGTTGCTGTTGACGTGGGCGGCGTCCTCAGCGGCGGCGGGTGTCACACCCAGTTGCTGCTGTTGGCGCAGATCTTTATTGGAATCAGCCAGCGGCATGGCATGCAGAGGGCCAGTTGGGGGCGTGGCGGAGTATGTTGCTGGTGTTCAGTGGAGGAGGAAGAGTTGCTATTTTTCCTTTTACGACAAGGTGACGAAGACGTGGAAGGAAGCAAAGCACTGGAAGCGTAGGCGGATGGAGAATGCTAAGCTTCGGTTTCACTATTTTTAACACAAATTTTGCCCGATGGCTTCACTAAACATTTTTCCCATTAAACTTTTACGCCACAAAGTTTGAAACACAAACAAATAACAAAAAAATTTTTTGTTTTTATTGAAACATGAGTTTTCCTCTGTGTGAAATTACTTGGTCTCACTTCAATAAATTTCCTGCGGATGTCAAAAATTATGAATGAAATGCGAGTGTTTGAGAGACTTATGATGACGTTATCTTTTCTCATTAAACCCAGCTCACGTACTATGAGGTGAAAGCATGTGTAGTTGGAGTTTTTGTGGTTTGTGCAGAAACTCAACACAGCCACCATGGGAAGAGTTGCCACTTCTTTGAGAAAATTATCAGTATTATTGTTAGCGACAAAATTTAATTGAATGTGCTGAGGACTCTGAACTTCCGGTGACCTACCGGCTCATTGCTGAATATTACAAAAGAATTTCTTGATAAATAAAGCGGCGAGAATTACAATCATTTAAAAACCAAATTTAAATGACTAATTTTTGAATTTCAAGATCACAAGGTAATGAAATAAATAATAAGATTTCGTTTCTCGCAACGCACAACCCACGCGGGTTGTTGCGGTTGCGGGAGAGCTGATAAATCTGCAGAATTTGCTTCTGGCAGCCCTTTGCATTCTTTTTGAATGCTCAACACATACATAAATATTTGGCGCAATCATACGTATACGAATAGACTCCCAACGAACATAATTTACCAGTAATTAAAATAACTTCAGACGTATATATTAATTTTGGAATTACAGATTCGAGACTCGAACTCTGCATAGAATTATGGAATATTTGATAAAAATTTATTTACAATATTCTCCACGTGGTGTATTAAGAAGCCGTTTCAGGTGACTTGAAATTTGTTACGATAATTCCATTTTCTCCCGTATTCGGTCGACCATCAACCGAAATTTGGACCTGTGAAAAAGCGACAAAAAGGAACCGAATTCGCGTTTCCACAGGAAATTATTGCAGTTAATAATCTACAAGAAACATTGAATCACAACACAAACATATTACAAGCTCCGCTCAATGCACCCCGCAATATCGTCTACTGGGTGCACCTACGTATTCACCTCTGTGAGTCAATAAACACGTCCAAGCGAGAACATTACAACTCTGCTAAACTCGTAGCCGTTATCAAAACCACAGCGCGCAGTCGCCATCAAGCGAGGCCCTCGTCACTATTTGGTGGATGACTTGGGATGAAACCCACCACATCTACACATCTTACTGACCACCGTACATTTTTTCTTGCCAGTAACACTGCAATTTTTTCGTTACTTTCTTTGTTTCCTTGTGTAGGCAAACATTTTTACAAACATTATTAAGAACATTTTTTCTATGTTTAGATGCAAACAATTTTTTTTTGTGTTGATTTGTTGAAAAAAATTGATTTTTTTCCTGTTAAACTAGACTGGCAACATCGATTATGACGAAATTTCAAGCTGGTGTGTTGAGTTTCTCCTGGTTTGTGCAGAAACTGACCAGAGAGAATCAATACGGTGGGCAGCAGAAATTAACAAGTTTTTCAAATTCTAATAATCTATAATAAAAAGAAAAAAAGCATTTTCACTTACCGAGCACACAGCCGCACAGCAACACAATAAACGGATGCAATGCTGACTAGGAAATGAAGAAGGAGTGTGAAAACCAAGCCGCTGGCTGCAGAGATCTCGTCGTTGGCGTTCAGCAAATCGAACTGCAAAGAAAATTGCATGAATTTCCAATGGACTCAGCTGCGAAAAAGGTTTGAAATGCTGGTCGAAGCGTGACCTTGAACCTCCACGCCTCCGAGCCTCTGCCCGCAGCCAGCTAGCCAACTCACCTTCTCCTCCAAGCGATTAATGTCGCGCGACAAGCCCACTCCGGTGATTGCCAGCGCCAAGGTGCTCGTCGCTATGCAGACCAAGCTGAGCGCCAGAAAGGCCGCCTGCGTCTTGCGTATGCTGACCACTCCGAGCGAGCCCGCGACGGCGGCGACCGAGCCCGCCCAGATGCCGCAGCCCGCCGTGGACAGCGCGGCCTCTCGCACCCACAGCAGCGAACCCAAGGCCATCAGGGAGATTGCCAGCACCAGCTGGACGAGACCGAGTACGATCTGCGCCGGAAACGGTGGTTCGTTCGCACGCTTGGCGCGCTCCTTGCGCTGCAGCCGCTTCTGCAGCTCCTTCTGCTCCGCCTGGTACTGCTTTTGCACGACTGACTCCGCTTGCTCGCCATCTTTGATCTTAATGAGCTCCGCGGGGAAGCGCTGCTTCTTGCTGATGCGCGAGTCGAGCGTGCTGGCGCGTGCTGCTGCGGCGGCCTGCAGCTGTTGCTGGAATTCTTCGTGTGAAATCAGTTTCGGCTTCTTGGCGTCGTCGACGGCCTCCAGCAACGAGGCGGCGGTCACCTTCAGCGGCGGCGGCTTCTGCTCCGCGTGGACCGCGTAGACGGGGCTCGAGTAGATGTGACTTTGAGCATCCAACTGTTGTAGTTGCTGCTGCTGCTGCTGCTGCTGTTGCTGTTGCTGCTGCTGCTGCTGTTGCCGTTGCTGCTGCATTTGCTGTGGCATCGCCTGCTGGTGTCCGGCTTGTGGCTGCTGTTGCTGGTGGTCCTCCTCGCTGGCGCTGTGGCGGCGTATCATCGAAATCTGCGAGTTGGTCAGGCTGTCGTGCGCCGCCTGCCGCAGCGGCTGTTCGTTCGTCGTGTTGACGCTCTGCGCCAGCGTCCGCTGCTGTTGCTGCAGCAGCGAGTCCGCCGCACTCAGGCTGCGGTCGACGATGGTCTCCACGCTGCCGGTGGTGGAGTCGCGCGAGTCGATGGTGTGAGCGGGCGACTCTGACTGTCTGTTCGGGTTGCTGTTGTTGTTGTTGCTGCTGTTGTTGTTGGGATTTGTGTGCGGCATTTTGAAGCTTCCGCAGCCAGCTCTGGTATTTTTTTTCAGTGGGGTTCTCGCGTTGCAAAATTCGTTTCCTCGAATGTTTTCCCTGCTGAATTTTATAGTCTGCTGGATGTTGTTGTTGTTGTTGTTGGTTTTGAAAATCGGTTGCAACAAGTTGCTGGCTATAATTGAAATTGTGGAAAACAGAAAGAACAAAAAATAATTTTCATTTATTTTGTGGTGGCTATTTTAAAATTTAATCAAATCTTGATGGAATTTTGTTAATTTCGATTTATTTAATTTTTTCCTGAGCTTCAGAAAAATCACTTTTTTTTATTGTATTGCTGGCGATTTTTTTCCTTTTTAGTTGGCTTCTGTTTTTGCTTTTTTAATCGCAACCGGTTGGTGTTGCGGCGGCAACCGTGGATGCTGCCGCGGCGCAGCTCTGCCAAGCTGCCGCAAAACACTTTCACTTGTGGTTCGAATTTTTGTTTTATTTCAATTCAATTATAAAATGATTGATTTCTTTCGAGATTTTCGCTGAAGAGAAGCTAACTAAAATTGAATAAAATACGTTAAATGAAATGGAATGAAATGGAATAAAATGAAATTAAATGGAACGAAGCAAAATTAAATGAAGTGAAATGGAATGAAATTGGATTAAATTGAATGCAATTAAATGAAATGGAATGAAATAGAATGAAAGGGAATGAAATGGAATGAAAGGGAAATAAATGGAATGAAATAGAATAAAAGGGAATAAAATGAAAATAAATTGAAGGAAATGGAATGAAATGGAATAAAATAGAATGAAAGGGAACGAAATGGAATGAAATTAAATAAAATTAAATACATGAAAACCTCTTAAAGTGGAAAATTCTGAAAATCGAAAATATCGTATGAAAATTTGCGAATCCGCAATAAGAGAAACTTTTTCGATTATATTGAATTTTTCCAATTTTCACCAAGTACCAGTTTTTTTTTATTTAAATTTCTAAAATTTCAATCATTAAACGTCATTCCAAAATGTCAAAAGCATTTAATATTTTTTATGGCATTTTTAAGGTAAAGCAAACGAGAATGCGAAATTGAAGCGGATGAGATTTTGAATTGATTTTCTCGCAGTTTGTACGGGAAAATCATTTTCACACACACACACTTCATGAATTTTTTCACTGACACAACAACAACAACAACAACAACAACAACACTGCATAAACTTCTGTCATAAAAAATATTGTAACAAACAAAAAATTGTGCAGAAAAAATTAATGTTAGGAAAAAATTATAAAACGCCAACAATTTTATTCACAGAACAAGAGATGGAAAAATTGCATTTGCTTCATTGTGAATAATGTTGTGAATAATATTGTGAATAATATGTTGCAATGAGAAATTGTGTAACCAAAATTTGTCACAAAAAAGGAATTCGTATTCGTGAATATTTTAAATTTATCAACTGAATTTGCTCACATAAATTCTTGAATGTGATGTTAAAGTTGTTGTTGTTGTTCTTGTTGTTGTTGTTGTTGCTGTTGCTGTTGCTGTTGTTGCGCGTTTTTGGTTTTTGAGCCACGCCACTCGGTTCTCTAGTTTTTTTCATTTTCAACCGGTTTTTGCATTGAGTGAGTTTCTATTATAAACTTGTTGCATGAATGTTGAGTGTGTTGCTGTTGTTGCTGTTGTTCTTGTTGTTGTCGTTGAGGTTGTTGTTTGTTGCTCCTCTTGTTGTCCTTATTATTGCTGTCACTGCCACTGCACTTGATTAATATTAAAAATTCACGTACAAACTACACGTCCTCCGTTTTGTTATCGATTTGCAATCTCATTATTGCTGTTGTTGTTGTTGCTGCTTCTGCTGTTGTTGTTGTTGTGGAAACAAGGTGACAGAGTTGAGTGTTACAGTTTCGTTTTTCTTTGCGATTTGAAGCGCTTTTTCTCATTAAAGCGCTTTAAACTCATTTTTTTTTTACTTTTTTTTCTTTTTTTTAATCGCGTCTCAGAATACGTTATTGAGAGCTACTGAATGACAGGAGGCAGCAGTCAGTCATTAAGTTGCTCAGAACTTCGCTCCCATTTGAAGAATACAATTCATTCTCGCATATAAAATTGCATTGAAATGACATGCGCGAGCGACACGAATTCCCTTCTGAATTCCACTTCATTTCGGAAATTATAACGGCGACATCATTTAACTCAGTGGATTCCTTCGCACGATCACGGAAAACCTTTAATTAGTTTGCAAACTGAGCTTGACTTCGGAGATTCGTGCAGTTTATGCAACCGACGGCACTGCATTTGCGGCAACGTAACGTTACAACATGCAACGGCGACGCTATCAGCGTAGAAAATCTCTTGAGCGGCGACGACGACAACAACGTCTGGTGTCACATTTCGCAGTTCAGAATGAGCGGGAAGTCGGGGGAGGGACGGCGAAGCTTCAGGCGCGCAGACAACCCGAGCAGCAGCAGCAGCAGCAGCAGCAGAAGAACTTAATTACCGCGTTTGTATTGTTTTGCCTCGATCACAATTAAGTCGACTCATCATTGTGAAGCGGATTGCCAGAGCGTGACGAGAGCGACAGATGAATGCTGGACGGGTGGATGGATGGAGTCCTCGGATTTTGTAAGGCAGTCAGCTGCAGATTCAGATTTCGGAAAGAGGAAAAACTCGGAGCAGGCGAAGCACTCGGAGGGGAGCAGAAAAAAAACTCACATAGCGGCGATTATTTTGCGAGAAAACTCAAGACAAACAACTCGAGACAGCCGAGTGAAGTCGCGTCGCGTCGCGTCGTGTCGCGTCGGGTCGCGTCGCGTCGCTTCGCAAGGAAATGCAACTCTGACGACGACAACGACGTGGAGAACAACAACTGCTGCAGCGTCAAAGCAGCGCTTCGGTTGACACCTAACGGGTTGCGTAACCGTTTTAATTTGCTGACAGTTGCAGTTGTTGAGCTGCGACGGCGGGGATTTTCGCGGCTGCAGCGGCGCGACGACACTCGAAACCACTCGACGCATGCGTGCAGCTAATTTGCGCGCTGAGTGCGTGTTGAGTGCGTGTTGATTTTACTGCTTGATGAATCGCGCTTTTAATCCGCTTTTTCGTCTTCGTGAGTTTATTAGATGTCTTGCGGCGATAAAGTATCGCGTTGCTTTCTTAAGTCTTTGGATTTTCGCTGAGGCGAAATCGGAATTTGCACGAAAATCCTCAATTCAATTCACATTTCTTCAGTTCCTCATTTTGAAGTGTATAAATTAAAGTTTATAAATTTTTTAAGATTACATATTTTTTATTATCAAAATAGATGAGAATTTTTGTGTGCCAATTTTTTATAGCGAAATATTAATTCGTTCTTGCTGAGCATGTAGAAAATTTCCTCATCTTCTTTCACACTTCAGTTGGTTAATTGAGTAAATTTTGCGCTCCAATAAATTAATAAAATTATTAGCAAACTTGTTTTTCATGTGCATTTTTTTTGCATTTTAAATATCAATCTATCAAAAAAAAAAACGGAGTTCGTTGCTTAAGTCTTCTGTTTTAGCGCTCTCTGCAAATTCTTGGCGCAATAAATTTAGCAACTAACGTAAAATTACTCGCAATTAATTGATTTCCTCTTTAAATTGTAAAAAACACGCCAAGCTGTGGTAGAGTCGAGTTTGTTTCTTCAGTCTTTTGTTTCGTCTCTAAAGTTTAAACTCGGTGTGCCATGCAGGCGAGAATTTACCGTTCCTGCAGCTATTTGCTGCACCTAACCGCGCTCTCCCTGTCTCTCTCTCTCTCTCTCTCTCTCTCTCTCTCTCTCTCTCTCTCTCTCTCTGCAACACGAAGTTGCCGCATGTGACTTCGAATTTAAGCTGCACGAATTTAAGTTCACGAAAAAGTTCAAAAGTTCTTCTTTCTGGAGTTGTTGTCTGTTTTTTTTTTTTTTTTGTTTTGCCTTATTATATCTAATTTAATATTTACAAATTCGCTTCTTATTTTCTAAATTATTTTTCTCGTTTTCGTTTCGAATTAATTTCAATTGAATTTTTATTAAATTGCCAATTTATGTGAATTTAATTCTCTGAAAAAATTTCTAGATTTCAATTAAGAAAAAAAAGGCAATTTTTCGTTTTAAAACACACAGCTGAGTTGATAAAATACAGAGTTTCGAGAGATTTATTAAGTTTCTTGCTTGTTTTTCATGGGATTATTTTAATTAGTTTTTTTCGTAGCTTAATTCCTCTTTTTTAATTTCTTAAATTCATGCGAAGCTATGAATTCATGCATAATTTTGGCAATTTCAAATTCAGATCTTTGAAACACTTTGAAGCCGAATAAAAGGTACGAATTTTGTATATTTAAAACGTCAAATGTTGCCAAGACAAATACGAAATTAAGATACAATAAATTTGGCTTAACTTAGCTTATTAATTAATATAACCATAAAAAGCTAATAAAAGAAACCATCAATTATCAAGACGATCAAAAATCAGTTACACTACAATCGAGATGAATAATGATAAATTCTGTTAAATAAAAACAATCTAAATTACATCAGCGTTTATTCATTCAACTGAAGGAAGTCTTATTGTCCTGATGAATTATAAAATTGACGACTGCTTCATGTTTCTTCTTTTCTTCTTACGAGAATTTCGATCGGAAATTCGATTTCTAATCAAAAATTCCGTACCATTACGAAATCTTCATAATTTCGTGCTCTTGCGAGAAGAAATTGCGAACTTTACGTAGTTTGCGTAGTGATCTCGATCTCGATCTGTATTCTCGTATCAAATTCGTTCTCATTTCGACGAACAGTGAGAACGTCTCGAGCTCCCAAATATCAGCGCAATTTCGGTCACCAAAAGATGGCTGACTGTCTCGATTTGAGTTCTCATCTCGCCTGAAAAAGGCTGCCTCGAGTTTCATTGCCTGTCGCGGCTGGAGAAGTCCGTCCGCATTTCGATGCTCCTCGGCTCGAAATCGAAATCGAGATGGCACGCGAGAAACCAATTGAAAGAAAGCCAACTAAACTTTGCTATTGCAACAAAATCAGCAAAATACAATATTTACAAATATTGCAGAAAATAGTCAATCGTGGCCGGGGAAAAAGTTGAGAGTTGTTAAATCTTAAAAGCCAGAAAAATGAGAAAAATGAGGAAGCCAAGAAAAGAAAGTAAAACTTTCAACTTTTAAATCGCCAAGCAGGAAACTCGGATTTTAGATTAACAACGAAGGTCGCAACAACAACGACAACGACAGCAGCAGCAAGAGCAGCAAAACCAAAAACAAAAACAAGAACAAAAACAAAAACAAAAACAAAAAAGTAATCTAATCAGGATTATGAGCGCGCGGTCGTTGCAGCGCTGAAATGATTTTAAATGCGCTCTTAAAATGCGCTCGATTGAGGCAAAAGTGGCCGCCGCGACTAAAGTGGGTTGCAACACTGGACGCCGCTTGTTTCTATGTGTGCGTTCGCTGCGGCCGCGCGTGTGTGTGTGTGTGTGTGTGGCAAGCGCCAGGGAGCTGGTCGGTGCTCGTTCGCCAATAATTCCAGGCGGTCCTGAAGTTTATTAGCCCCCGAGCAGCCAAAAACGTTTGTCTTGAATGACTTTCTGCTACCTGCTGGACTTTTGAAAATACTTCACCACTCATGTTAGCAGTTGGAATTCACTCTCCTCCACGAGTTCATTCTAATCTTTTGCATTATTGAGTGATACGACTGAAATCTGGTATCGAAAGGTTCAATTTTTCGCTTATCTAACCGCGTTGTGAGCCAGCAAGTGCGGTGAAATAAGCAAGCGAACAGGTTGCGTGCTTGGAAATGCAGACTCGGTGCTCTTGTTTTCCACTTAACTGCCGTGTTTGTGCAAATCGTATGTTTGCTGATGTATTTTCACACCGGCGACACGATTGCACTCCCCGCAAATCCGCGCGTGACGAGTGCTGCGCATGCGCAAGCGGCGCGCATAAATTAATAACAACCACAACAACAGTTTAACACATTTCAATGCAATGGATTTCAATGGGATGTTTTAAGTATTCGAAGCTTGCGAAAGTGCATGACAACGTTTATGACATCAGACGTGTCAAGCGACATTCAAGTCGGAATTTCTTCCACTTGCTTCGCGACCTTGAAATCAGTCAGCTTAACTCGTGCGAGAGACGACGGGGGGGGGGGGACGGATAATGTGAAAATGACGAACAGACACTTGGGAATGACAGATGAAAAACAGGGATAAAAGAAGGGCGTTCAACTCATAGAGCATCACAGAGGCCTACGGGGTCTCACAGTCACAAGGTCACCCAGGAACACATTGGGACGAAGACACACTCTGAGATCCTCAAGGAGGCGAAGCGAGGCGCCCAGAGACAAAGAGTGACAAAGAGTGACGCGTACACAAAGGTAAAAAGTGACGCGCAGAGACTCACAGAAGCACGAAGAGACGCATTAACAGGGAGGACAACGAGTGACGCACGGGATCTACTGAGACTCTCAGCGATGCAACGAAGTCCGAGGAGAGACACAGTGATCAGAGAGAGAGAGAGAGACACAGTGATCAGAGAGAGACACAGTGATCAGGGGGACGCAGGGACGCACAGAGACACAGAGTGACACAGAGTGACACAGAGTGACGCATGTAAAAGGATGGAAAAGCGATGACCACAGTGGCAAACAGTAACGCACGCTACCCACCGAGACTCTTAGTGATGCGCCGAAGCCCAAGGGGAGGCACAATGATCAGGGCGACGCACAGACACACAGAGTGACGCGTGCACCAGGACGAAAGGTGACTCGCAGAGATTCACAGGAACACGACGACAAATCGCTTGGGGGAAAAGAAAAAAAAGACATTTTAAACCAATTTAGGTATCACGTACACTTGTTACTACTTGTTGTTGTTGTTGTTGTTGACCACAAAAACAAAATCTGTATTAAAATCTGGGTGAAAAATCCAATCTGAGACTTAACGGAAAATCAAAAGCAACTGAACGAAAAAACTTAACTGTTTCACAAAAATCAATACAAAAACAAACCTTTTCCTTGCCTTCTTCGATCCCGTTAATCGTCGATTTCCAAATTACGAAGCGTCATCAAATCCAAATAAGTTTTCACTAAGAATTCCAAACTTCTCTCAATCACTTCAATCATCCAAATGAACGAACGACGACGACAATTCGTCAATTACACGCGTCATCACTAAAACATCGCGTTAGAAATTCTTGTGCTTTTGCAGTTGTTGTTGTTGTGTTGTTGTTGTGTTGTTGTTGTAGCTTCCACTTTGAAATTCCTTTTCACTTCGATGAAGAAAGAAATGCGATCGACAGCGAAGCGCAGGTGAATCCGTGTTTACGCGTGTCCGCCTTCGTGTCTGCTTGTCTGTCTCTCTGTCTGTCTGTCTGGCTGTCTGGCTGTCTGTTTGTCTTTTTGCCTGGTTGCCGGGCGGTTTGCGTGTCTGTGGCGCGCGTTCAATGCACGATAAATGTGGGAAATCACTAGAAACACCGTTAGTCGCTTTTACGTTTAAACGCATGCGAAGCTGCGTCTCTCCAGCATTCGCATTCAAATCAATTTGAAGTCGAGCGAGCGAGCGAGCGAGCGATCGGGCGGCGATTCACATAAAATGTCCGGAATTTCACGCGATGATGTTGAGGAGCGTTGCTGCCGCTTTGATGGTTCGTCGTTGACTGACGGAATGAAAAAACTGAATGAGACGCGAACGCGTTTTTTGCCCCTTCTTGAATTTTGTCTCGCGGTATTTAATTCGTTGCAAGAGCTTCGCGTTCGCGGTAACCTGTTCACTAAATCGGTGAAAAAAGTTGCTATTTAAAACAACAATAGCAATAACAACAACACCACCACCACCAACAGCAACAACACCAACTCACTGAAAACAATAAAAACATAATCGAAAGCTATGACGTTGTTAGCAAGAAAAACCAAAACAACAGCAACAAAAACAAAGGCAGCAACAATAGCGGCAACTATGCCACCATCAACGTTTCTTCCATGCAAAGTTTTCTCCTTCTCCATCCTCTCCACACACACCACCACACTCTCGCGCTCGCGCTCGCTCTCACTCTCTCATTCTCCTGAGCGACGTACGAAGCTTTTAAAGTTTTGAAGTGTTTTGATTTTTCTTGAAGTTTTGTTTGCTTTTGTGTGCTAGTTGCAGCATCACTTGAATGGTAGATAAATTGTTTCAACCAACAACAACAACAACAACAACAACAACAACAACAACAACACCAACGCGAACACAGTGATGCCAATAATAATCATAAAAATCAACATCAAAGCTGTCACTACACTCGCTGCACCTGAGTTATTTGAAACGCACCTGTTTATAAAAAAAAAAAAAACAAAAAATAAATAAAAAAAATAAAAAAAATAAAAAAAATAAAAAAAATAAAAAAAAATATTGCTGAGAACGAAGTTGAAAATGTGTGTTCTTAAATTGTTTTTACTTGCAACGCACCTGTTTGTAAAAAAAAATTTAAAAAAAAAAAAAATTTTAAAAAATAAAAAAAAATTGCTGAGAACGAATTTGAAAATGTGTGTTCTTAAATTGTTTTGTCGTTGAATTCCTATTCTCCTCCTCTGCACAGACGATTCAGCGAGTCCATGGCTTTGCTTCAAAAATGGCCGGTGCTGCTGAGACTCGAAAGACTTAAGACACAAACCCGAGCCGTGGTTCTACTGCGACGAAGTGAATTCTTTGAATTCCTTCGACGACGAGCAGCCAACGTGGATTTTTCAAAGCTCCGCTCAGCCTCACACTGCACACTGCAGGCGACCTTTGATTTCTTAGCCATTCTGGAAAATCGAAATTCGAGGGAATCAGCAGTCAATCGTTAATTAGAAATTCAATTGAGATTCCAACTCAGAACTGAACAGAACATCTGTTGACTCTCAATTTACCCGGTTTTCTGTTGCCAAGACTTTCGTTGCCGCTGCCTGCCTACCACTTTCGCTGCTACCGCCGCTTAAAACGATTTTCGGCTTTCTGCTGCCGCTGCTGCTGCCGCTTTTATCGTCGCTGGCAAGCCAAGAAAGTCAACAGCGGACTTGCATGTGTGTCATCGAAAGAGAAAAACATGATTAAGTTGGTCACCAGCAATTGTTTTTCCCTCATTTACTTTGCTGGAGTTTAACTACTGCTGACACTTTTTTGTTTTTTGTCTTTGTGGCTTATTAAGTGGCAACTGCTGCCACTGCTGCTGCTGCCGCTGCTGCTACTGCTGCTGCTGCCGCTTCAAGACGACGCCACACACATGAGAATCCGAATCTAAAAATTGTGGCAGCTTTTTTCTGTGTCAAATTTTCGTAAACAAAACGTGGAAGCTGAAATTTCGTGGTTTTTGATTTCTCGTCGCCAACCCACTTCATTCGAAGTTGTTGGCATTTTTTGCACGTCTTCGTTCGCTCAGATTGCTGAGGTTTTCATTGTTCGCAGTGCGTTTGTTGCTGCTGGTGTTGTTGTTGTTGTTCTAATTGTTGCCGGCTGGCGAACTTAAGAAGCACACGTCGAACATTCTTGCAGACGGCGTGCGAACCCAACAACAAGAAATCCAACACGCTTCACATTTCGCAGTCAGTCAGCATTTTGTGGTGTCAATCGATGACTGGCAATCGCTGACTGGCAATCGATGACCGGCCACCGTTGACTGGCCAACGTTGACTGGCCACCGTTGACTGGCCGTCGCTGCCTTGTGTCTCGAAGACGCTGCTTTCTCTTCGGCACACGCAGCCCACAACCCGCTAATCAGCTCTGAACGCAGCTTCTGCCATTTTTATTCTTAGCACAGCGATTTTTCCCTATTAACTCTCTTCTGCTTCGACTGTTCGCTGCGCGTGGCGCCGCCGTCCGCTGCACAGAAGTCTGTGGTATTTCGTCGACGCGAATTCTACGCGCTCCACTTACGCAAAACGTCATGCCGATCACGTACGAACGTCACGCTAATCACGTCGGACGCGAACGCGTGAGTATGAAGTTCATGCATTCGCGCAAAATCTGGAACGAAGTCAAGCCGATTGACTTCAATCTGACATCCGAAGCTCGTGCAACGCGCTCGCACTTCACTTTGACACGATTTCAATTTTATTTTCATTACCTGAGCTGAAATTGGTAGCTGAAAGAAGGTCATTTAAAGACTCGAAATCTTTTTAACACAAACGTTTGCACAAAAAATTACGAAATTTTCAATGAAATTTGCGAAGGTTTTCAGCTGAATTTTGAAAAAGAAAAATAATTCTTTTCTTTGTTGATTTTTCTATCGTTTAAAAACAAAAAAGAATCGTTTAAAAACAAAAAAGAATCATTAAATACAAAAAGTTTAGAAAATACAAAAAGCTTAGAGAAGTTGTGCGGAACTTGAAAGCTGCGAAAAGCTATTCTAAAATGCGATTTTCGATTGAATAAAAAAAAATACAAAAAAAAAATTAAAATAAATATTTATAAAAAAATAAAATAAAATTACTCTCGAATTTAAAGAGTTTCAAAAAAAGTTTAGGATAAACTGAAAGCTTTACTAAAAGTTTCGAAAAGCTTTACCAAGAAGCTATTTTCAGATTAAATAATGAAAAATTATCCTTGAGCGTAAAAAGCTTTTAAAAACCTCTGGTTTGCGTTGAAAGCTTCGAAGAGCTTCCCGAAAAAGTCAAAGAAAGCTTCGAAAGTTCACTAAAGTTCACTAAAGATGAAATACATTTATAAAGTTGATGGCAGTTGTATAGGATTTCATATTTAATTCTTCAAAAACTGAAAACTCTATAAAAATAAGATTCCAAACATTTAAAAAACATGCACCTGAAAAGCTTTTAAAAGCTCAAAAAGTTTATTACAAGCTTAATACTTAAAAAGCTTTAGTTTTAAATTTCGTTTTAAATCGCTCAATTTAACACGGAAATTTTCCATATTGATTTTTTTTATAATGTATATTTTGTACAAATTTAAATTGTTTAAATTGTTTATAAATAGTTTTTCCTGAATTCAAGTTTGCGTCTTTCGTTTTATACAAGCAAATTCTTCCTCCGACTTTTATGACCAACTTAAATCGGAGTTCTAAATGCGCAATTTTCAAACGCCTTTCATACTTATTAATCAGAAATGAAAAGCAAAGAATTCCATCAATCACTTTCAATTAAATCTGTCATAATTTCGCTCTGATATCGCAAAGAAGTTCGCAACTTCTGCTGGTGACATCGTCGCGTTCTTTAATATTCTTCATTCTGCATTCTGCAGTGTAATAATTTTTTTTTCTTTTCTCTTTCTCAAGCCTGCATCTGCATCTTTGCGAGGCAGACCAGCAACCGCAAGCCATCAATCAGCGACGTGGTAAAGATGGGCGCGCCTGCGCCTGCGCCGCGCCGTCAGTGAATTAATCACTGGTATGAAAATGAAACCAATTAAGAGAGGCAGAAGAAGAAGAAGAGGGGAGGAGAAGGAAGACCAAACCAACAACAGCAAAAACAACAACAACAACCACAACCACAGCAACAAGAAGAAAACGTATTAAAATGTCTGCAAAAATTGTTACGAGTCGTCCACGCTTTGCATCGCAGTGAGCGATTATCAACTTCATCGCTACCATCGAGCATGGCAACAACAACAACAAATAACAACAACGAATAACAACAACGAATAACAACAACAAATAACAACAACATCAACACCAAACAACATCAACAACACCATCGAAACTACCATTTAAATTCCTGAAAAAGAAAAGAAAGAAACAAAATCGCGCTGCGCTCAAGAATTCCAAGCCATCCGATGAAGAGTGAAAGCAGTTCGGCAAAATTTGAGGCCGCCGCCCAACCGAAAAAAGTGTAAGTTGAACGAAATCAGCGAGCGGACGTCGACACACTTGCATCGCATTAAAAATCGATGCGATACGAAAGCGACGACGACGACGACGACGACGACGATGACGATGACGATGGAGGGGAGCGGTGACGGTGACGGTGACGGCGGCTGCGGCGATGACGATGACGATGGTGATGATGGCGACGTCCATATCGTCGATGTGAGTGTGCTTGGTGTTCGTCTATCGCCTCCTGCTCGGAACTTTCGGCCAACCAGTTGTTGGTGGTCAATTTTTACTTTCATGCACGACTGAGAAGCGCGTGTAAATGAGTGATTTTTCACTACGCGCTCGATACCGCAGCTGCGTTAGTTGTTGTTGTTGTGGCTGTTGTTGTTGTTGTTGTCGCCGTTGCTGCTGCGATGAGTCGAGAGCCCGTTGCTGGCGCTCTTGCGTGGCTGCAACTTGCAAGAAAACCGCTTCAATGTCTCGGCTTGCGTTGAGTTAAATGATCTGCGACAACAACGTGAAGCTCGCAACAGATTCGCCGAACCATTCACGTCATCCGTTGAACGGTGAAAACAAAAAAAAATCACATCAGTGAATTTAATAAAGTAAAATTCACTGAAAACACACAACCCAGCGAAATAAATCTCTTGAATTTCTACTTTTATTCAATTGAACTGTCGATGCAATTTATTTCGCACACACATACACAATGAAGTTGATTCCAACTCCAGCCGGCTGATCTTCTCTCCTCCGCTCCGGAGTAAGGAAGTCATTTCTTTTCTTCGAATTATAATTAGCATACCGCTGAAATTAACATATTAATTTCTTTAATGTGGGCAGAGCATGCAAATCACAGCACAGCAAGCGACGCACGAAAGCTTCAAGACGAGAGCCGGCGAACCTTCAAACGGGTCTTCGTGAATCAACTTCGTGAAACAACGTCGGAGCGAGCAAAAAAAGTCGTCGTCGCCGGTCAGCGAGAAAAGAAAGTAGAATCGGTAGAAGGAGTGGAATTTTAAGCAGCAAAAAATTAATTTCGAACACATAAAAATATGTAAAAAAATACAGCAACCTGCTAGTAAAAATTGTATTCTTTCTTTTTCATTTCTTACTAGTGAAATCGAACTGATTTATTCATGGAAAAACAGGAATCACAACAACAGTTTAATCAACTCGCCCGAGTTCGCGGCGGCAAACGACTTAAGAAGCGAACTGGTGTTTGGTGAAGAAGGTGTGTTGTTTTCACTGCTTGTTGATGCTTTGAAATGCCTTCTCCGTTATCGTTTCTGCCACAAGCCAAGCGTCAGCTCAAGCATCCATCAGCAGTTCAGACTCAGACGCAGAGTTGTGACACACACACACACAGAGTGAAACACACACACACAGAGTTCCGAGTACAGCAAATCGGTAGCAAACAATGAAACATCAATCAAGAAATCGATCTCGCAGAGCTTGGCACTGCAAGGTCGTTGTTCTCGCAGCTATCGTGCTGCGCGATCTTCAGGTTAAACAAACGGTTTTCGTTCCTCGACACGCATCTCGAGTTAAAGCGAGAGTGAAGCGAGAGTGAAGCGAAAACCCGCCCGACCGCCTGCTGCCTTGAAGCTCGAGCAACGGCTACAGCGTTGCAAGTTTCAACGTTCAGCATACGCAATCACGCCCCACAACTCTCAAGCCGAGCGCGGCGCAGATAGTTTGTCGGCTTTCATAGAATCTCTGCAGCCGATTGAATTGAGATCGAGGTGAAGTTATGCAAACCGAATGACGCCTGCAGCAACCACATCGGTTGCAAATAGTTGCACAGGTTGTTCGTAGTTGTTGTCGTTATTTATTTACTATTATTTCACTTGCTTAACAGTCGCCTTCACCCAAAATGCTGCACGTACGTAGTTTTTATGGACTTCCGTGGACTTCTTCAGCGCGACAGCTAATTAATTTTTGGACATCTTCGCTGCATTCACGTTTTTATTATAATATTTTTACAGACCGGTATGGGTAGTTGTAGTTGTTGTTGTTGTTGCTGTTGTTGTGGTTGCACAAGCCAACAACTTTTAAGGGTGCAAAATCAGCTTTCACTATTTGCTGCTTGCTGAAAAAAAAGAGTCGCCGCAATGAAGGTGAATCGTGTTTCTGTTTAATTCAAACTTTTATGTTGCCTCCGCATGTATTGCGTAAAATTGATTGTTTTTTCTTCTTTTTTTTTTGCAAGTAATCACTGGTTCGGGTGCAACATGTGGCTACGGCAGGTTTTCGACCCGCCGACTGCAATTTATTGCTTAACTTCAAGTATCGCTTAATTTTCATATTTTCCCTCTTCGCAGCCACCGTTCATCGTTCAGTCGAAATTGATTTCATCATCGAATTGTTTGCTAATAGTGATGACTTCTGTTTTCATCGTCATTCCGATGAGTATTTTTTCTCTTTCATTAGAAAGGTTTTTCTTCTTTATTTATAATATTTTCCAGCACAGAATTTCGTGGTTCTTAAATTCCGCACAGACATAACAACTGTTTGGCGAATAGTTTCACTCTTCCTTTCAGCAACTTCTAGCTGTTAAAGCCTTCAATTTTGAAATTCTCCACAAAACGCCTTCGATTAAAAATGCCACACAAGATTTCCGATCAACATGCAACTTGAATTTATTGATTTCCATCGAAAAAGCTTAAAACTTTAATGAGAAAAATAAGTTTTCTCCACTTGCTAACTAGATTTCATCTTCTTCCATTTTCTATTCGCCTGTTTTTCCTCCCCAACGACCTCCCTTCTGGACGAACCGACGTCCCTCGCACGCACTCGTCCTTCACTTCGACGAAGTTCCCTCCAAGGCGTCGTCAAGTACTTTGGTGGCCACAAAGCGTGAAGCCGTCGCCGACCGCGCCGATGGTGAGGAGCAGGGACTGGTGTTGCCGCTGCTCGGCGAGTGTTGCCGCGCCCCTGCGCCCGGCGGCACCGTCAGGAAGTCGGGCAGCAGCATTCCCGCATCCATGGACTGCGTTTTGCCGCGGAAGCTGCGCTTGATGCGTCGAGGCGGCTCTATGAATTTCGCCTTAACAATGAAAGCGCCGGGATGTGGAGCGGCTGGTTGCTGCGCAGAATACGCTTCCGCTGCTGGCGATGTCGTCGTCGCTGTTGCTGCCGCCGGCGGTGCCTCCTTGCGCTGTGGCGAACCGGAAGGCGAGGATGATGCCGACGAAGCCGTGCAAGCGGTGCCGCTGCTCTTCAAGTTAATGCACGACTTGGTGAAGTCCATGTCGTCGGTTTTGGTGTTCGGCAGGCTGGACTTCTTCAGCGTGTTGCTCTCGAACGGGAAATTCGAGTTCGAAGTGGACTGCGTGAGGTTCTCGAACTTGCGTAGCCGTGCGTCCAGCTGCAGCGACTGCGTGGGAAAGTTCATCGACGAAGAGATGGTGAAGAAGAGCTCCTTGTCGCCCTCGAAGAGACTGATTTGTTTTTGTATGCGCGGCGAGATCGGATCTGTAGACTTGCGCACCGGAGCGCGCTTGATGGGCTCACGCGATACGGGAGCAAAAGTGTTGCTTGCATCCTGCGAGAGTCTCAAACCGGTGAGAGTCGTAGAGTCGGCGACGGTCGCAGCAGCACCTGGCGTGGGCAATGGATCGGGAAATGGCACCTTATCATCAGCGGAGATCATTGGCGCCTCTGAGGCTGACGAAGTAGCTTCCGGAGCTGCAGTGGTGGGCACGACGGGCTGTATGTCGGCGTGCGAGGGGCAGCAGTAGCACGTTTCCAGTTTGTACTCGTCCATGGGAAGCGAAGGCGTGGTGGCGGCTGACAGCGTCATCTCGTCGTCTTCGTCGAGTCCCTAGCGGTGACAAAGATTATTTGTTATTAAATTCCTGTAAATCAAATTGATTGCGTTTGGCTTTGCTGTGCTTAATTTGATTTTGTTTGATTTGACTTGACTTGACTCAAATCCATCAAGATTTGATTTAATTAGATTTTGTTTGATTTTACTCAATTTAATTTGATTTCAATTTAGCGGATTTGAATTGATTTGATTTGAACCCATTCGGCTTGACTTGCCTTAATTGGATTTGATTTGACTTGAATTGATTTGATTATACTTTCCTTTCTTTGATCTGACGTGACCAAGTCTGGTTCCGTGTAAATTGATTTAAAATTGACTTGATTTTCTTTTATTTGACTTCGTTTCATTTGCTTTGACTTAAATTGACTTGATTGGACTGCAATTCAGTTGATTTAATTTCTTTCAATTGAACTTGACTTGGCTTGATTTTATTATACGTAATATTTAACTTGACTTCTCTTAATTTATTTAACGTGTTACGTGGTTTGATTTGATTTGATTTCTTGTCTGATTTCATGTCTGTTTGACTTGATTCCTTGTTTTATTTGGTCTGCGTTCGATTTCATTTACCTTTTGCTGATTCATTTGATTTGAATTAATTTGGTTTGATTTAACTTGGTTTAATTTACATGTAACTTAGCTAGATTTGACTCGGTTTGATATTGAACTTGATTGCAACTTTATTTTGCTTTCATTCCCCCCCCCCCCCCCGCCCCTACTCACATCTACCGACAGCGTGATGGATCCTTTGTTGGCCACCATGCTGATATCCAGTCCCACGCTAATGGGTGTCAAGCAATTGCTTCGGTCCGTCGCACTGCCGCCCGTCGCCAATACGCTTGCGTCCAGCAGATCCGCATTGAGGGTGTCCGTATTCATGGGCGCGTAAATGGACACCGAGTGCAGATCGTCATCGAGTTGTGGGAAGAATTTGGCCAGCTCCTCTGTGGCTGCAGGAGGAATGTTGACACTGAGTGTTTTTCGTTTCGATTTGTTTTGTTTTCGCGACGATGCAACGGAGATGGTGGATGGTGTGGCGACAAGGGGTTGCGTATATACAGGTGCAGGTATCGGAGCAGCCAGCAATGGGAAGCAAACCGAGATTAGATTTTTACAGGGTGTTTTCAGTGTTTCTCTGTACGAACCCGTCCTCGGTGCTGGTCAGGCTGATGGACATCTCGCCGCTGGGCGTGTCCTGGGAGCAGCTGTCCGAGATGGCGGGCGACGAGGGCTCAGTGCTGGTGGCTACGCTGGTCTGTTTGCTCCAAGCTTTTCGTTTTGAGGACGTGTGTTCCAGCGTTGTGTTGCGTCGCAGCGTGTGTTTGTGTGGGTAAGGGGTGTGTGTGTGGGTAAGGATGTGTATGTGTGTGTGATTGGTATGAAACATTGAAAGGTAACATAAATCCTTTTCTTCTTTCATCAGTAGCAATTAAAATCTTGATTTCAGAACAAATTATTGAATGAGTGCTTTTTTTAAGTTCTAGTAAAGGATCGGAGAAACAGAGGTTTTTCATGCAAAACAGCTTGTGGAGAAATACTGCAAATGTACATGCGATAGACTTGTATGCAACATTTGCTAATAACATGAATTTCTGTAACGACAATGAATTTCTGTATCGTTTTGAGAAAACAAAACCTATAGAAATAAAAGAAAAGCAATACGGAAATACAAACATTCACTCGCAGACATAAACACACAATTTAAACACCAAATAATTTTGTAGAATCCTCTAATTCGCGACGCAATTAATTGCTGCTGCAACCATGCGCATGAAAATCAAGAGCCTAAAATTATGCAATGAATATTGCCCTCAACAGAATAAATTTTCAAGACAACAAATTAATTAAAATCGCAAAAATAAATAAATCCGAATCAATAAGTAACCGATAAAAGTGTATAACAGAAACATAAATAATACAAGTTTTATGATTTCTTCCTTTTCAAGATTATATTCTGCTAACTTTTATTCACACTAAATAAGTCTCGAATAAATTAACATAAATAACACTACAAGCTATTCAAAAACAACAAAAGCCTTGCAAACAAGCCAAGTTGCTCGTACAATTTCCTTAAGGATTCCTCAACATATATTAAAAGTCAAGCTTTTCTCATAAAAATTAATTCTCAAATTTGACTTTATTCCAATAATAAGTGCTATCAAAACTAGACTTGATATATAAAAACCATACAACCTTCCAAACTATTAATTAAGGAATCTGGTTTCATTTATAAAATTGAAATACGCATTCTGAAATTAAACACGTACACAGTTAAAGCCATGGTTTCAATTTTTGTGAATTCTAAAAATTTTCCTATATAAGAGTATAATTTCCTAAATATTTTCTATGCAAGATTACAATTCAATTAAAATAATAATAATACTAGCAATAATAGCTGCAACAAGTGCATCAGATTTTTAGAAAATAAAATTTCAGAGATTTTATCATTCTTCTCAGTGCACTTGTAGGCGGGAGTTTTGATGGAGGGAAAGGCGAGCTAAACTTGCTGTGGACACTTACTGCCCTCCGCCGGCTCAGCGAGAGCGGCTGCGGCTGCGGCTGCCCCTGCTGGCGTCTCATCCGGTGTCGCCGCTGCATCGACCCGCACTGCCTTCCTGCTACAAGCACCCGAACTTTGTCTTGGCGTTGCCGCATCTTGTTGCGGCTGCCTGTTCCGGTCGGTCGGCTCCGCTTCCAAGCAACCACAGGCGCAGCAAGTGTTTCGCGGAATATCTGTGACCGTTTGCGAATCCCGATGACAACGACAGAACTGATTTGTAGGCGTCACTGCTTCGGCATCCGTGGACGGACCCATAGCGTTGCCGAAGAGAGAGCCAACCGTTCGCGCTACATGCTTCGGGGGCGACGAGGCCGGCGTCTTGAAGAGCGGCGCCGATGTCATTTTCTGCAAATAATTATCCAGCTGCTTCAGCGACAGTGCGTTGTGCAGCGTCTCCAGTGGACGTATGGGTGGTACACCGCCGAAGCCCTCGATGACTGGATGGAGGGCGGTGAACAAGCGCGTATGATTGTGTGAGAGAGAGAGAGAAATGGTTTTCCCAAAGTTAGATTACGATTAGTTAATTCACCCCACCAGACTTAACTAATTAAACTCACCTGACGACGACGACGTACATGGAATCATGTCCCTCAGATTGGGCGCCGACGAGCTGCCGCTGATGACCGCCGTGCTAAAGAGGCTGTTCGAACTGGTGGCCATCTTTTTGCTAAAACCACCGAATCCCAACATTTTCATATAAGACATCTGGCCGGCAATACTGTGTCTTTGACGTCGAGACGATACCGAGGACGAGCTGGCCGCCGAAGGTGTATTACTATCTGTGGTGGACGTGGTCATGGTGGTGGCGGTGAGAGCCGAAGTGTTAATGAAGGCGGTGGTATTGATGGGCGTGTTTGGGGAAGGATTAATTTTTGAGGTGAGTTCATGTTGTAAATCGTTATTATTCACATGATGATCGTCTAACATAGTAAAGGGGGACGGGGCGGGGCGGCACGCGGGCGAGTTCAATTGTAATTGAGAAGCGGTGAGCGTTACAACAAGGTCGGGGACCGTCGTGTTTTTGGCTGCTACAGCGGATCCCTGCTGTAAGGAAGCTGTGTGAGGTGATTTCAGCGGCTGAGCGGAATGAGAGGGCTGATCGGGATTGGTTTCAGGGGGATTTTCAGCGATGGGAGTGAATTGCTTAAAGTGGATGCTTGAGTGGGCGCAGAATCGAAAAGGATTCACCACATCGGCAATCACAGGGGCTGACTGAGTGAGAGGAAGTCGTGAAAAGATGTCGGTGTTAGTTGTGCGCCTCTTAAACCCTGAAGTGGGTGTTACGGCATAAATATTGGATTTTATCTGCTGCTGCTGCCTTTGCTTCAGTTCAAGCAACGGGTTGCCGTCCCAAGCACTGCAGCGCTTTAAAGTCGTAGCCTTGGAAGGGTTTGCGGATGAGGACGGTTGCCACTGCGTTGAATCGGCTTCTTTGTATTTAAACTCCCCACCCAACAAGGACGCCGGTGCCGAGGAGGACAATTGCGATTCATCGTCAAATGATGAAATAGAACGCTGAAGAGCGCTACAAGTTTGCCGTGAAGCAGTGATAGCATTTGCTTCGAAGAATGATGAATTCTGAAAGTCACCGCTACTGCCGTGATTATCAGCACTTTGGCTGATATCTGCTAGACTTTTGGAGTGTGCGTGCGCAACCGTCTCCTCGAAGCCGTGGCTGAGGCAGTTGCACGACAGAGGGCGCTCATTGGTGGCCAGTGGGGAGATACGCGGCAGGTGGGTTAACTTGCGCAAGAAGGATTCGGTCTCTTCGCCGCTCTCCAAACGCTGCATAGCCAGCAGCTGCAGACGTTTCTGCGTGGGCGGGCCAGAGTTATTCGCAGCGTCCGGGGTGCCAGGATTGTGGGACAAATCGATGTCGGAAAGCGGCAACTCATTCGTGGACGAGTCGATCTTGAAGAGAGTTAAGCTGCCAGTGATGCGCACCGGAAACGCGACGCTGCGACTTAAATCGCTGTCGCGTGCGAAGGGTATTTCTTTGAATTCGCGGCTGAGGAGCTGGGAGGACATAAGCAACTCTTCGGAAGCACAACAGAAAGCTGATAGGACGCGTTGGTTTTTGAGTTAAACAATTTCAGTGTTAATTTGGAGAGATTATCAACGAACGAATGTTGTCGGGCAGCAGATGATTGATTGATTGATTGAATCGGCAGAAATGTGTTTTTTTTTATTTGTTTTCAAATTCCAAAACGAACGTTGTTGAAAAGAAATCGGAATAAGTGAGGTTTTTAATTTAAAACACGTCGAATTATAAAGGTTTTGTTTAGTTCTAAGCAAAAGTAAAGCTTTAGTTTGGCCACATTTAATGCAGACACAACATATTCGACGATGCAAGCGACAAGCAAAGAGCGCTAAAGGCAGACGGCAGCGAGACGGCTAAAAATGGCTGGGCAGGTAGGTACAGAGTATTATAAACAGGCAACATGCAGACGAAAACAACGAAATCGCTCCAGGCTGACTAAATGGAAGTCGGTCTCTGGAACGGTTAGCAGGGTCGGGATTGTGTCCAAGAACTGCTATCCCCGTCTACATAGTGCTCGTGCTTTCCAAGCCCGTGCAAAATATTGCTCTGAGTGCATAGATTAATTACTACATCTATTGATAAAAAGTAGCTTCGATAGTTGCAAAGTTTTAATAGTTGAAAAGCTTTGATAGTTAAAAAGCTTTAAACGGTTTCACAAAAATTGCAAATTCTTAACGAAATTAGAAGTTGCAAGAATCTTAAGTATTGATAACAAAATTAGTAATCTAAATTCTGATGAAAATCTATGACGAATCCATAAATTATTAAGAAATTTAAACTACTATCAAAATTTTTAATTTCTCCAGTACAAGCTGGGGAAAAAACTTCTTTATCACGGACACAAACCAGTTTTTTTAAACCTATTTTTTAATCCCTACTTTTTTTTAGTTTCTCATTCGTAAGTGGAATCAAACTGATGCTGCAGAAATTAAGTCTGTTAAAAAATATTTTTACTGCGAAGATAGAAAATTTTTTATACAGAAGCATTTCAACTCACATAAACATTTAGACGAAGAGCAAAATACAGAAATAGACATCCTCAGACCACAAAATAGTACCTCGCAGACAAAGTATAAAAAGCTATCTAAAAGTAATGTTAGGCTGTTGCTTTCTACACAAGTAGAATAGCAAAAGCAACAACAATTAAAGGTTTCTGTAAGAAAGCTTAAAATTGCTGTTTCGAGACAGATTCCATCAGAGACACTGTATTCATACTTCAGAGACACTGTATTGCAAGCAGTATATGTGTTTCTAATATTTTCCCGAATAACATCACATTTAGTTAGTTTTCTGACAAACGCAGTATTTGCGTTCGAGACTATGGAATGTATTTTGGAAGAGACGATAGCGTACTTTAGCCAAGTACACGGAATTCGCCGGCCAGATGTAATATAGAAAAATGTTGTTTTACATATTACAAGAAAAAATATAAGCATATTACAAGAAAACAGAAATAAATAAAATAGTTAAAGAGACTAAGAAATAACTTAATATTAGACAACTCTTAATGCGGAAATATGTGTATAAGGTCATTAGAAACGGGAGTTAAAGAAAAATAGTAGTGACCCATCGTTCCGAAAGACCAAAAGCTATTTTCAAACGATCGGAACAAAGAAAATGGCAAGCTCGATATAAGCGAGACAAAGTTGCGTATTTAAATAGTTAAGTTGTAATGAGTTAACACAATTTGTGAAACTGGTCTAGTTTCAACAACTCTTTTCAAATTGATCATTCCGCTCAGATAACTTTCGTTAACTCATTACACTGACACCTCCAAATTTGATTGGCACTTATAAACAAAGACTGCAGGTAAAAATTTTCGATTTTATAAAATATTTCCAAAACCATAAATAGAACCCGTTAAAAATTATTAAGGCACCAGTTAACACAAGCCAAATATGATCTCTTCCACTTGGCAGCGTATTAGTTTCGTAATTATAATTGAGATTCCAAACTTGTTATCACACAGAAGCCAGAACATACGTTGTTAGTCGATCTCAGGCTTTTTAGCGTTGATAAGAGTAAAGCAGCAATCAATAAAGGGCAACGGAACTTACCTTTAGTTTTGCCCTTGTGATCATGTTGGTCGTAGGAGCGCGAACGTGGCTCGGCATTGGGGCTGATGGGGCAAGGAGCCTCCAAGGAGCCGGTTTGTTTCGTCTGCTGCTGGACGGCCAACTCTTCATTGAGGCGTTTTGCCAAATCCATGGCCTCATGACCACAGACAGTGTGATGGGCTCCGATAGGAATGGGTTTCGATTTGGTATGTCTGGATTGAAGTATGTGCTGAGGTGGCAAAGCAGTTAGCTCGCTCTTCTCTTCCGAAGACGGATTCTATGACAAGACAGTTGTGAAAATATTTGTACAACGAGATTTATAAATCGACAAATAGTGGGCATTAAAAAATCGACCACATTCATCTAATAGACCATTAAATGCAATCGATTAATCGCTTAATCGGTTAACTAACTACATTCGGTTTTCTATCGCCAACAGGAGACGGTATTAAATTAAACGACAAAATCAATATTTGCTCACATTGCAATGATAGATTACGTATCGAAGGGTTAGTTGAAAGCCAGCGATTAACCAAAGATCGTCAAGTAATTAGAAAATAATTAAATTGTGCAAACTAATCGCAAATTGAACATTTTTTTTTCATTCATTACACGTATTCTATTAATCGCATGTGATCTCTTAGTCGGTACTTAATAAACGATTAATTGATTAATTAACTAATTTATCAAACAATCCATAAAATAATCGCTTAATCGATTAATTTATTATCAAACCGTACTCATTAATCGATAGGTTTATTGAGTAGATCAAATAATTTTACTAGTTAAATCTACTTAATTACACATAATCAACTCGAACGCTATTTGATTAATCAATTAAGTAGAATTTCTTGAAATAAATTAAGAAGCCGTAATATATAGTCGATTTTAACTCCGCCTCCTGTCAGGTTCTGCTGGGTAACGGTGAAGCCTTATCCTCAGTAAAATTTTCTACACCTGGCAGTAGGTATAAAATACAACCCTCATGGCGTTGAACAACGATAAGGATTTTATTATCCAAGATGGTACCCGCGAAAGTGGCAATCCAGCCGCCCAGTAGGCCGGGACATGGATTCTAGGTGTCCCAACCAATGCCTTTTATAACGAAGATCTCATTGATCGTGAGATTGATCGTCCCTTGGACACCACGTCCAATAAGGACGAAATTGTGGGTGTGCTTCCCCCCGGGGAGAGACAATCTTACGTAGTCAAAAGGGGAGGAGGACGCGTAGGGTTCGTGGCGCTGTATGCCATATCGTGGCGGCCGACTCTGCTGTGATTGTGAGTGGAAAAGCAAGTAGATCGGTGGAGGCATCTCTGAAGCTAAAGCTGGTATCTGTGTTCCTGCACCGGCCCCGTGTTCCTCTTTCAGTAAGTTAGTGAGGGAGAAGAGGAGGAAGGTAGCAGGTAACTTTACTGGCAACAGTCGAGAAGGGCCGTTGCAGAAAACATCTCCCTGTGAGGCTAGAAATCATCTACTTTCCCCTTTAATGGGGGTGGTTCACTGAATGTCGCCGTTACATGCCCCAGCGGCGAGAAGTCTGAGAAATTGGTTTCCTCCAAAAGGCGAAAAGGTAACGCCTCTATAAAAGGCGGAGTAGGATCGCTATCTTCTTCGTCGCTAAAGCATACCTTGGCGTGCCCAAGGGTGCCGCGATACGCTCTCGGGTTTGAGGACTAGGGGCTAAAGGGTACAAGCTGTGCTATAAGGCGGGTGTGGGTAAGACTAGATTCTGTATTATAATTAAGAACGAGCTTAAAACCTTTCTACTTAGGAACTTCAGCGACAAGGATTCTATCGCTGTCTGTCTGGATTTAAGTGGTAGGACGTATTGTATATATAATGTCCTCCTCCGTCTGGCCTAATCAGGAATGTTGCGGATGTGGCACACAGACGCGGCGCTAGACTCATTATACTCGTAGCTTCTGATGCAAAATTCGCACCATGCCGTCTGGGGATATTAATAAACGGGGTGAGTCTATCTTTAAATTCATTAGTTGAAACATAAATTCATAGGTTGAACAGAGGCTTCCAAGTCAAGGTGGACCAAACAATGGGTGTTATCACTGCGGTCCTAATACTGGAAGTAGCACATTTAGAAAATTAGGCGCAGGTTCCATTATCGACATCACCCTTTCCAGCACTATTCTAGTTCGTTGGACCAAGTGGTGGGTACACTCATAGTGACCACCAAGCGATTATGCTGGAGTTGGGACGTCAACCAAACAGAATGAGGAAACAGCGATGTTAAGAACGCCTTCAATTCAGCCAGCTGGGAATAGATCAGAAAGGCGCTTATCAAGATGGAGGCTCCATGATATCTTCCGGACTTGATAGCGCATTATGTAATGATTAGAAAACCTGATGTACGAAAGCGACAACGGTATGGAGCCTTATGACGTTACGGCAGGCTCCACAAGGTTCCGTACTCAGCCCCCTCCTGTGAAACATCATGTATGATGGAGTTTTGTAACCCCCTTTAGCAGCGGGAACAACCGTTTAAGGTTTCGCAGACAATATCGCCAATTAACTGTGGCTAAACATATTTGACAGCTTGCGCATCAGAGTTATGCTCCAGAATGAAAGGATATGGGATGAAATAAAAGCTTTTGTAACCAATGTACTTTTAAAGATGCGCCGCATTGAACAAAGAAGATATGCCGAAAGCATTCAACCTGCAGGCAGCATTGCGATTTGAGTACACAAGAAGATAGCACGATTGCTACGTGGACGTCAGGCAGGTCTCGCTGATCGATCGTATGCTTAATATCATGACCATCGTCGCGGGACTTGGCGAGGACTATAAAGACAAGTGAGCACACTCCTGTCTCCTCTTTTATAAAACGTAGTGGTAAACAGACTACTCAGGATCCTGGAGGGAAGGGATTTAAAGTGGTAGCGTATGCGGATGATATCGCGGTGACCGCCTCAGGAAGGTAGCCATTTATTCTAAGAGACCGTATGAATATATGGCTCTTAATATGATCATTATGTGAACGAGCGACTTTGGGCTTGGTGTTAATCCCAATAAGACATAACTGATCCCTTTTACAGGAAGATACAATACAGAATTGCTAGCATTAATCGGTTGATCTTAAATGGTGTTACTCTCAACTTCTCCCAGCCAGCAAAATTCTTAGGCCTGATCTTGGATAGGAAGTTGAGTTAAAAACCTAATCAACAGGAAAGAGTAAAGAAAGGCTCAGTAGCTTCATGTGGCGTTTGTGAGGCCTATTCTACTATATGTGGTATCCGTATAGTGACCAATCCTTAGGAAGCAAACAAATGTTGGGCATTTAGAAAGAATCCAAAGAGCGGCTTGCCTAAGCATAAGCGAGGTGCCAAAATCGACTCCTATGGCAGTCCTTGAAGCGCCACTGTGCTTGGTGCCGGTTGACATTATAGCCAAGGAGATGACAGCTTCTACGGCTGCTAGATTGACAGCTACTGGTCAATGGACGGAGCTGAGCTTCGGCCATTCGGCTATTTTAAAATAACATGCAGCTCTCCAGCACAATTTTCGACTTATCCGCACCGGTCTTATTCTTCCACCAAAATCCTTATACTGGTATTCCAAGCAGAGAGGAGTGGGAGAAGTGCCGGATGCCCCCAAGGAGACCATACACATATACGCAGATGGCTGTAAGTTGGGGGGCAGCGTGGAGGCGGGGTGTTTTCGAGCTAATTGAATATCCCAGATTCATTTCGAATTCAGAATCATTGCAGTGTTTTTCAGGCGAAGGTCTAGGACATTCCGGGGAACTGTGCCGCCGACGAACTTGCCAAGCAGGCTACCACGAAAGATATTCATGCGGATAAGACTGGCGTGGGTATGCCTCTGGCTTCTTTCAAATTTCGAATTCGCAAAAAGGCGATATTAGAGGCAAACAATAGGTGGATGAATGTCTCGGTCAGTTACACTGCAAGAATGATCTGGCCAAGATACCACCTAAGTCGTACTAAAAGCTTGTTGTCAAAAGACAACCTTAGTGTCTCCAGAATTATTAGTTTCAATACAAGTCGCTGCCTAATAAGGACTTTCTCTAGAAGACGTGGGCTTCCAACAAATGACTTCTGCAGAAGTTGCAGTAATGAGAATGAGAAGGAGACCATTTATTACCTTCTCTGTTCATGTCCAGCTCTGGCGAGTGAGAGATAAAATTTTTCTTGGTAGCATCTTTTTCGAAGAACTTTACGATCTTGAGAATTGCAAAGTCAACGAACTTATTGGCTATATAAATACCTCTGGATTGTTTCACTGAGGTGGGGATTTAATTTCACCTGTGACGGTACAATAGATCTTGCCTAGAGTCCCTTTGGGGGAGAGGGCAGTCACTTCAACCTAACCTAACCTATTACACTTACATTCGCTGCAGTCTTGGCTCCACTATCTTCGAGATCATTCTCTTCATCAATTCTGGGTGTGTTGCCATCCTCGGTAGCCTGTGGATTGATTTTTATAGCAACATTGGCCGCATTCTTTTCGAACTAATTTTTAGTTTGGTACATCAAAATCGATAAAAAAACGGTAACCAACAAAAACGCACAATAAAGAGAATGTAATTAAATTGTAATTAAGCCAGACATGCATTATATCGTCGCAAGAAATTAATTTCGAATACTTACAGCATTTCTTAGTTGACCTGAATCATTGCGCGAGTGTGGCCTGAAACCTGGACCGGGAGGCAGATTTTTCTGCACACAGCAATTCACGCCCGGACTAAAGTGCAGCTCCACATGGAAGCGCTCCTCCGAGGTAGGATCCTTCGTGGGATCCTCGTACAACATGATCACAATTTGCGACATGTAATTGAGTTCCGAGACCATCGAAATGTAATCCATGGCGCGTCGCCACTGCTCGTCGGTGAGCACATTCAGCAGCTCCCCGTAGCGCAGGACCGTGAGCAGCGAGTGCACATGACTTTCACTCGTGAAATACAAACGGGTGCGCACGTGTCGGCCAGGACTGGCCACTCCATGACTGTAGTGCGGGTTCAAGCGATTCACGGACTCATCGCCCACCTCTTCAATGTTGCGCTGCAGATCGGCCTGGATCTTCTTGAGCAGGGGTGTGCAGATGCCTTGGCCAATTGTGAGCTTCTCCTGCACCGTCAAGCCGTATTCCTGCGGTATGACGATGTCAGCCAAGTACTTAGCGTAGATGTACAGCTCTTCAGCCTGATCATATTGCAGCGTGTGCTGATTGTGCTGCAGATCGTATTTGATGCAGTCATAGATATCTGGCACTTTTGAGATATCGTACAGCTTCGATTTGGTGCTGAAGTCCTTTTCGATTTTCTCCCAACGACGGCCCATCAGATCCCAAGTCTCGCCGTGATAGAGGATGGCATCCTTGGTCTTGGGGTCATCTTTTTTGATGCTGATTATTTCGAGCAACTCCTTAATGAGATCATGTACGTGATTGCAACAATCGACGGGATTTTTGACGAAATCGAGCGCCTGATTGATGGAAATACTGTTGCAAGGATTGATATCCAGCCGATCTTCAGGCGTGAAATCACGATCAATTCGCATGAGTTCATGCAAGCGATTTTTAGCCCTGGAGAAGGTGGAAAGGAATAAAAACATGCTAGAGTTCAAAAAGAGGAATGCGCTGAAAACCTACATGTTCTGATATTTGCTGGAGTCGCAATCGTTATCGAGCAAACCGTTAGTATTGGCACTTTTAACCATCTGCACCAGGATGGGAGTCAGTTCGCCTTCCAACGCTAGCAAACCTTTAGCAAAAGCCGCTGCGGTCATTTGCACGCGGCCCTCATCGGAAGCATAAATTTTCAAATCATGACGGAAAGTTGAATGCAATCTTCAGGAAATGAAAGAAGCACAAATTGAGTAAATTCATTTCAATTTTTATACCCACAAAACTTTCTACAATACTTTCCTCACCTTAACAATCCTAAACCTTGTGTGCCCGAGTAATCTTGCCGTCCTTGTCCACCCGGATACATGCAACGAAATATCCTCCCCAACTCTTCCGCTTGGATTCGGCCGGCTGGTGTCAACTCACCGCCCCACTTCAGAATCAACACCAAGGAGGGCTCTTTGGGCGCGTCTACTTTAAAATTTAAATTTAAAAGGAATTAAAAGTAGGAAGCCAATCAAGGAGCAATAAAAGAACAGAAGAGAAGCCAGCAGAAAGAGCAAACTAAAACCCACAAACTACAGCAAAACCAAAAACCTTTCAATTCGTACGAGTAGTTTTTTGCTAAGAAACACATACAAGGTTCCACACAATTACCATCATCGGAGCTCGATCCACGCGGACGTCCTTTGGGTTGATATTTCATTTGGACTTTACGATTGATGCCAGAAAAGTGTCCATACCTGTCAAGAAGGAAGAGGTGGCGGAGATGTAGTGAGGTTTTGTACTGCGAACAATCATGCTTTTTCAGCTGGGATGACACTTACATTTCTAGCACGCTTTTCAGTTGCTCTAACTTGCTTTGCTTCTCCTCGATCTCATCTTCGCCTTTGGTTTGTATTTCGGCCAGCAAAAATCGAGCGATATCCAGGATTTCTTGCAGCTGCTTGGGACGTTTTAACTTAACGTGGCCGTGTTTGTAGCCATCGTATTTATCAAAAATCTCAAAAAATCTGCAAATCGAATGAAAGTTATCTAACATTTTCTTAGTTTATGGGGAAACGAACTTCGGATGCCGAACTTCTACTTTCATCTTTTGCTTCGGCGTACGATCACCATGCCTGATCACCGCTACCACACAACGCAACTCCATCATTTTGCCGAAAGTAGTGGGTACAATCGGAGGATCATCCAGCTGGAAGGGCACCGACCATGGTATGTGCAGCGTAGGAGTGAGCTCACGTAGTATCATGTTGCCCAGTATTTTGGCACAGTCATCGTAGTATTTGTTCGAGTTCTTGACGAAACTAAAGCCGTTGACATCGCATACAAACGACTTACCATTGGCTCTGCGGAATGAGTAGTGAAATGTGGAGAACTGAGACTCATTATCTCACTTCAGAGCTTGTACGAACCTTAATAAGTCGAAACCACAAACCGTCTGCTTAAAAGCCAGGCAAACCTTCCGCGAAATTAACTTCTCGGCATGATTCAATATCACTGGATAGCGTATCTCTTTGCCTTCGCTGTCGCGCTCGACCTTACCATCCAGCGCCGGACTTTTACGCGCCTCTGCATGAGCGTAATCCGGCCCTACGGTGTAGACTTTAACGTCCGTACCTGAAAAATATACTAAGTTTTAAAAGTAATGCTGGATTCTTGGACAGTCATGGGAAGCATTATGTGTGGGTGAAGATGGTGGTGGCATACCGATCTTGATAAGTGGGATAAGATAAAAATTGCGGAGGAATACACTTGACAAACGTCAGAGGAATTCATCCAACTGAAATGATGTCACACTTGCTGTGGCTATTGATTTCAGTTTTGAAGAGGAAGATTTTCTAAGAAGTCTGTCAAAATGCAGCGAAATATGATTTTCGATGTTTAGTTCATTTTTTGTTTTCAGCTGTGATTGTAAGAAACGAAATTAAGAAATTAATTAAGAAAATCTGAAGTAAATCTGAATTTAAAGAAACGTAGGAAATGAGATTCATAATTTAATAGCTACGAAGTACAATTACTAAACAAAGTTTAGGCCAATCTATACATTTAAAATTCTGACAAGGCTTTCAAAAATCTACATATACAAATACATAATTAACATAACCATCCAGTGAACAAAGACGAAACAACTAACAAATCAATTAACGCGATACTTTTTAATGTAAATCATGTAATACGTGTGTACTTAAAAATAAGTTCCATTTTAACTTAGGTGGTATGTAAATACAAATATGGATTACATATGCTTTCATTTCAGTTATAAATTCATAAAAATTAGCTATATATGAAAGTTTTTTGACGGAACTGAGGTTTGAATAGTAAAACAAGATTAAATTCATAATAATTAAATCACTCAAACCATATAAAAGAGCCGGTATGAGTTAAGCAAGCCTTTAGTAAGCATTTCAAAATACATACCATCTGTAGGCATGAAATCTTCATAAATAAATGAACCGGTCTTGCGAACTCGTGACTCGGGCGAATAAACGCTACTCCGACTGCCGATCTGCAAGAAACGCAAAACAAACCTATAATCTAAAACACCAAGTTACGACAAGCGCAAAAAATCAGCGGTACCTTTCTGAACAATCGCTGGCTGCCCCCGCCTGCGGATGTGGGATAGTATATGTAAATATTGTGATCCTCTGCCGATACGGGTTTCTCTACGAAGGGTTTATTAAAAATGATACCATTCACCTCTACGTGATCCTCAGACTCGATTAGTTCGTGTTCTAGTCATCGAGAGTGGGAGAGAGAGAAGTTATTATGAACTGGAGAAGCAGCATAGAAAACTAACGTTTCGGATCCGGCGAATCACGATCGAGCACAGCATAGCGCGGTATCTCTATGCCCTCCTTCTCCAGTATCGCGTACACACGACGGCGATCTTGTATATCGTATTGCATATGCAGATTGTTGAGAACAAATGGTTGCCGTAGCTGTGCGTATTGGATAGCCTTTTCCAGAGGAAAGCCCTTCGAGTGGAAGGATATTAGGCAGTCACATACAGGCCAGTTCTCTACAGGTTCCTGGCGAAATACATTGAAAAAATAAACGCTAATGATTACTGTCAAATGCCACATTTTATCCAAATTGATTGCTCTCACCTTCAGTATGACGTCCTCTTGGAAGATGACCATTTTGATAAATTCGAACTCTTGAAGACGTGTCAGAATCTCTTTCATTGGTTTCGATTGTGTCTTCTTGGCCATTGCACAGATGCCAACAAGCACTTGCTTCCCACAGTTCGAAGAGGTACTGCAGTCGGAATCCATGCCGTCATTACTTTCGCACAAATCGGTGTCGCCCTGAAAAGCGATGAGGAGTAAATTATGCAAACGATCAAGACTTCTTAGTTCTACCCAAATGCACACGCGGCCAACGCGAATTTAGTATATATATTTAGAGTTTAGTACGTTTAAATAAGCATCTTAAATTTTGAATTTTGGGTTTCCATTTTCGTCAGAAAAAAAATTAAAACAAACTTCAAACTTTAAGAAATATTGCTTACTTCAATATTCAACAGATTTTAAAAACGTTTAAACAAATAGGGAAAGTGTGGTCATTATATATTTCTCATTTCTGAGGTTTTTGCAACAATTATTTTACCATATAAGTTACAGAATGTTAGGAGTCCATCTATTCTAGACTGAAAGATTATAAGCAATATTTAATTTTAAGCAATACGATTATAGATTATCAAGTTTTTAAGATAATTTCTTTGATAACGTTAAGTTTCGTTCAAAGCCGAAAAAAGCATCATCAAATCTTTGTTTTCGAGCCCAAGAAATTGCGTTCTATTGTAGTGCACAATAAATATTGAAAGAAATGATAAGATAAGTCGACTACGGAAGAAACAGCGATTTCTGTTATCTGGAAATAGCAAACATTTCACAGTGTTAATTAGAAGTGGTGCCGAGTGTTTTCAAGATCAAAGTCTTCAAAGGAAAGATGGATAGAATATGTACTGCAGAAGATAATAAATACATAATCGTAGTCACATCTTTTCATATTAAGAAAGGAGAGTGCATGTTTTATATAGTAGCGACACTACATAATGTAGTAAATATAGAAGAGTGTGCTCCTTATTTGATATTAGAAAAAAATCCAGAAAAAGCACAGACAGTAGTAATTTACTTGCCCGAAAAACTCCAACCGCCTGGCAATTACGTAATAAGGGTCCCACTTATGTATTACTTATTCTTAAATTAGTTTTGTAGGCCAGTGAGTCAGCTAGCAAGTCAAATAACACACCTCACAATGCACACATTCGACTATTTCGCTCCAAACAAAATTAAAAATACGTGTTAAACGAGAAAAAAATCTATTAGTGTGAAATTTGTTACGTTATTTAATCAAAAATTTACCTAACAAATTACATGACGAAATTCCTCATTATTTGAATGATATTCTCAATAATTTTTTGGTTGAAAATATACACATTCGACTATTTCGCCCCAACAAAATTAAAACGAAAAAAAAGTCTACCAGTGCGAAATTTATTACGCTATTTAATTAAAAAAATACTAAACAAATTACACGAAGAAATACCTCATTATTTTAATGATATTCTCAACCATTTTTTGGCTGAAATAACACATCTTTCCGTAGAAATTATATATTTGTTTATTTTTCCTTATAATTCTTCAGTTTATTTCCGATTTTCCAATTCACTGACCGCCAAGATAAACGGTATCTGTAAGTACTGAGGTCGAACCAAATAATTTATACAAATGCTGCAACGTAAACAAACACGTAAACAAACATTCAACATTGCCTTAAGGTAGACACCCTCCACGAATGACTAATTAAACTGATTGACGGCGACAACAAGCACGCTCAAGTCGGCCATAAAAAGCGTCAAAGATGACATTGAAATAATTCACGAGGCGGCACAAATTAATTGCAAGGAAGTACAAGAGAAACAAAATCGGCCGTGAAAAGTGAAAGAAAAAAAGTTAATTATTTCATTAGCTAAATGAAACTGAAACAAATGGAATCCAAATTAAAGGAATAGAACAAAGGCGAAACCTACATTGAAGCATTCATCACAAAAGCAAATGTCATCGACCTCATCATCATCATCGTCATCATCACAGATATCTCTGCAATGAACACGACCATTATTATTAGTATCATCTCCATTGGCACCATCATCTTCATTGCCACTGCCATCACCGTCATTATCACGTCTCTTGTGAACACAGTCACTATTTCTACAATGATTATCATCACATCTGTCGACGACATCTCTGGTGATCTTCACTCGCAATCTCTTCCTTTTCCGTCGTCCTTCATCTGCACCACTTCCACCAGACGCAGCAATAGCCTTGTGTGCATCTCTACCACATTCGTCGTCAAAATCTTCCTCATCATCGCCGTCATCACCTTCGTAGTCTACGTCATGGGCTGCATGTAGTAGTTTTTGCTTGCGTCTGAGGCGTTGGCGCCTTCGCAGCTTCTTCAAACGCCACCAATCCTTCAGCCAAGTCCACTCCATGCCCTCGTCGCCTGCGGTGAAGGCGGCCAAAATGTCAGTTCAAATGAAGCGCGCCGTATGATTTTAATCTTCCGCACTCGTCACCTGTAGACGACGACTCGCGGAAAAATTACGACTGCCAGCAGTACACGGGAGGCACACACGTTGTGGCCGCTTCCACCACTGATCTCACACTGAACGCAATGCGACGAGACTTCATCTATTAAAATTTTTCTTTTTATTATTTGGTTTTGTTTACGGTTTTCATTTTGGTTTTCCTCCATTTGGAACACATCCGTCGAGGAGGGGGATGTTTCGGGGTGGCGTGTGGTCGAATTCGGTTATCATTCTGCGATAAGATTTGCTCTACATAATTCGTGACGCGGTGACGTAGTCCATTGTGGGAATACATTTACACCATGCAACACAGAATACGTTTTTCGAAATTCGTTCTCCCAGTTAGCTTTTGCTGCATGAGGGCGCTGTGCCCCCTGCAATCCTGGGCAGGAGCAAAACAAAGCACGACTCCAAAGGCAGCATTACTCCGAAGGCAGTGCATTGGATCTATACGGCTATAGTTAGACCCATTCTTGCAAACACTGCAGTGGTGTGGTGGCCAAAAGCGGTCCAAAACACCATAAGGAGCGAGCCAGATAGGTAAAGGTGTATCTTTAGCTTGATATATAAGGAATCTGGGGAGGCGCAGATGCCAATGGAAGGGTGCGTAATAGGAAAATCTTGCTTGCACTCGACAATCAGTCGGTGATCAGGAGCATGGAACGGACAACGATAAGAGGATGAAATAGCGGATGCCCTGTAGATGCAAGGATCAGCTATCGAGTTCATTGGGCCGGACCCAGAAGTTGCTCCGAACAATGGAATGATGGGAGCGATGGTCGGTAAGTGGTTGGACACTTCTCATCTGAAGAAGTGGAAGGGAATGACAACATGCAGATAATCGAGGGCTGTACTGCCCAAGCCAGCAGCGCTTCAGCGAGGTGAGTTCTTCAACTCAAGAGGAATAGCCTGAGCTGGTTAACTGCACTTATGACCGGACATGGAAACTTCAGATACCACCTCAACAAGATGGGACTTGCTCAAGAAAGTGTATGTAGGCTGTGTCTGGAGGAAGATTAGACGGCGGTGCACATAATGCGCCTATGTCCAGAGCCGGAAGCACTAGGCAGGACTCTTGAAGATATTCGACGAAGTATGACTGATGATTGAAATTAAAATCTGTGGGATAAATGACTACCTTATTTTCATCCAGGACCGTGTCTGTGGATTTGTAGCAGACCAAATCTTATAAAACTTTTTCTAAAAATTGCATATTGATTTCATCTGTGCTTTCATAATTAAAATGAATTGATGCAATCTTTCCCTTCATCAGTTCTTATTCCTCCTGTATAAGAACTGATGAAGGGAAAGATTGCATCAATTCATTTAATCCGGTCCTGGATGAAAATAAGGTAGTCATTTATCCCACAGAATTTCTCAATTCACTTCAACCTTCAGGTGTTTCACCACATTGTCACAGGATATATAATATAACATTGAAAAGGTAATACGAGTATATTGAGTTGGCAAATAATTTCGTTCGGTTTTTGTTTCTTTGTAAGTTTCGTGCGGATTCGCGTTTGGTGTGGCTAATATCATTATTGTGTGTGGTGCGTAGATGTGAACATGGAACTAAGTAACGTGCATTATAATCACATTTTGCTCTTTTATTTTACAAAAGGCAAACGTGCTGCGGATGTTCATATAAAGATATGCCGAGTGTATGGAGAAGATGCCTTAACAGAACGCGTATGCCAAAAGTGGTATGCCGAGTTTCGTTCTGGAGATTTCGACAATTTGCGCCAGGTGAGATGTTTCTCGGTTTAATATTTGGGTGCCGCATCAATTAACCTAGGTTAATTTGGCCACACGCATATCCGTCTGCGATTCGCTACGGAAACGCCAACAAAACGACCCATTTTTTAAACGTAAAAGATCATGGGGGAACAGCAGCGAGCCACCCGAAGCAACTTGAAAGCGGGATTGCATCCGAAGAAAATAATGCCCTACGTATAGTGGGACCACCACGACAACGCCAGACCTCATACATCGTTGACCACTCGAAACAAATTGCTTAGGCTTGCCTGGGATGTTTTGTACCATCCTCTACATTCACCGGATCTTGCACCTTGTGATTATCATTTATTCCGATCGCTGCAGAACTCTATAAACGGAAAAACCTTTAAGGATGAAGGAAGAGGCCGTTAAAAACCACTTGGACAGATTTTTCGCCGATAAGATCGACGTTTTACGAACGCGACATAATGAAGTTGGTGAACAGATGGCAAGAGGTCATCGATAAATGTGCCCCATATGTAATTGATTAAAGTTGGTCCTGTGTGTCAAAAAATTGTATTATTCCACTCTAAAAAAAACTGAACGAACTTATTTGCCAACTAAATAATATAAAATAATAATAATAAAGAAATATATTTAAATATGGATAAATAAAATTATAAAATAATAAAGAGAAATACTTAATGTTGAATTACAAATGCTTATTTACACTTCTTTGTTAAAAATTAATAAGAACCGATATAGAATAGAAATATCGCGCAATCTATGCCTATGCATAAAATTTCATGGTCATACCAAACATTTTCAGCAACAGGGGTTTTAATCCTTACCATGCCGATTTCTTACCCATAGGGGTGGAACATCCCAAAATATGTTTTCAGAGCGCACATAGGCTAAGGAAGGAGTCGTACCAATTATCAAGACACTACGACATGTGGTTCCCCAGATATGACACTTGAATTTTCGTTTGTATGGAAAGTTTCTAGCGGCGATCCATTGCTATACACAAAATTTCATTGTTGCTTCTTATATAATTCTTGAGTGACAGGAGTTTTAATTCTTGACACGCCCATTTCGCCCATAGGTGGAATATCCCAAAATCCGCTAACGGGGAGGAAGTCGTACCAAATATCAACACACTACGACATTAAGTTCCCCGGACATAAAGCTTTTTATATGCGAATTATATGTTTATATGCGCTCTCGTCACCAATCCCGCTCACACCTTATGAGTATTTTTGCACACTTAATAAGTAATATCGTGGCAAGTTTGGTTGAATCGGTCCTGTAGTTTAGGAGGAAATGCTGTACAATGGCTTTTACTTATACTACGATTTGCATTCAAATTTCTGAATTATAAATCAAGTTAAAATTTAGACGATTCTCGTCCTTTCAATCTCGTGTCAAATTGGAGATTTCTTCAACAGAGTCGATTGAGATCGAGGCGGCATATTTCCAAAGCGGAAATATCGGGCTTTGTCTCAAATCAGAAGCAATAGCTAGTCGAGATCGGGGCAACATTCTCCATTCGATACCTAGGCAATTTTCTTCAGTTGCAACGATTGTCGAGATCGAGACAGCCTACTTAGTCTGAGCGATAATCAGAGATTTTACAATACGTTCTCCAAAAAATCGTTGAGCAGTGAAAGTCTTCACCTTTCACAGAAACCGAAATGGTATTCCAGATTTTCAAAATACTTCTTTATAGAAGCTTGGAAAGTAGTGAGTGCTTTAATTTGGTATAGTACACTTCTAGGCGTGACCTTAAAGATTTGGTTCATGTTGACGTACAAAAGCTCAAGAATCTGTAGAACTGATAAGGCAACCGGTTGATTTTTTACTTACAAACTGAAACCTATCGAACACGCGGCATCTGGATAATAACTTTCAAACTTGTTTTAAAAATGTGAAGACGTCCATCACCAAAACAATCTTTAATATAAAAATTTCACAACTGAATTTTGAAGACATAACCGCACAGATAAAGGACAGAAAACACCTGTTGCTGTGCACGTTAGACGAGCGAATAAACTAAAACATGGAACCACATACTTATGAAAAGAGCCAGAATAACGAAAAGTATTGACACTCGTTCTCAAGAACTTACAATTCAAAGAAAAACTTGCAACAAAGATATAAAAAAATTAATTGCAATAATGTAGACTTTTATTTTCTTACTATTAGGCAGGCAAATAATAACGCATTGTTTTCAACAAGTGTTAGTAAACGGCTCAGAAGTTTTGTTAAAACAACTGAGATTATATTTTGAAAAAATTATTAACAAAAGAACATTTCATACAAAATAATTCTTAATGCCAAGTAAAATCGGTATTAAACATTATTTATATTAGTCAACGCATTGGGGAAATATTGTTGGGATGTGTTAAAGGTAGATATAAAAATATAGTGAAGATTCACCCTATAGAAGAATGAAGAAGGACGTAGATATGAGTAGTCCGAAGAGGATGTGACAGCAAAGCCAGTAGTATCTGAATTGAGATTGAAAATAGAAAAAGTCGGAATTAAAACAGGAATCGGGTAAGAAGCAGCTACATAATAAAGTAAAATTAAATAAATGGAAGTATTTAGTCGCTTAGTGTCCTGTGTTAAGGTTTTAAGACTAACACTAAAATGAAATAATCTCAAGTAACTTTTAACTAACTAGGGTGATCAAATAATCAGTTAGATTGACAGAGAAAGAGGGAGGGGGAGAGAGAGATTACTGGGTTCGAAATTTTGCGAAACTTTAAAAACTCGTTAATTGCCGATTTATTCGATTAACCGATTTGAATCGAAGTCACTCGCAATAGGTTTCCAGAGGTATTAGCAGTCCGAAATGGTTGTATGGCGCATAATCGAATTGAAGCTCAGGCTGTTCCTATTTTGTGTGCGCCTGTCAAGTACTCGCCCGAATTGAATTTTTCTGGGACATAGTAGGTGAAGGATAAAAGAAAAGATATAGCGAGGTTTTGATCACCCTACTAAATTACAAAATCAAAACAAAACATGCAAATACCAACCACTTAATTCGGGTGAAGAGTACACATGCGCAAGAGAACACTGGCATCTGAAATCCGCGCCAGAACTTCGGTGATGTGGTGGTTTATGACATTGTGGCACATTATGTTGCTGTCGTTGCTTTCTGCACCCGCGATAGCGATAACGATTGCACTCTGCTGCTAAGTAGCCATTGTTAATGGCAAATCTGTCCAAAATATTTCCCATATCGGTCGCTTGACAACAATATTTCTTTATATTTTATTTTTAGTTCAAATTGTTTAACTACGTAATTATATTTTAAAAATTCGTTGCTTATATTTTCATTTTCGTTGACAAATTCAGAAAGTGCGAAAATATTGTGAAATTAACATAAGTAGCACAAAAAACTTAAACAAGACATTTTTCCAGACGACTAAATAAAATATCGTAACCGTAATTTTTCCAAGAATATGCATTTGCCCTGAAAAGTATAAATTTTTCATAAAATATTATCTAACTAAAATTAAAGACACTTCAACAAATAGGTCTTCAACGATACTCTCCAACATGCAGATATCATGTAAGCTTCATGCCTGATATAGGCTACAAATTTCAAAACTTGAGAGCTACACTCAAAAAGCAGATGGGCGTAAATTAATTTTTTCACTAAACAGTTACTCTTTGAAGACATCGTGATTATGTTATTGGTAGTCACTATTCTTTTATTAAACTGGGAATTTTGGACCTTTTATTAAACCGTTGGGAATTTGATTTGATAACCCAGGTGGCAACCTACATCGAAACGAAGCCGTTTGCTCAGCTCATCGACGCCGCTGACAATAAAGAGGAAGCCAAGTACTGGCCAAGATTATCGATTTCTGCATGCTTACATGTAAGCCATTTGCCACGAAATATTATTACTGCGTTATTACAGAGTTTCTAAATTTTACATTAACAATAACAATTACATTTCCGTCGTGTCCCAGAAAAAATCCGGGCCGCTGGTATCCTGGTACCGCCATTGCAGCTGCTCTTGTGTGATTGATCTGTGAAGACTGACGCAAGTCCTGGTAGCCGGACTCCAGCTCTGTGTAGGACATGGTGGCCAATTCCGATTTTCCCCAATGACTTATTTACAAAGAATTTAATTGCTTCCGGATAAACTAAGTGGAATGGTACAAATACTTTACGTAAACATAAAAGCAATTAAAAAACGCACGCACAAGATTGATGTGGCAGAAATAACATTGACATGCTTCAATTTGCTTTCAAAAATGCATAAAGATGCACTCTACTATATATTGCTTGAATTCTCCATTGGATTTGCGCAAATTCTCTAATCGATCTTGCACTCGAGTTTGTTTACACTTTTTGAGATATTTTTCGTAACCTTCCTTTAATTTTCTCTATTTTCACACTTTATTTTAATAAACGGCTAGAATTTTTCGCTGTGACACTGAATTATATAACTTGGTTACACGGGGTTAAACTTGGCAATTCCTGCCACACTACTTTTACAAAAAGTTTGAGCTTTTACACCTCGTCGCCTGCGCGGAACTAATAATTAGAGATGTGCAATATGACGGTCGATATTTAACTTGCCAACTTTCAGTCTTTAAAGTAAAAATGTAGGTAGCTTAATTGAAATAAATGTTTTTAATCTTTAGATTTTTAAAAATATTTCTTTGGAAGTTAAAGTCAGAAGTTTGTTCTTAGGACCACGCGATCTGAATCTTGTTGTAAGGTCACAAGATATATAAATATCTTCTATTTTCTTTGGATCACTTGTAGTTTTTCGACATTTCGAATTTTCAACTCAAAAACGCTTCTCTGTATAAGATTGGGCATATTAAACTCTAAAGTCGAGGGGTTTAGAGATTATGATGCCGAAATTAATTATACATCTTGCCCCAAGAAGAATTCGTAACCATGATATTCATGAACCTATTTGAGGTGGATATAAATAAGATAAAACATTTTAGCTTCCTAACTTTTGTACTTCTAAAGATTTCAGCCTCAAATGTTCCATTAAAATTCTTTGTAATAAAAGAATAATTAGTTTAAATATAAAATTCAAATAAATCAACCGCAACTGAATTACTTATTTAAGTATCCATCCTCACATTACTCATAAATATCCATTCCCTAGATTTGTGTTCATCGTTTGCTGGACTGACAATATGCATTGAATATACTTTTGTTGTTGTTGTGGATTGTAGGTGAAAAGCTGATTTTCCTTTTGGTTTTTTTTTCATGGGCAAGCTGGCCAATCAATTATGTGAGGCATTCACTCAAAAGTCTTAACTGTATGAAATATTTAATGACATAAAATAAAAATAAAATACAGAAAAGGTTAATATGAAAAACTGAAATCATTTCTGTTATACGGACGAAATTAACAACTGTTGACAATTTTCAACTTTAAAATTTTCCAATTGTCCGAAGTAAACTTTTACAGGAGGAATCCAAATATTTTATTGCTTCCACAATTTTTAATATGCTGTTTTGGTGTTTTCGTGGAATATTTAATGATTTTAGGTTTTATGGAACTTTGAATATTAGGTCTTTTATGGAAAGAAATTTTTTAATCCTACTATTTGAAGTGAGAAAACTGTTTTTAAGAAGATCATCAAAAATAAAAGAAGGGGGAATAAATGTGTTCTCCGAAAACTATAAAGAACTTTTAATATCGCAATATTGCACCCTTGCAATGAAATTGCAACACTTTTCGTGAGACACTTCGTTTGCTCGAACACTTGTGCTTGGCAACGCGATCGCAGTAATCCGTTTGTTTGGTCTCTATAAATTCAAAAATTTTCACAGCTAAACGAGAGATATCTCTGGGGCGGCATTTTCTTGCTTTTAATTAATTTAATTTTTTTTCTCGAAGTAACGGGCTTAAATTAACGGTATGTCCACGCCTAGATGTCTTAAGGATGAAATACCAGCTCACCGCGGCGGCGCTGGCCGTGGTAGCGTCAACAGCAGTGGTGTTGGCGGTTGTAGCGGCGGTATTGGCTTGGGCTTCAGCGTCACCAAGAAGCCTTTGACCACTGAGCAGCAATTGGCAATAAAGCCAATTGTTCTCAGCTCTGAGCGTTACGAGAATCTTCTATCCAACGCTTTCGAAACCGATGACTCACGCTACCAGAAAGAGACAGAAGAAGAGGAGAATTTTCTGGAGTATCTTAAGAAGGGATCCGATGATCTGGTTGTACATTTCGGTAAAAACATAAAGAAGGAAGAGGAAGTATTGGTGGATGTGGCAAAAGTACGCAGAGATGGTAAGTGTCATTGTGAAGGGGCTCGACGGGATGGCGAGAACCTAAAGGTCTCTTACATTTCCAGCTCAGTATGCAGCAGAACTCGAGAAGTACCACCGAAGCAAGGAGGAGAATGAAAAAGATCGGCTCGAGCGCATCGCCAAGGTACAGGAGTTTCTCGATAAATTGAAGCCGGGTTCACGCGCACTCCAGAGGGCCGCCATGCATAGTGAGGTACTGCGTGCGCGCAACGTGCAACGCGATACAAACGCTGAATACGAACGGGCCCTTAAACAGGACGTAACGGATGAGATTTACTGCCCACGCCCACCGGCCGTGCCTTGCCTGACCGATGAGGAGCGCGCCGAAGCACGTAAGCAGCGGACCAACAAATACAAGCTGGAACTGCAGGAGACCATTAATGAAAACACTCGACTGCGCAATGAAACAAGGTACCAGATTCTGCAGGAGCAGTTGGCGGAACGCAAGGTAGTCGACATGAAGATCAAAGAACAGATTGAGAAGGAAAAAGCTGTTGTGGACAAGAAACGCGCCATGATGCGCCAAAACGCACTGGAAGCAATGATAATGCAGGAGCAACGACGAAATCGTAAGTGTGCAGGAAACGAAAAAACATAACTGTTGCAGTCAATAAAACCTTCTCACCTTTCCACAGGGGATAAAATGACTAGTGATGTCGAGGACCGTCTTTGCTGCGCCTACAATGCCGGCAAGCAACAACTGGAGATTCTTAAGAAGGAATCGATCAATAAAGAGCAAACCCAACGTGCTCATTTCATCGACATCAACGCCAAAAACTATGTCAGCTTACTGCAGGATAAGGAGCAGAAGGAATCGGAGCGCATTCGCCGTGACATTAGCCGTATGCAGTTGGTCTTCGCCGCCGACGAGGCTGAGAAGAAGGAAAAGGATAAGGCAGCCAAACAAGCCCGCATCGAGGCCCACTTGTTCGAGTTGAAGCAGTCTAAAGAGGCAGAACGACGCGCTCACGAAGAGAAGCGTTTCGAGATGTCTGAACGCTTCAAAAACCAGGAAGTAAACTGCCTCTTGGAACAGGCTGCAAAGGAGCAGCGCGACCACAATGTTCAAGAAATGCGGTCTAAATTCAAGCAGCAACTTGAAGAGAGTATGAAAGTCGGGAAGCCCGATAAGAGGGCCGACATTGATAGCATTCTAAAGGGCTACGAAAGGGAAGACAAGTTCTTCTTTGAATACGCCAAGAACCTAATTGAGGACGCGGAACGCAAAGGCCGTCCACTGGAGCCATTCGCCAAAGTAGTGCATGAATACAAGCAGAAGAATAAGATTGACTGTGGCCAGAAGCTGCCGCTGCCGCACATGATGTCGCAGTTACAGATTGGTGATAACAAATGCAAGACGGGTAAGAAGCCAGTCGAAAAGGCGCTGAGCGATGATAAGTTGCAGATCTTGCAAGATTGCTTGAAGATTAACGAAATCCTAAGAACGACCATTGCCAAGAAAGATGAAGATATGATAAAGCCGTGCGTTGCTGTATGTCCAGTACATTGTTTGAAAGAAACCAAAAAGGAAGAAGAGCAGCAGCAAGCAAAGCCGGAAGAGTCCTGTGAGCAGGCAACCGAAAAGGATGCCGCCGCAAAACGCTGGTCAAAAGTGCGCAACACCGTACATGAACTCAATTATTTAAATCAGTTCAAGGATTAAAACATTTATTACATTCCCTGTTTTGATAGTTTTTCATCTGGACGGTACTTCTGTGCCTTTCGTACAGTCAGGTGAATTCACTATGAAACATTTTCGTAACTTTTAACTTAAAAACTTCAGGGAAATTTAACATACAAATTTATCATATCGGTCTTATTTATAAATTGCCAACTGTAACTCGATCTCAGATCCTTTTTGGAATGAACAATTTTGTGTTTTCATCCTTCCTATACTGCAATCCTTGGTGAACTGTAAATAAGATTGAATAAAGTAACTGAATAAAATTCAATTGAAAAAAACATCCACCAACCGCTTTATGTTTGTGTTCTGCAGCTTAGTCTTGATGCGCTTGCGATTGCGCGCCAAGATTTCCCAGCGCTTTTTGATCGAGGTCTGGAAGAATACCAAATGCAAGGTGCGACATGTCGAGGACAACTGCAATGAGTATTTAATTTTGTGAGAGCAAATTATGTATTGATTAACAATGATTTAAAATTAAAGAGTAGACGTAATTGTAAGTGGTCGTTACTTGCTGCAGCAGACGCGCCTTCAGTTTAATATTAGCTGCTGTATTCGGCTCTAGGACATTCGATTGACTCCAGATGCAGGTTGAGTACAAATATAAGGGAATCGCGTATGGTTTGCACGATACGCTGCACTTGTTCGGTTCGAAAGAGGCGTCGTGTTCAGAAACCTCGTGCATAGGCACGAATTACAGTCGCCGCCTCAGCACAATATGCATTGAATTTCCTTTTGCTGTTGTTGTCGATTGTGGGTGAAAAGCTAATTTTCCTTTTGGTTTTTTTTCATGGGCAAGCTTGCCAATCGATTATGTGAGGCATTCACTCAACAGTCTTAACTGTATGAAATATTTAATGACATAAAGCAAAAATAAAATACAAAAAAGGTTAATAAGAAAAACTGAAATTCATTCCTATTTTACGGACGAAGTTAACAAATGTTGACAATTTGCGACTTAAAAATTTCCCAATTGTCCGAAGTAAAGTTTTACAGAAGGGATCCAAGTAATTTATTGCTTCCACAACTTTTAATATGTTGTTTTGGGATTTTCGTGGAATATTTAATGATTTTAGGTTTTATGGAATTTTGAATATTGAGTTTCTTGTGGAAAGAAATTTTTTAATCCTACTATTTGAAGTGAGAAAACTGTCTTTAAGAAGATCATCAAAAGTAAAAGAAGAGGGGAACAAATGCGTTCTCCGAACACTATAAAGAACTTAATATCGCATAAAAATTCAATGGAGTCTTATTACGCGTTAAGAGGGCTCCCAAAGTGAGGCGAAGCTAAGGAGAGGTTTCATCCTAAGCAATAAGATTTGGCATATTTTAACACAGAAACTCTTATGATGAAGTAGTGACGGGAATGCCGAAGCTCTTCTCCAAATATGCTCTCAGATTTCCTAAATTAGCAATTTCCTAAAAAAGGCATTTGGAGTTCTAGTAACATTTTTTAACAGAGAAACTCAACTGTGCAGAGCAACAAAACTTTATTCAGATCTAAATCTGGAATCTTTGACGCAGACGACTCCGGTGCTTCTGAGAGTTATTGCGGGGCAGTATATAACGCTTAGAAACTCCTACATCAAATATAAAAATTGAGATGACCCCCTGCATTACTTACTCAACTTTTTTCAATTAAAACCTCAGTTTCTCCTACAGTTTGTCAAGAGGAGTAGGCACGACCAAACGTTGAATATCCATTTGTCCATTTTGCGCCGTTGCAATGAAATTGCAACACTCTTCGTGAAACACTTCGTTTGCTCAAAACACTTGTGCTTGGCAACGCGATCGCAGTAATCCGTTTGCTCGGACTCTAAATTCAAAAATTTTCACAGGCGAAACGAAAGATATCTCTGGGGCGGCATTTTCTTGCTTTTAATAAATTGCATTTTCTTTCTCGAAGTAAAGGGCTTAAATTAACGTTATGCCCACGCTTAGATGTCTTAAGGATGAAATACCAGCTCGCAGCGACGGCGCTGGCCCTGGTAGCGTCAACAGCAGCGGTGTTGGCGGTTGTAGCGGCGGTATTGGCTTGGGCCTCAGCATCACCAAGAAGCCTTTGACCACTGAGCAGCAATTGGCAATAAAGCCCATTGTCCTCAGCTCTGAGCGTTACGAGAATCTTCTATCCAACGCTTTCGAAACCGATGACTCACGCTACCAGAAAGAGACAGAAGAAGAGGAGAATTTTCTGGAGTATATTAAGAAGGGATCCGATGATCTGGTTGTACATTTCGGTAAAAACATAAAGAAGGAAGAGGAAGTATTGGTGGATGTTGCAAAAGTACGCAGAGATAGTAAGTGTCATTGTAAAGGGGATCGACGGGATGGCGGCAACCTAAATTTCTCTTACATTTCCAGCTCAGTATGCAACAGAACTAGAGAAGTACCACCGATGCAAAGAGGAGAATGAAAAAGATCGGCTCGAGCGCATCGCCAAGGTACAGGAGTTTCCCGATAAATTGAAACCGGGTTCACGCGCACTCCAGAGGGCCGCCATACATAGTGAGGTACTGCGTGAGCGCAACGTGCAACGCGATATAAACGCTGAATACGAACGGGCCCTTAAGGAGGACGTAACGGATGAGATTTACTGCCCTCGCCCACCGGCCGTGCCTTGCCTGACCGATGAGGAGCGCGCCGAAGCACGTAAGCAGCGGACCAACAAATACAAGCTGGAACTGCAGGAGATCATTAAGGAGAACACTCGACTGTGCAATGAAACAAGGTACCAGATTCTGCAGGAGCAGTTGGTGGTACGCAAGGTAGTCGACATGAAGATCAAAGAACACATTGAGAAGGAAAAAGCTGTTATGGACAAGAAGCACGCCATGATGCGCCAAAACGCACTAGAAGCAATGATAATCCAGGAGCAACGACAAAATCGTAAGTGTGCAGGAAACGAAAAAACATAACTGTTGCAGTCAATAAAACCTTCTCACCTTTCCACAGGGGATAAAATGACTAGTGATGTCGAGGACCGTCTTTGCTGCGCCTACAATGCCGGCAAGCAACAACTGGAGATTCTTAAGAAGGAATCGATCAATAAAGAGCCAACCCAACGTGCTCATTTCATCGACATCAACGCCAAAAACTATATCAGCTTACTGCAGGATAAGGAGCAGAAGGAATCGGAGCGCATTCGCCGTGACATTAGCCGTATGCAGTTGGTCTTCACCGCCGAGGAGGCTGAGAAGAAGGAAAAGGAAAAGGCAGTCAAACAAGCCCGTATCGAGGCCCACTTGTTCGAGTTGAAGCAGTCTAAAGAGACAGAACGACGCGCTCACGAAGAGAAGCGTTTCGAGATGTCTGAACGCTTCAAAAACCAGGAAGTAAACTGCCTCTTGGAACAGGCTGCAAAGGAGCAGCGCGACCACAATGTTCAAGAAATGCGGGCTAAATTCAAGCAGCAACTTGAAGAGACTATGAAAGTCGGGAAGCCCGATAAGAGGGCCGACATTGAAAGCATTCTAAAGGGCTACGAAAGGGAAGACAAGTTCTTCTTTGAATACGCCAAGAACCTAAATGAGGACGCGGAACGCAAAGGCCATCCACTGGAGCCATTCGCCAAAGTAGTGCATGAATACAAGCAGAAGAATAAGATTGACTGTGGCGAGAAGCTGCCGCTGCCGCACATGATGTCGCAGTTACAGATGGGTGATAACAAATGCAAGACGGGTAAGAAGCCAGTCGAAAAGGCGCTGAGCGATGATAACTTGCAGATCTTGCAAGATTGCTTGCAGATTTACGATATCCTAAGAACGACCATTGCCAAGAAAGATGAAGATATGATAAAGCCGTGCGTTGCTGTATGTCGAGCACATTGTTTGGAAGAAACCAAAAAGGAAGAAGAGCAAGCAAAGCCGGAAGAGTCCTCTGAGCAGGCAACCGAAAAGGATGCCGCCGCAAAACGCTGGTCGAAAGTGCGCTACACCGTACATGAACTCAAGCATTTAAATCAGTTCAAGGATTAAAACATTTATTACATTCCCTGTTTTGGTAGTTTTTCATCTGGACGGTACTTCTGTGCCTTTCGTACAGTCAGGTGAATTCACTATGAAACATTTTCGTATTTTTTAACTCAAAAACTTCAGGGAAATTTAACATTTACATACAAATTTATCATATCGGTCTTATTTATAAATTGCCAACTGTAACTCGATCTCAGATCCTTTTTGGAATGAACAATTTTGTGTTTTCATCCTTCCTATACTGCAATACTTGGTGAACTGTAAATAAGATTGAATAAAGTAACTGAATAAAATTCAATTGAAAAAAACATCCACCAACCGCTTTATGTTTGTGTTCTGCAGCTTAGTCTTGATGCGCTTGCGATTGCGCGCCAAGATTTCCCAGCGCTTTTTGATCGAGGTCTGGAAGAATACCAAATGCAAGGTGCGACATGTCGAGGACAACTGCAATGAGTATTTAATTTTGTGAGGGCAAATTATGTATTGATTAACAATGATTTAAAATTAAAGAGTAGACGTAATTGTAAGTGGACGTTACCTGCTGCAGCAGACGCGCCTTCAGTTTAATATTAGCTGCTGTATTCGGCTCTAGGACACTCGGTTGACTCCAGATGCAGGTTGAGTACAAATATAAGGGAGTCGCGTTCGGTGCACTTGTTCGGTTCGAAAGAGGCGTCGTGTTCAGAAACCTCGTGGATAGGCACGAATTACAGTCGCCGCCTCAGCACAATATGCATTGAATTTCCTTTTGCTGTTGTTGTCGATTGTGGGTGAAAAGCTGATTTTCCTTTTGGTTTTTTTTTCATGGGCAAGCTTGCCAATCAATTATGTGAGGCATTCACTCAACAGTCTTAACTGTATGAAATATTTAATGACATAAAGCAAAAATAAAATACAAAAAAGGTTAATAAGAAAAACTGAAATTCATTCCTATTTTACGGACGAAGTTAACAAATGTTGACAATTTGCGACTTAAAAATTTCCCAATTGTCCGAAGTAAAGTTTTACAGAAGGGATCCAAGTAATTTATTGCTTCCACAACTTTTAATATGTTGTTTTGGGATTTTCGTGGAATATTTAATGATTTTAGGTTTTATGGAATTTTGAATATTGAGTTTCTTGTGGAAAGAAATTTTTTAATCCTACTATTTGAAGTGAGAAAGCTGTCTTTAAGAAGATCATCAAAAGTAAAAGAAGAGGGGAACAAATGCGTTCTCCGAACACTATAAAGAACTTAATATCGCATAAAAATTCAATGGAGTCTTATTACGCGTTAAGAGGGCTCCCAAAGTGAGGCGAAGCTAAGGAGAGGTTTCATCCTAAGCAATAAGATTTGGCATATTTTAACACAGAAACTCTTTTGATGAAGTAGTGACGGGAATGCCGAAGCTCTTCTCCAAATATGCTCTCAGATTTCCTAAATTAGCAATTTCCTAAAAAAGGCATTTGGAGTTCTAGTAACCACATTTTTTAACAGAGAAACTCAACTGTGCAGAGCAACAAAACTTTATTCAGATCTAAATCTGAATCTTTGACGCAGACGACTCCGGTGCTTCTGAGAGTTATTGCGGGGCAGTATATAACGCTTAGAAACTCCTACATCAAATATAAAAATTGAGATGACCCCCTGCATTACTTACTCAACTTTTTTCAATTAAAACCTCAGTTTCTCCTACAGTTTGTCAAGAGGAGTAGGCACGACCAAACGTTGAATATCCATTTGTCCATTTTGCGCCGTTGCAATGAAATTGCAACACTCTTCGTGAAACACTTCGTTTGCTCAAAACACTTGTGCTTGGCAACGCGATCGCAGTAATCCGTTTGCTCGGACTCTATAAATTCAAAAATTTTCACAGACGAAACGAAAGATATCTCTGGGGCGGCATTTTCTTGCTTTTAATAAATTGAATTTTCTTTCTCGAAGTAAAGGGCTTAAATTAACGTTATGCCCACGCTTAGATGTCTTAAGGATGAAATACCAGCTCGCAGCGACGGCGCTGGCCGTGGTAGCGTCAACAGCAGCGGTGTTGGCGGTTGTAGCGGCGGTATTGGCTTGGGCCTCAGCATCACCAAGAAGCCTTTGACCACTGAGCAGCAATTGGCAATAAAGCCCATTGTCCTCAGCTCTGAGCGTTACGAGAATCTTCTATCCAACGCTTTCGAAACCGATGACTCACGCTACCAGAAAGAGACAGAAGAAGAGGAGAATTTTCTGGAGTATCTTAAGAAGGGACCCGGTGATCTGGTTGTACATTTAGGTAAAAACATAAAGAAGGAAGAGGAAGTATTGGTGGATGTTGCAAAAGTACGCAGAGATAGTAAGTGTCATTGTAAAGGGGATCGACGGGATGGCGGGAACCTAAATTTCTCTTACATTTCCAGCTCAGTATGCAACAGAACTCGAGAAGTACCACCGGTGCAAGGAGGAGAATGAAAAAGATCGGCTCGAGCGCATCGTCAAGGTACAGGAGTTTCCCGATAAATTGAAGCCGGGTTCACGCGCACTCCAGAGGGCCGCCATACATAGTGAGGTACTGCGTGAGCGCAACGTGCAACGCGATATAAACGCTGAATACGAACGGGCCTTTAAGAAGGACGTAACGGATGAGATTTACTGCCCTCGCCCACCGGCCGTGCCTTGCCTGACCGATGAGGAGCGCGCCGAAGCACGAAAGCAGCGGACCAACAAATGCAAGCTGGACCTGCAGGAGATCATTAAGGAGAACACTCGACTGTGCAATGAAACAAGGTACCAGATTCTGCAGGAGCAGTTGGCGGAACGCAAGGTAGTCGACATGAAGATCAAAGAACAAATTGATAAGGAAAAAGCTGTTATGGACAAGAAGCACGCCATGATGCGCCAAAACGCACTAGAAGCAATGATAATCCAGGAGCAACGACAAAATCGTAAGTGTGCAGGAAACGAAAAAACATAACTGTTGCAGTCAATAAAACCTTCTCACCTTTCCACAGGGGATAAAATGACTAGTGATGTCGAGGACCGTCTTTGCTGCGCCTACAATGCCGGCAAGCAACAACTGGAGATTCTTAAGAAGGAATCGATCAATAAAGAGCCAACCCAACGTGCTCATTTCATCGACATCAACGCCAAAAACTATATCAGCTTACTGCAGGATAAGGAGCAGAAGGAATCGGAGCGCATTCGCCGTGATATTAGCCGTATGCAATTGGTCTTCACCGCCGAGGAGGCTGAGAAGAAGGAAAAGGAAAAGGCAGCCGAACAAGCCCGTATCGAGGCCCACTTGTTCGAGTTGGAGCAGTCTAAAGAGGCAGAACGACGCGCTCGCGAAGAGAAGCGTTTCGAGATGTCTGAACTCTTCAAAAACCAGGAAGTAAACTGCCTCTTGGAACAGGCTGCAAAGGAGCAGCGCGACCACAATGTTCAAGAAATGCGGGCTAAATTCAAGCAGCAACTTGAAGAGACTATGAAAGTCGGGAAGCCCGATAAGAGGGCCGACATTGAAAGCATTCTAAAGGGCTACGAAAGGGAAGACAAGTTCTTCTTTGAATACGCCAAGAACCTAAATGAGGACGCGGAACGCAAAGGCCATCCACTGGAGCCATTCGCCAAAGTAGTGCATGAATACAAGCAGAAGAATAAGATTGACTGTGGCGAGAAGCTGCCGCTGCCGCACATGATGTCGCAGTTACAGATTGGTGGTAAATGCAAGACGGGTAAGAAGCCAGTCGAAAAGGCGCTGAGCGATGATAACTTGCAGATCTTGCAAGATTGCTTGCAGATTTACGATATCCTAAGAACGACCATTGCCAAGAAAGATGAAGATATGATAAAGCCGTGCGTTGCTGTATGTCGAGTACATTGTTTGGAAGAAACCAAAAAGGAAGAAGAGCAGCAGCAAGCAAAGCCGGAAGAATCCTGTGAGCAGGCAACCGAAAAGGATGCCGCCGCAAAACGCTGGTCAAAAGTGCGCTACACCGTACATGAACTCAAGCATTTAAATCAGTTCAAGGATTAAAACATTTATTACATTCCCTGTTTTGGTAGTTTTTCACCTGGACGGTACTTCTGTTCCTTTCGTACAGTCAGGTGAATTCACTATGAAACATTTTCGTATTTTTTAACTTAAAAACTTCAGGGAAATTTAACATTTACATACAAATTTATCATATCGGTCTTATTTATAAATTGCCAACTGTAACTCGATCTCAGATCCTTTTTGGAATGAACAATTTTGTGTTTTCATCCTTCCTATACTGCAATCCTTGGTGAACTGTAAATAAGATTGAATAAAGTAACTGAATAAAATTCAATTGGAAAAAACATCCACCAACCGCTTTATGTTTGTGTTCTGCAGCTTAGCCTTGATGCGCTTGCAATTGCGCGCCAAGATTTCCCAGCGCTTTTTGATCGAGGTCTGGAAGAATACCAAATGCAAGGTGCGACATGTCGAGGACAACTGCAATGAGTATTTAATTTTGTGAGGGCAAATTATGTATTGATTAACAATGATTTAAAATTAAAGAGTAGACGTAATTGTAAGTGGTCGTTACCTGCTGCAGCAGACGCGCCTTCAGTTTAATATTAGCTGCTGCATTCGGCTCTAGGACACTCGATTGACTCCAGATGCAGGTTGAGTACAAATATAAGGGAGTCGCGTTCGGTGCACTTGTTCGGTTCGAAAGAGGCGTCGTGTTCAGAAACCTCGTGCATAGGCACGAATTACAGTCGCCGCCTCAGCACAATATGCATTGAATTTCCTTTTGCTGTTGTTATCGATTGTGGGTGAAAAGCTGATTTTCCTTTTGGTTTGTTTTTCATGGGCAAGCTTGCCAATCGATTATGTGAGGCATTCACTCAACAGTCTTAACTGTATGAAATATTTAATGACATAAGGCAAAAATAAAATACAAAAAAGGTTAATAAGAAAAACTGAAATTCATTCCTATTTTACGGACGAAGTTAACAAATGTTGACAATTTGCGACTTTAAAATTTTCCAATTGTCCGAAGTAAAGTTTTACAGAAGGGATCCAAGTAATTTATTGCTTCCACAACTTTTAATATGTTGTTTTGGGATTTTCGTGGAATATTTAATGATTTTAGGTTTTATGGAATTTTGAATATTGAGTTTCTTGTGGAAAGAAATTTTTTAATCCTACTATTTGAAGTAAGAAAACTGTCTTTAAGAAGATTATCAAAAGTAAAAGAAGAGGGGAACAAATGAGTTCTCCGAACACTATAAAGAACTTAATATCGCATAAAAATTCAATGGAGTCTTATTACGCGTTAAGAGGGCTCCCAAAGTGAGGCGAAGCTAAGGAGAGGTTTCATCCTAAGCAATAAGATTTGGCATATTTTAACACAGAAACTCTTATGATGAAGTAGTGACGGGAATGCCGAAGCTCTTCTCCAAATATGCTCTCAGATTTCCTAAATTAGCAATTTCCTAAAAAAGGCATTTGGAGTTCTAGTAACCACATTTTTTAACAGAGAAACTCAACTGTGCAGAGCAACAAAACTTTATTCAGATCTAAATCTGAATCTTTGACGCAGACGACTCTGGTGCTTCTGAGAGTTATTGCGGGGCAGTATATAACGCTTAGAAACTCCTACATCAAATATAAAAATTGAGATGACCCCCTGCATTACTTACTCAACTTTTTTCAATTAAAACCTCAGTTTCTCCTACAGTTTGTCAAGAGGAGTAGGCACGACCAAACGTTTAATATCCATTTGTCCATTTTGCGCCGTTGCAATGAAATTGCAACACTCTTCGTGAAACACTTCGTTTGCTCAAAACACTTGTGCTTGGCAACGCGATCGCAGTAATCCGTTTGCTCGGACTCTATAAATTCAAAAATTTTCACAGACGAAACGAAAGATTTCTCTGGGGCGGCATTTTCTTGCTTTTAATAAATCTAATTTTCTTTCTCGAAGTAAAGGGCTTAAATTAACGTTATGCCCACGCTTAGATGTCTTAAGGATGAAATACCAGCTCGCAGCGACGGCACTGGCCGTGGTAGCGTCAACAGCAGCGGTGTTGGCGGTTGTAGCGGCGGTATTGGCTTGGGCCTCAGCATCACCAAGAAGCCTTTGACCACTGAGCAGCAATTGGCAATAAAGCCCATTGTCCTCAGCTCTGAGCGTTACGAGAATCTTCTATCCAACGTTTTCGAAACCGATGACTCACGCTACCAGAAAGAGACAGAAGAAAAAGAGAATTTTCTGGAGTATCTTAGGAAGGGATCCGATGATCTGGTTGTACATTTCGGTAAAAACATAAAGAAGGAAGAGGAAGTATTGGTGGATGTTGCAAAAGTACGCAGAGATAGTAAGTGTCATTGTAAAGGGGGTCGACGGGATGGCGGGAACTAATTTCTCTTACATTTCCAGCTCAGTATGCAACAGAACTCGAGAAGTACCACCGATGCAAGGAGGAGAATGAAAAAGATCGGCTCGAGCGCATCGTCAAGGTACAGGAGTTTCCCGATAAATTGAAGCCGGGTTCACGCGCACTCCAGAGGGCCGCCATACATAGTGAGGTACTGCGTGAGCGCAACGTGCAACGCGATATAAACGCTGAATACGAACGGGCCTTTAAGAAGGACGTAACGGATGAGATTTACTGCCCTCGCCCACCGGCCGTGCCTTGCCTGACCGATGAGGAGCGCGCCGAAGCACGTAAGCAGCGGACCAACAAATGCAAGCTGGACCTGCAGGAGATCATTAAGGAGAACACTCGACTGTGCAATGAAACAAGGTACCAGATTCTGCAGGAGCAGTTGGCGGAACGCAAGGTAGTCGACATGAAGATCAAAGAACAAATTGATAAGGAAAAAGCTGTTATGGACAAGAAGCACGCCATGATGCGCCAAAACGCACTAGAAGCAATGATAATCCAGGAGCAACGACGAAGTCGTAAGTGTGCAGAAAACGAAAAAACATAACTGTTGCAGTCAATAAAACCTCACCTTTCCACAGGGGATAAAATTACTAGTGATGTCGAGGACCGTCTTTGCTGCGCCTACAATGCCGGCAAGCAACAACTGGAGATTCTTAAGAAGGAATCGATCAATAAAGAGCCAACCCAATGTGCTCATTTCATCGACATCAACGCCAAAAACTATATCAGCTTACTGCAGGATAAGGAGCAGAAGGAATCGGAGCGCATTCGCCGTGATATTAGCCGTATGCAATTGGTCTTCACCGCCGAGGAGGCTGAGAAGAAGGAAAAGGAAAAGGCAGCCGAACAAGCCCGTATCGAGGCCCACTTGTTCGAGTTGGAGCAGTCTAAAGAGGCAGAACGACGCGCTCGCGAAGAGAAGCGTTTCGAGATGTCTGAACGCTTCAAAAACCAGGAAGTAAACTGCCTCTTGGAACAGGCTGCAAAGGAGCAGCGCGACCACAATGTTCAAGAAATGCGGGCTAAATTCAAGCAGCAACTTGAAGAGACTATGAAAGTCGGGAAGCCCGATAAGAGGGCCGACATTGAAAGCATTCTAAAGGGCTACGAAAGGGAAGACAAGTTCTTCTTTGAATACGCCAAGAACCTAAATGAGGACGCGGAACGCAAAGGCCATCCACTGGAGCCATTCGCCAAAGTAGTGCATGAATACAAGCAGAAGAATAAGATTGACTGTGGCGAGAAGCTGCCGCTGCCGCACATGATGTCGCAGTTACAGATTGGTGGTAAATGCAAGACGGGTAAGAAGCCAGTCGAAAAGGCGCTGAGCGATGATAACTTGCAGATCTTGCAAGATTGCTTGCAGATTTACGATATCCTAAGAACGACCATTGCCAAGAAAGATGAAGATATGATAAAGCCGTGCGTTGCTGTATGTCGAGTACATTGTTTGGAAGAAACCAAAAAGGAAGAAGAGCAGCAGCAAGCAAAGCCGGAAGAGTCCTGTGAGCAGGCAACCGAAAAGGATGCCGCCGCAAAACGCTGGTCAAAAGTGCGCTACACCGTACATGAACTCAAGCATTTAAATCAGTTCAAAGATTAAAACATTTATTACATTCCCTGTTTTGGTAGTTTTTCATCTGGACGGTACTTCTGTTCCTTTCGTACAGTCAGGTGAATTCACTATGAAACATTTTCGTATTTTTTAACTTAAAAACTTCAGGGAAATTTAACATTTACATACAAATTTATCATATCGGTCTTATTTATAAATTGCCAACTGTAACTCGATCTCAGATCCTTTTTGAAATGAACAATTTTGTGTTTTCATCCTTCCTATACTGCAATCCTTGGTGAACTGTAAATAAGATTAAATAAAGTAACTGAATAAAATTCAATTGGAAAAAACATCCACCAACCGCTTTATGTTTGTGTTCTGCAGCTTAGTCTTGATGCGCTTGCGATTGCGCGCCATGATTTCCCAGCGTTTTTTGATCGAGGTCTGGAAGAATACCAAATGCAAGGTGCGACATGTCGAGGACAACTGCAATGAGTATTTAATTTTGTGAGGGCAAATTATGTATTGATTAACAATGATTTAAAATTAAAGAGTAGACGTAATTGTAAGTGGTCGTTACCTGCTGCAGCAGACGCGCCTTCAGTTTAATATTAGCTGCTGCATTCGGCTCTAGGACACTCGATTGACTCCAGATGCAGGTTGAGTACAAATATAAGGGAGTCGCGTTCGGTGCACTTGTTCGGTTCGAAAGAGGCGTCGTGTTCAGAAACCTCGTGCATAGGCACGAATTACAGTCGCCGCCTCAGCACAATATGCATTGAATTTCCTTTTGCTGTTGATGTCGATTGTGGGTGAAAAGCTGATTTTCCTTTTAGTTTTTTTTCATGGGCAAGCTTGCCAATCGATTATGTGAGGCATTCACTCAACAGTCTTAACTGTATGAAATATTTAATGACATAAAGCAAAAATAAAATACAAAAAAGGTTAATAAGAAAAACTGAAATTCATTCCTATTTTACGGACGAAGTTAACAAATGTTGACAATTTGCGACTTTAAAATTTTCCAATTGTCCGAAGTAAAGTTTTACAGAAGGGATCCAAGTAATTTATTGCTTCCAGAACTTTTAATATGTTGTTTTGATATTTTCGTGGAATATTTAATGATTTTAGGTTTTATGGAATTTTGAATATTGAGTTTCTTGTGGAAAGAAATTTTTTAATCCTACTATTTGAAGTGAGAAAACTGTCTTTAAGAAGATCATCAAAAGTAAAAGAAGAGGGGAACAAATGAGTTCTCCGAACACTATAAAGAACTTAATATGGCATAAAAATTCAATGGAGTCTTATTACGCGTTAAGAGGGCTCCCAAAGTGAGGCGAAGCTAAGGAGAGGTTTCATCCTAAGCAATAAGATTTGGCATATTTTAACACAGAAACTCTTATGATGAAGTAGTGACGGGAATGCCGAAGCTCTTCTCCAAATATGCTCTCAGATTTCCTAAATTAGCAATTTCCTAAAAAAGGCATTTGGAGTTCTAGTAACCACATTTTTTAACAGAGAAACTCAACTGTGCAGAGCAACAAAACTTTATTCAGATCTAAATCTGGAATCTTTGACGCAGACGACTCCGGCGCTTCTGAGAGTTATTGCGGGGCAGTATATAACGCTTAGAAACTCCTACATCAAATATAAAATTTGAGATGACCCCCTGCATTACTTACTCAACATTTTTCAATTAAAACCTCAGTTTCTCCTACAGTTTGTCAAGAGGAGTAGGCACGACCAAACGTTGAATATCCATTTGTCCATTTTGCGCCGTTGCAATGAAATTGCAACACTCTTCGTGAAACACTTCGTTTACTCAAAACACTTGTGCTTGGCAACGCGATCGCAGTAATCCGTTTGCTCGGACTCTATAAATTCAAAAATTTTCACAGACTAAACGAAAGATATATCTGGGGCGGCATTTTCTTGCTTTTAATAAATCGAATTTTCTTTCTCGAAGTAAAGGGCTTAAATTAACGTTATGCCCACGCTTAGATGTCTTAAGGATGAAATACCAGCTCGCAGCGACGGCACTGGCCGTGGTAGCGTCAACAGCAGCGGTGTTGGCGGTTGTAGCGGCGGTATTGGCTTGGGCCTCAGCATCACCAAGAAGCCTTTGACCACTGAGCAGCAATTGGCAATAAAGCCCATTGTCCTCAGCTCTGAGCGTTACGAGAATCTTCTATCCAACGCTTTCGAAACCGATGACTCACGCTACCAGAAAGAGACAGAAGAAGAGGAGAATTTTCTGGAGTATCTTAAGAAGGGACCCGATGATCTGGTTGTACATTTAGGTAAAAACATAAAGAAGGAAGAGGAAGTATTGGTGGATGTTGCAAAAGTACGCAGAGATAGTAAGTGTCATTGTAAAGGGGGTCGACGGGATGGCGGGAACCTAAATTTCTCTTACATTTCCAGCTCAGTATGCAACAGAACTCGAGAAGTACCACCGATGCAAGGAAGAGAATGAAAAAGATCGGCTCGAGCGCATCGTCAAGGTACAGGAGTTTCCCGATAAATTGAAGCCGGGTTCACGCGCACTCCAGAGGGCCGCCATACATAGTGAGGTACTGCGTGAGCGCAACGTGCAACGCGATATAAACGCTGAATACGAACGGGCCTTTAAGAAGGACGTAACGGATGAGATTTACTGCCCTCGCCCACCGGCCGTGCCTTGCCTGACCGATGAGGAGCGCGCCGAAGCACGTAAGCAGCGGACCAACAAATACAAGCTGGAACTGCAGGAGATCATTAAGGAGAACACTCGACTGTGCAATGAAACAAGGTACCAGATTCTGCAGGAGCAGTTGGTGGTACGCAAGGTAGTCGACATGAAGATCAAAGAACACATTGAGAAGGAAATATCTGTTATGGACAAGAAGCACGCCATGATGCGCCAAAACGCACTAGAAGCAATGATAATCCAGGAGCATCGACGAAATCGTAAGTGTGCAGGAAACGAACAAACATAACTGTTGCAGTCAATAAAACCTCACCTTTCCACAGGGGATAAAATTACTAGTGATGTCGAGGACCGTCTTTGCTGCGCCTACAATGCCGGCAAGCAACAACTGGAGATTCTTAAGAAGGAATCGATCAATAAAGAGCAAACCCAACGTGCTCATTTCATCGGCATCAACGCCAAAAACTATATCAGCTTACTGCTAGATAAGGAGGAGAAGGAATCGGAGCGCATTCGCCGTGATATTAGCCGTATGCAGTTGGTCTTCACCGCCGAGGAGGCTGAGAAGAAGGAAAAGGAAAAGGCAGCCAAACATGCCCGCATCGAGGCCCACTTGTTCGAGTTGAAGCAATCTAAAGAGGCAGAACGACGCGCTCACGAAGAGAAGCGTTTCGAGATGTCTGAACGCTTCAAAAACCAGGAAGTAAACTGCCTCTTGGAACAGGCTGCAAAGGAGCAGCGCGACCACAATGTTCAAGAAATGCGGGCCAAATTCAAGCAGCAACTTGAAGAGACTATGAAAGTCGGGAAGCCCGATAAGAGGGCCGACATTGAAAGCATTCTAAAGGGCTACGAAAGGGAAGACAAGTTCTTCTTTGAATACGCCAAGAACCTAAATGAGGACGCGGAACGCAAAGGCCATCCACTGGAGCCATTCGCCAAAGTAGTGCATGAATATAAGCAGAAGAATAAGATTGACTGTGGCGAGAAGCTACCGCTGCCGCACATGAAGTCGCAGTTACAGATGGGTGATAACAAATGCAAGACGGGTAAGAAGCCAGTCGAAAAGGCGCTGAGCGATGATAACTTGCAGATCTTGCAAGATTGCTTGCAGATTTACGATATCCTAAGAACGACCATTGCCAAGAAAGATGAAGATATGATAAAGCCGTGCGTTGCTGTATGTCGAGTACATTGTTTGGAAGAAACCAAAAAGGAAGAAGAGCAGCAGCAAACAAAGCCGGAAGAGTCCTGTGAGCAGGCAACCGAAAAGGATGCCGCCGCAAAACGCTGGTCAAAAGTGCGCTACACCGTACATGAACTCAAGCATTTAAATCAGTTCAAGGATTAAAACATTTATTACATTCCCTGTTTTGGTAGTTTTTCATCTGGACGGTACTTCTGTTCCTTTCGTACAGTCAGGTGAATTCACTATGAAACATTTTCGTATTTTTTAACTTAAAAACTTCAGGGAAATTTAACATTTACATACAAATTTATCATATCGGTCTTATTTATAAATTGCCAACTGTAACTCGATCTCAGATCCTTTTTGGAATGAACAATTTTGTGTTTTCATCCTTCCTATACTGCAATCCTTGGTGAACTGTAAATAAGATTGAATAAAGTAACTGAATAAAATTCAATTGGAAAAAACATCCACCAACCGCTTTATGTTTGTGTTCTGCAGCTTAGTCTTGATGCGCTTGCGATTGCGCTCCATGATTTCCCAGCGTTTTTTGATCGAGGTCTGGAAGAATACCAAATGCAAGGTGCGACATGTCGAGGACAACTGCAATGAGTATTTAATTTTGTGAGGGCAAATTATGTATTGATTAACAATGATTTAAAATTAAAGAGTAGACGTAATTGTAAGTGGTCGTTACCTGCTGCAGCAGACGCGCCTTCAGTTTAATATTAGCTGCTGCATTCGGCTCTAGGACACTCGATTGACTCCAGATGCAGGTTGAGTACAAATATAAGGGAGTCGCGTTCGGTGCACTTGTTCGGTTCGAAAGAGGCGTCGTGTTCAGAAACCTCGTGCATAGGCATGAATTACAGTCGCCGCCTCAGCACAATATGCATTGAATTTCCTTTTGCTGTTGTTATCGATTGTGGGTGAAAAGCTGATTTTCCTTTTGGTTTGTTTTTCATGGGCAAGCTTGCCAATCGATTATGTGAGGCATTCACTCAACAGTCTTAACTGTATGAAATATTTAATGACATAAGGCAAAAATAAAATACAAAAAAGGTTAATAAGAAAAACTGAAATTCATTCCTATTTTACGGACGAAGTTAACAAATGTTGACAATTTGCGACTTAAAAATTTCCCAATTGTCCGAAGTAAAGTTTTACAGAAGGGATCCAAGTAATTTATTGCTTCCACAACTTTTAATATGTTGTTTTGGGATTTTCGTGGAATATTTAATGATTTTAGGTTTTATGGAATTTTGAATATTGAGTTTCTTGTGGAAAGAAATTTTTTAATCCTACTATTTGAAGTGAGAAAACTGTCTTTAAGAAGATCATCAAAAGTAAAAGAAGATGGGAACAAATGAGTTCTCCGAAAACTATAAAGAACTTAATATCGCATAAAAATTCAATGGAGCCTTATTACGCGTTAAGAGGGCTCCCAAAGTGAGGCGAAGCTAAGGAGAGGTTTCATCCTAAGCAATAAGATTTGGCATATTTTAACACAGAAACTCTTATGATGAAGTAGTGACGGGAATGCCGAAGCTCTTCTCCAAATATGCTCTCAGATTTCCTAAATTAGCAATTTCCTAAAAAAGGCATTTGGAGTTCTAGTAACCACATTTTTTAACAGAGAAACTCAACTGTGCACAGCAACAAAACTTTATTCAGATCTAAATCTGAATCTTTGACGCAGACGACTCCGGTGCTTCTGAGAGTTATTGCGGGGCAGTATATAACGCTTAGAAACTCCTACATCAAATATAAAAATTGAGATGACCCCCTGCATTACTTACTCAACTTTTTTCAATTAAAACCTCAGTTTCTCCTACAGTTTGTCAAGAGGAGTAGGCACGACCAAACGTTGAATATCCATTTGTCCATTTTGCGCCGTTGCAATGAAATTGCAACACTCTTCGTGAAACACTTCGTTTGCTCAAAACACTTGTGCTTGGCAACGCGATCGCAGTAATCCGTTTGCTCGGACTCTATAAATTCAAAAATTTTCACAGACGAAACGAAAGATTTCTCTGGGGCGGCATTTTCTTGCTTTTAATAAATCGAATTTTCTTTCTCGAAGTAAAGGGCTTAAATTAACGTTATGCCCACGCTTAGGTGTCTTAAGGATGAAATACCAGCTCGCAGCGACGGCGCTGGCCGTGGTAGCGTCAACAGCAGCGGTGTTGGCGGTTGTAGCGGCGGTATTGGCTTGGGCCTCAGCATCACCAAGAAGCCTTTGACCACTGAGCAGCAATTGGCAATAAAGCCAATTGTCCTCAGCTCTGAGCGTTACGAGAATCTTCTATCCAACGCTTTCGAAACCGATGACTCACGCTACCAGAAAGAGACAGAAGAAGAGGAGAATTTTCTGGAGTATATTAGGAAGGGATCCGATGATCTGGTTGTACATTTCGGTAAAAACATAAAGAAGGAAGAGGAAGTATTGGTGGATGTGGCAAAAGTACGCAGAGATGGTAAGTGTCATTGTAAAGGGGGTCGACGGGATGGCGGGAACCTAAATTTCTCTTACATTTCCAGCTCAGTATGCAACAGAACTCGAGAAGTACCACCTATGCAAGGAGGAGAATGAAAAAGATCGGCTCGAGCGCATCGCCAAGGTACAGGAATTTTTTGATAAATTTAAGCCGGGTTCACGCGCACTCCAGAGGGCCGCCATGCATAGTGAAGTATTGCGTGCGCGCAACGTGCAACGCGATATTAACGCTGAATACGAACGGGCCTTTAAGAAGGACGTAACGGATGAGATTTACTGCCCTCGCCCACCGGCCGTGCCTTGCCTGACCGATGAGGAGCGCGCCGAAGCACGTAAGCAGCGGACCAACAAATGCAAGCTGGACCTGCAGGAGATCATTAAGGAGAACACTCGACTGTGCAATGAAACAAGGTACCAGATTCTGCAGGAGCAGTTGGCGGAACGCAAGGTAGTCGACATGAAGATCAAAGAACAAATTGATAAGGAAAAAGCTGTTATGGACAAGAAGCACGCCATTATGCGCCAAAACGCACTAGAAGCAATGATAATCCAGGAGCAACGACGAAATCGTAAGTGTGCAGGAAACGAACAAACATAACTGTTGCAGTCAATAAAACCTCACCTTTTCACAGGAGATAAAATTACTAGTGATGTCGAGGACCGTCTTTGCTACGCCTACAATGCCGGCAACCAACAACTGGAGATTCTTAAGAAGGAATCGATCAATAAAGAGCAAACCCAACGTGCTCATTTCATCGGCATCAACGCCAAAAACTATATCAGCTTACTGCTAGATAAGGAGCAGAAGGAATCGGAGCGCATTCGCCGTGATATTAGCCGTATGCAGTTGGTCTTCACCGCCGAGGAGGCTGAGAAGAAGGAAAAGGAAAAGGCAGCCAAACATGCCCGCATCGAGGCCCACCTGTTCGAGTTGAAGCAATCTAAAGAGGCAGAACGACGCGCCCATGAAGAGAAGCGTTTCGAGATGTCTGAGCGCTTCAAAAACCAGGAAGTAAACTGCCTCTTGGAACAGGCTGCAAAGGAGCAGCGCGACCACAATGTTCAAGAAATGCGGGCCAAATTCAAGCAGCAACTTGAAGAGACTATGACAGTCGGGAAGCCCGATAAGAGGGCCGACATTGAAAGCATTCTAAAGGGCTACGAAAGGGAAGACAAGTTCTTCTTTGAATACGCCAAGAACCTAAATGAGGACGCGGAACGCAAAGGCCATCCACTGGAGCCATTCGCCAAAGTAGTGCATGAATATAAGCAGAACAATAAGATTGACTGTGGCGAGAAGCTGCCGCTGCCGCACATGATGTCGCAGTTACAGATGGGTGATAACAAATGCAAGACGGGTAAGAAGCCAGTCGAAAAGGCGCTGAGCGATGATAACTTGCAGATCTTGCAAGATTGCTTGCAGATTTACGATATCCTAAGAACGACCATTGCCAAGAAAGACGAAGATATGATAAAGCCGTGCGTTGCTGTATGTCCAGTACATTGTTTGAAAGAAACCAAAAAGGAAGAAGAGCAGCAGCAAGCAAATCCGGAAGAGTCCTGTGAGCAGGCAACCGAAAAAGATGCCGCCGCAAAACGCTGGTCAAAAGCTACACCCTACATGAACTCAAGCATTTAAATCAGTTCAATGATTAAAACATTTATTACATTCCCTGTTTTGGTAGTTTTACATTGGACGGTACTGCTGTTCCTTTCGTACAGTCAGGTGAATTCACTATGAAACATTTCCGTATTTTTTAACTTAAAAACTTCAGGGAAATTTAACATTTACATACAAATTTATCATATCGGTCTTATTTATAAATTGCCAACTTTAACTCGATCTCAGATCCTTTTTGGAATGAACAATTTTGTGTTTTCATCCTTCCTATGCTGCAATCCTTGGTGAACTGTAAATAAGATTGAATAAAGAAACTGAATAAAATTCAATTGAAAAAAACATCCACCAACCGCTTTATGTTTGTGTTCTGCAGCTTAGTCTTGATGCGCTTGCGATCGCGCGCTATGATTTCCAAGCGTTCTTTGATCGAGGTCTGGAAGAATACCAAATGCAAGGTGCGACAGGCCGAGGACAACTGCAATGAGTATTTAATTTTGTGTGGACAAATTATGTATTGATTAACAGTGATTTAAAATTAAAGAGTAGACGTAATTGTAAGTGGTCGTTACCTGCTGCAGCAGACGCGCCTTCAGTTTAATATTAGCTGCTGTATTCGCCTCTTCAGGACATTCGATCGACTCCATATGCAGGTTGAGTACAAATATAAGGGTATCGCGTATGGTTTGCACGATACGCTGCACTTGTTCGGTTCGAAAGAGGCGTCGTGTTAGGAAGCCTCGTGCATAGGCACAAATTACAGTCGCCGCTTCAGCACGGCGCTGATGTTGGAGCAGCTGCTCTTGCTGAGACTTGTGTTAAATATGGAAGTTCAATGAAAAGAATAAGACTTGCATGTATTTTTAGTTGTCTATTGCTACTGTATTTGCTATGGAGAAATGTAATTGGGAATATTTTGCTTTCGATTTAATGCTTTTTTCGAAAGGGGACAATAAAATAATAAATTTTATGTACGAATTGGAAAAATTAAGTAAAAAGACAGTAAAAACAAGAAAAGGTAAAAACTAAGAAACAGTAAAAAACTAAATAAAAGAGAAAGTAAAAGAATTGCAAATAGAAAGTAAAAAGTATTGGAAAGTAAAATGTGTTAAACCTATCAACAAAAATTTGATAATAAGGATACACATAAAAAATAAAGTGCAAATGGTGGGAAGATCATCATTCCAATTTTATCGTCCTACAGAATCTATATTCTGTATAAAATATATTCACATATTTCTTAGAGTAGAAGGCTTTGTTTTCATAATTTTATTAAGTGGTAAAAATTACAAATGAACGGTTTTTGTTTAATAACAACATTAAATTACTAGATTGACTAAGACTAAGCTGCTGATCTAAACTAGTAGAGTCGGTAATCACGCAACGATTTCAATTGGTAGGTATTAATTTGATCTTTTTATATTTTTTCAGTTTTATTTTGTTTTCGGTTTTTTTTATTACCTTGCAAATACCCATTGCGTACGGTTTTAAAATAAAAAAATCCTATAGAGTAGGTGGATTTTTAAAGTTAACAAATGATTTTTACGTTGTAAGGAATGTACAAAACTTAAAAGATAATTTTTATATAACGAAAACAATTTCAGCATAACAAAACAATAATATTCCCCTCCCCAAAAATTAATTTTTATTCTGTAAATGAATAAATCTCACAGAATAATTATCAATTTATAACGAATAATATGAACGCTCACAGAATAACTATTTATAAAACAAAAATCTGAGAGGTTTAAGTTATTGAATTTGTTTAGATTATCACGGATAATCATTAGTTGAAGTCTACCATAAAGAAATATCTTATAAATTTATTTGAAAAGTTGCCAAGGAATTGGTGTGAAGAAATGTAGAATTCGTAAAGACTGCAGCTTAGTTTTAGGCCAGTTCACAATTTTTTAATAATATATTGCAGTTGCTTAGCGACAATTAATAAATACTAATCGTTTTACTACGTACCTTAATTTTTAAAAAATAAAAACAAAAGGCTTTTAACAATTTTACAAATTGAAATATCTCAAAAGTCGTTATTTTGTAAAAATGCCAATGTGACGGTAAATATAAGGCACGTTAGTAAGGCAGAATGGATCATCATTAAGGCTGATATTGAGGCTGAATTGCTTTTTTGACCCCTTTTGGCAGATTTTCGTTTTACTGAGGCGTGCGATCCTTTAATTGTTAGTGGCAGGCTTAGGAAGAAGGAGAAGAGAGTAAGGAGAGAGAAGTGTTATTCTGCTTAAGGGAAGTTAGTTCAAGACAGTTAAATACAAATTTTCACTCGTAAATTAAGAGTTCAGTGGCAACAACTACTGCAAACTTACTCGTTTATTCGCAGATTCTTCCGTTGAAGTCGAATTTCCTACACTCGCCGCTGATGTTGGAGTTTCATCGGAGAACAAACGTCGACGTGGAATGCCTTGATGTTTGCTGTTATCAGAGGCCGTTGGATCGTCCATCGAAGGTGGAGTGGAAGGAGGCAACGCTGTAGCAACTGCAGTTGAATTCTTTATCTGTACTTTGCTTATACCAAGCGAGAGTTGCTCGAGTAAGGCTCTTTGCTGAGCCTCGAAAAGCTCTTGCAAACGGTTCTGTTCCTCTTGTTGCTGTGCAAGGAGTTCCATGAATCGCTGACGATGCTCAGCTTCTATTTTAGCCAGCACGTTGGCCGGTAGAGGTGATTTAACACTATATGTGGTACAAACGTTGAATTGCTGTTGCGTTGCAAGAGGAGATCTTGCCTTGGATGCACGCAGGGCTTTGCTTGCACCAGTTGTCGACGGAGTTGGCGGATTTATAGGAGCAGCGGATTTTGGAGGACATACAACTTTGGCTTTCGCATTGGATTTGGGTTCGTAGGGCGATCGTAGCTTGTTCGAGGCACTGTTCCTAGCGGTATGAGCTGCTGATTTGGCGGCGGCACGTGCGGCCTGCGAACGCGCCTTGACTTCAACTTTCTGCACGCGCTTGGCTTTCGATTCTACGGTGTCCCGCGTGGCGCTGGCTGAAAGTTTGTGGCTTCGATTACACTTTTGTCGTTGAGCAGCTGCAGCTTCAAGTTCCGCAGTTTTTCCCTGTCGACGGATGTGATCCAGTAGGGCTTCAGAAGGACCCTCAAGTGTGAACGAACTTGATCTAATAAGTGAACCATCAGCGGGCTGATCTCCAGTATCGAGGATGTGTTTAAGAATTGTATAGGTTTTCGTTGATTTAACTTCATTCAGCGAATAACTGGAAGAAGATCGTGTCGGTGGTTTAATGAATAATGCTTTGACGCGTCCACCCCTAGCAGCGTGTCGCTTCTTTTCGAATTCCAAAATTTTCCCTGTTACATTTGAGATTTTTCTACGACTTTTCAAAGCGTGTGGTAAGCGTGTGAAGCTATTGTCCCCGCTGTCGCTTTCATCACTACTATCGTCCTCGAAAGGCGATTTAGGAGCATTAGTAGACTGCTTAAGCTGAGCGCTTTCAACGTCTTCTAAGAGACTCAACGAATCGCAAAAGCTGCGAGGTCCAATTGGTGTAGGCGGTTTAACGCAGATTGATGGTATCTGCTTGGTGGGAGTATGAACTGATGAGTTATCCTGCGAATCAGAAGATTTCACTGGCTGCTCCAACGTTTCTGTGGTTTTCGAAATCCACTTTTTTGTTAAAACCTCATCTGTGTTATTATTGTAGATTATAGTTTCGGATATTGTTAGGTTTTTCATGCGCCTATTCAGGAATTCCTCAATAGTCTGGTCATATTCACCGACATTCGCCGATTGTGTGCTGGATTCTATGGTCTCCTTACATTCTTGTTCTGGACTCATCATACTCGACAGAAGCAAATAACAATCTGGTAGCATATCAGCGGAATACTGAGACATGCTGGCGGTACTGTTCACACTGAGGCACTCCCCAGCCGTACGCATATCAGTATTCTCCACCTCTACCTCAACCGCTATCTCCCCACGCAACTCCTCTTTTCTTATATCGGGCTCACCTTGCTTTAAATTGCTTTGATTTTTCTGCTCCAAGTTCTTGCGTCGGCGTCTTTCTTCCATCCATCTTTCCACTCGAACAGCTTGTTCCTTAAATTTCTTCAACTGCTCGTACTTCTCTTTCGTCAGCTAGAAATGAATCGGTTTTAATTAAAATTCTTTTTTAGAAAAGAGGTTGGTTCGCATTGGTTGCGCTTGAACGCTCGCCTGCAACCAGACCCATCATACCAGTGGCGGCAGAATTGGATCCCCATCGATGCGGAACACGGAAACGTAACGCACCTGGGGCACCAATTCTGATGCTAATGTAGGTACCGGCTGATTGCTGTCTCCAGCAGACTCATCGAGATCAAGAAAATTCAATTCGAAATCCATTTAAATTCTGTTGGATTCGGCTTCTATATTCTCTTCGTTATGTCCGTCACAAAAGAACAATTCCTCAATGCTTTTTATCTTCCTTACAGCGGCTTTTGTCACTAATTGAATTAGAAAGTTTAATTTCGCTTGAAAAATCTAACTTACAAGCTTTTCTTTCTCGAAAATTCAGAATTTTAAGCTCATTTCCTCCAGTTCAGACTGTTTTCACGCATTCTTTCTTCTGTTACTATAACAACGATGTAAAATTCGCTCTGGCTTTATGGAGCTACATAAAAATGTAACACATTTAATGCAATGGATCGGAGGAATTAAAACAAGTTAAGCTTATATTATTCGTTTTCCTGTCCAATTTGAACGCAGAAGACTAGCTTTTCAGAAAATTGTAAGAGATTGTTTTCACTGTGAATGAGAGCTGTTCACTATTTCTCCAAAATTTGTTGGAAAAGTAGACAATCCCAAAGACAAAATTGTCTTTGGACCATCCTGCTTGTTACCGTTCCGACAAAAGATGATAAGAGTTACATGATAGGGATACCAACGAAACACAATTGTTAAAATATTTTATTAATAAGAAAAACTTCATTACATTTAAGAAGTGTCGCGGTTTTGATATCTCAACTATTTGGAAATATGAAAAAGAATTGTAAAGTTACTTGTTTTTGTAATTTTTTTTCTTTTATATAATTATAACACAATGATTTTTAAGTTACTTTTTATCTATTTTAATAATTTATTTAAGGTTTAAAAAACCGTCACTAAAATTACAAGCTTTATGTTGCTAATTTTGATTTGATAAAACTGAAAAGCAAGATATGTTGCCATCTCTTACGACTAAAGGTACGTTTGGTAAATAAAAACAGCTAAATTTGTGAATGTAGCAAATTATTAGGAAATTGACTTAATTTGTAAAATACGTAAAGAAGACAAGGATATAAGCTTTAAAACAACTTATTCTTCTAGAAATGCACGTGAAACCTTTTCCAAATCATGTAGCTGCATTATATTAAATATTTTGCAAAGGAAATCAAGTCAAATTCGATAAAATTTGCTCGCTTCGCTAATATACTCAGCTGTTTTTACTTACCACAAGTACTTTTAAGAGATGTCAACATATTTTACTATTGATTTTTGTGTAAATTTCCACACCACCTCAAGGGTGGTGTAGAAATACACCAAAAGCTTAGTAATTTAGTGGGGCTTTTTTCTAGGTTTGTTACAAGTTATTAAAACAAGTTATTAAAATAGCTAAAAAGTAACTTAAAAGTCATTGTGATACAATTGATTAAAAGAATTTATTTTTCTTTTACAAATTACAATAACAAGTAAGTTTACATTACTCTTTTATATTTCCCAACAGTTAAGAAATCATCAACGCCGCGAAGGATCTTAAATTAAATGAATTTTTTCTATTAATGCTTACTTAAAATACATACAAGTAATATTTAATAATTGTGTTTCGTTGGTATCCCTGTCATGAACTCACCGCATAATCTTGAGACGGGGTGGTAACAAACCGAAGTGGTTTACTTTACCAGCTAACTTCCTTCGCAATAGACAATTTTAGCTTGTAACACGGAAATAATTTCATCATAAAACTCACATACGCTGTACGTGAATACGCGACGGACAAGTTTTTTAGCACGCGCACGAAATGATAAGTATTTCCAGTCTTGTTGCCTTTGGTAAATTAGCAGACAAGAACTCAACATACTTAAGGTTTAATCATGGTGAAATACTTAGAACTGTGGTAAATCCGTTAAACTGACAGCCTAAACAAAATCCAAAATAATTTTGTCTAAGCTGTCAGTTTTTACTTCTGTAAGCTTTGATCAGACAAATCTTTCGAGACGTAGCGGAAAGTAAAGTAGTATAATCAGGGGTTTGCCTCTTGTCACTTTAAAACACTTTGAGAATTCATCAGATCAGAACAGCAAATGAAAAAGCACACACAGTGGAATTTAAGAAAAGAAAGGCATCTTATGTGATAAAATGTAATGTCACGTAGAACTGAATTTTTAATATAACTCTACGTAATTTTACTCCTATACGTAGCGGATATGAACTTTGCTACTTTCCATTTACTTATACAATTCTTCATTTTGAAACAGCATATTTTTGGAATTCTCTGATTTCACACCCTTTCTGTGCCTTCACTGAAGTCCCTTTGTGTATTTGCTAATTAAAAAACGAGGATTTGCAGCCATTTACTCAAGATCCCACCTAAAATTCGCAAAGTGCAGTAAGAGGGTTTTTGCTACCCTTAATTAAGAAATACAAATTTTTCTTTAAAGTTATCAATCCAAATATTAGCTAGCTCTGACTTAAATTAACAGGTTTGCAAATGAGCGTTGACACACTACATTCAATTCGAGTTTCCATCCATTTTATTCAGTTATAGTTCTTAAATTAAATTGGCTTAAAATAATTGTTCTATTTTAACAGCTAAAATATAAAATTAATTATCCACATATATTACGTAAGACTATACTTCTTTTAGCAACATTAAATAACTGTAAAAGGAAAAAAAATTGGCCTATTTGAATTAATTTCTATTAATAAAATCATTCTTTGTTTTTATTTCGCACTCTTGGTAGTTCTTTCGCTTTTTCTATACAACTCGCGGGTCGGATAAGTTCCAGTACCATCAGTATCAACCGGCACATGGAGACTACAAGCAAAAATAGCCAAATGTCACTCTGCAAGTATGCACGCAACTGTTCTCTCAAAATGGTGGGGGGTTCAGCAAGCGCCCTCCGAAACACCCTTTCGTTACGCAGGTCTACGTTTTCCCAATTATAGAGATATGAAACAATTGCGTTGCATTTGTATGGACACAAAACTTAAAGTCAGTATCAGCAGAAACAACTTGCTTACTATATTTTAGAGTCTGTGGCTTCGATGGGTTTGTTGTAGTGCTGATGCAGGAGCAAGTTGTGGACTGAAAAGCTGATCTCGAGTTCTAGTTTTTAGTCTTATTTTTACACCTTCTAGTTGTTCGTTTCGGTTCTTTAGTAAAAAGTTATGTTTTCCGTTCGCAATCTGACCGTTGGCGTGTCTTTTAGATGTCCTATTGAAACGCAAAAGCGAGTATTTGGAAATAGCTTTTATGACGCCCTGATATATGGAGTCGACGTCTGGTTCAGTGAGTTAGGCTTGAGAGCAGGACCTCGGGTATGCGACCAACGCACGTCGAAACGACTTGCAAACCACAGGAGGCTGCCTCTACTGTGGCCATGCAATAGGCTTCCGTTAGGGAAGTGTTGACAAAGATGTGACCTCGTACGAGTATATCACGAACTTTGGAATGTTCCACGGAGCCCAAAATTTCCACTCGTTCTTGCATGTTTGCCTTTTCACCGATTACCTCGAGGAGATCACGTTTTGGACCATCACCGACGATTATGAAATTAATGTTTGGCATGTGCTTGAAGCGTGGAATTACACCTGCCAGCAGATCGATGCCCTTGCGATATACCAAGCAATATAATGACGACTGTTACAACTTTCAATATTAACAGCTAATAAAGGTGAAATGTTGAAATAATGAAAATTCAAAAATCCATTCCATCCTGTGGTCCTTTGGAAGGATGCGGTGTAAAGAGTACGGTGTCAACAGCATTCGTTATCACCGAATCCTTTTCCTTGGGTACGCGCGCACGCAGCACTGTATTCCCTTTACCTATTGCAATGGACAAAATAAAAGGATGTATTCATAATCACAGTCACAAAGTTAGAGTCACAAAGAAGATGCACCAGCTATTCCAAAGTTAATAATACTTACCTACATGCTAGACGCAAATGCAGTGATTGACGGTGGACAAGGTGATTTAAAACATTTTGTTGGTGAAAACCGCTGACAGATCCGCAAAACCAAAGAGCCTGTGATCTGTGAACGCTGTCTGCCAAGGCCGTCCACTGGAGCCATTCGCCAAAGTGGTGCATGAATACAAGCAGAATAAGATTGACTGTGGCGAGAAGCTGCCTTACGACGGGTAAGCAGCCAGTCGCAAGCTGAGCGATGATAAGTTGCATATTTCGCAAGACTGCTTAAAGATCAACGAAATCGTAATAACGACCATTGCCAAGAAAGATGAATATATGATAAAGCCTTGCGTTGGTGTATGTACAGTACATTGTTTGAAAGAAACTAAAAAGGAAAAAGCGCAGCAGCAGTAAAAGCCACAGGAGTCCTGTGAGCAGACAACCGGAAACGAAGCCTCCGGACGCTGGTCAAAAGTACGCTACACCATAAATGAACTCAAAAATTTAAATCAGTTCAAGGAGTAAAATATTTATTACATTCCTTCTTTCGGTAGCTTGTCACTGGATGCTACACTAATCGTTCTACTAAGCACCTTAATTTTTACAATATAAAAGCAAAAGGCTTTTACCAATTTTACAAATTGAAATATCTCAAAAAGTCGTTAGCAAGGCAGAATAGATCATCATTAAGGCTAATATTGAGGCTGAATTGCATTTTTGACCCTTTTTGGCAGATTTTCGGTGCGAGGCGTGTGATCCTTTAATTGTTAGTGGTAGTCTTAGGAAGAAACAGTTAAATACAAATGTTAATTCGTAAAATAATAGTTCAGTGGAAAAAACTACTGCAAATTTACCCGTTTATTTTTCTGATTCTTCCGTTGACGTCGAATTTCTTGCACTCGCCGCTGATGCTGGAGGCTGTACTTTGCTTATACCAAGCGAGAATTGCACGATTAAGGATTTTTGCTGAGCCTCGAAAAAATCTTGCAAACGGTTATGTTCCTCTTGTTGCTGTGCAAGGAGTTCATTGAATCGCCGACGGTCCCCAACTTCCATTTTCGCCAGCACATTGGGCGGTACAATTGATTTGACACTATATGTGGTACAAACGTTGAATTGCTGTTGCGTTGCAAGAGGAGATCTTGCCTTGGATGCACGCAGGGCTTTGCTTGCACCAGTTGTCGACGGAGTTGGCGGCTTTATAGGAGCAGCGGATTTTGGAGGGCATACAACTTTGGCTTTCGCATTGGATTTGGGTTCGTAGGGCGATCGTAGCTTGTTCGAGGCACTGTTCCTAGCGGTATGAGCTGCTGATTTGGCGGCGGCACGCGTGGCCTGCGGACGCGCCTGGACTTTAATTTTCTGCGTGCGCTTAGCTTTCGATTCTACGGTGTCCCGCGTGGTGCTGGCTGAAAGTTTTTTGCTTTGATTACACTTTTGTCGTTGAGCAGTTGCAGCTTCAAGTTCCGCAGTTGTTCCCTGTCGACGGAGGTGATCCAGTAGGGCTTCAGAAGGACCCTCAAGTATGAACGAACGTGATCTTATAAGTGGAACGTCAGCGCGCTGATCTCCATTATCGAAGTTGTGTTTAAGAATTGTATAGGTTTTCGAAGATTTAACTTCATTCAGCGAAGAACTGGAAGAAGATCGCGTCGGTGGTGTAATATATAATGCCCGGACGCGTCCACCAATTGGAGTGGGCGGATTAACGCAAATTGATGGTATCTGCGTGGTGGGAGTATGAATTGATGAATTATCCTGCGAATCAGAAGCTGGCTGCTCCTTCAACGGTTCTGTGCTTTTCAAAATCCACTTTTTTGTTAAAACCTCATCTGACTCGTAGATTGCAGTTTCGGATAGTTTTAGGTTCTTCATGCGCTTATTCAAGAATTCCTGAGTAGTCTGGCCGTATTTACCGATATTCGGCGATTGTGTGCTGGGGTCTGCACATATATCGGTATTCTCCACCTCTACCTCAACCGCTATCTTCCCTCGCAACTCCTCTTTTCCTATATCGGGCTCACCTTGCTTTAAAGTGTTTTATTCCTTAAATTTCTTCAACTGCTGGTACTTCTCTTTCGTCAGCTAGAAATAAATCGGTTTTAATTAAAATTCTTTTTTAGAAAAGAAGTTGGTTCGCATTGGTTACGCTTGGACGCTCGCCTAAAACCAGCCCATCATACCAGTGGGGGCAGAATTGCCGCCTGGGAAAAGAATCCCTATCGATGCAGAACACGGTAACGTAACACACCTGCGGCACCAATTCTGATGCTAATGTAGGTACCGGCTGATTGCTGTCTCCAGCAGACTCATCGAGATCAAGGGAATCCAATTCGAAATCCATTTAAATTCTGGTAGATTCGGCTTGTATATTCTCTTCGTTATGTCCGTCACAAAAGAACAGTTCCTCAACGCTTTTTATCTTCCTTACAGCGGCTTTTGTCACTAATTGAATTAGAAAGTTTTATTTCGCTTGAAAAATCTAAACTGACAAATTTTTCTTTCTACAAAATTCAAAATTTTAAGCTCGTTTCCCAGTTCAGACTGTTTTCACCCGTTATTTTTTCTGTTGCTATAACAACGATGCAAAATTCGCTCTGGCTTTATGGAACTACATAAAAATCACATTTAATGCAATGGACCGGAGGAATTGAAACAATTGAAGCCCACATTATTCGTTATCTGTCAAATTTGAACGCAGACTAGCTTTCCAGAAAATTGTAAAAGATTGTTTTCACTGTGATTGATGGCTGTTCACAACTGCTCCCATCAATCGTTGCTTGGATTGCGTGGAAAATTTAAAATTTACTCGTGCGTTATTCCCACATCGATTGCTAAGATCAGAGATAAAGCTGAAGTAAAGTAGCAAACCGAGAACTCATCTTACCAAAGATTTGATCATGGTGAAATACTTAGAGCTGGGGTAAATCCGTTAAACTGGCAGCTTAAACAAAATCCAAATTAATTTTGTTTAAGCTGTCTGTTTTTACTTCTGTGTGGCTTGATCAGACAAATCCTTGGAGAAGTAGCGGAAAGACAAGTAGTGTAATCAGGAATTTGCCTCTTGCCACTTTAAAACACTTTGAGAATTCATCAGATCAGAACAGCAAATGAAAAAGCACACACAGTGGAATTTAAGAAAAGAAAGGCATCTTATGTGATAAAATGTAATGTCACGTAGAACTGAATTTTTAATATAACTACGTAATTTTACTCCTATACGTAGCGGATATGAACTTTGCTACTTTCCATTTACTTATACAATTCTTCATTTTGAAACAGCATATTTTTGGAATTCTCTGATTTCACACCCTTTCTGTGCCTTCACTGAAGTCCCTTTGTGTATTTGCTAATTAAAAAACGAGGATTTGCAGCCATTTACTCAAGATCCCACCTAAAATTCGCAAAGTGCAGTAAGAGGGTTTTTGCTACCCTTAATTAAGAAATACAAATTTTTCTTTAAAGTTATCAATCCAAATATTAGCTAGCTCTGACTTAAATTAACAGGTTTGCAAATGAGCGTTGACACACTACATTCAATTCGAGTTTCCATCCATTTTATTCAGTTATAGTTCTTAAATTAAATTGGCTTAAAATAATTGTTCTATTTTAACAGCTAAAATATAAAATTAATTATCCACATATATTACGTAAGACTATACTTCTTTTAGCAACATTAAATAACTGTAAAAGGAAAAAAAATTGGCCTATTTGAATTAATTTCTATTAATAAAATCATTCTTTGTTTTTATTTCGCACTCTTGGTAGTTCTTTCGCTTTTTCTATACAACTCGCGGGTCGGATAAGTTCCAGTACCATCAGTATCAACCGGCACATGGAGACTACAAGCAAAAATAGCCAAATGTCACTCTGCAAGTATGCACGCAACTGTTCTCTCAAAATGGTGGGGGGTTCAGCAAGCGCCCTCCGAAACACCCTTTCGTTACGCAGGTCTACGTTTTCCCAATTATAGAGATATGAAACAATTGCGTTGCATTTGTATGGACACAAAACTTAAAGTCAGTATCAGCAGAAACAACTTGCTTACTATATTTTAGAGTCTGTGGCTTCGATGGGTTTGTTGTAGTGCTGATGCAGGAGCAAGTTGTGGACTGAAAAGCTGATCTCGAGTTCTTCTAGTTTTTAGTCTTATTTTTACACCTTCTAGTTGTTCGTTTCGGTTCTTTAGTAAAAAGTTATGTTTTCCGTTCGCAATCTGACCGTTGGCGTGTCTTTTAGATGTCCTATTGAAACGCAAAAGCGAGTATTTGGAAATAGCTTTTATGACGCCCTGATATATGGAGTCGACGTCTGGTTCAGTGAGTTAGGCTTGAGAGCAGGACCTCGGGTATGCGACCAACGCACGTCGAAACGACTTGCAAACCACAGGAGGCTGCCTCTACTGTGGCCATGCAATAGGCTTCCGTTAGGGAAGTGTTGACAAAGATGTGACCTCGTACGAGTATATCACGAACTTTGGAATGTTCCACGGAGCCCAAAATTTCCACTCGTTCTTGCATGTTTGCCTTTTCACCGATTACCTCGAGGAGATCACGTTTTGGACCATCACCGACGATTATGAAATTAATGTTTGGCATGTGCTTGAAGCGTGGAATTACACCTGCCAGCAGATCGATGCCCTTGCGATATACCAAGCAATATAATGACGACTGTTACAACTTTCAATATTAACAGCTAATAAAGGTGAAATGTTGAAATAATGAAAATTCAAAAATCCATTCCATCCTGTGGTCCTTTGGAAGGATGCGGTGTAAAGAGTACGGTGTCAACAGCATTCGTTATCACCGAATCCTTTTCCTTGGGTACGCGCGCACGCAGCACTGTATTCCCTTTACCTATTGCAATGGACAAAATAAAAGGATGTATTCATAATCACAGTCACAAAGTTAGAGTCACAAAGAAGATGCACCAGCTATTCCAAAGTTAATAATACTTACCTACATGCTAGACGCAAATGCAGTGATTGACGGTGGACAAGGTGATTTAAAACATTTTGTTGGTGAAAACCGCTGACAGATCCGCAAAACCAAAGAGCCTGTGATCTGTGAACGCTGTCTGCCAAGGCCGTCCACTGGAGCCATTCGCCAAAGTGGTGCATGAATACAAGCAGAATAAGATTGACTGTGGCGAGAAGCTGCCTTACGACGGGTAAGCAGCCAGTCGCAAGCTGAGCGATGATAAGTTGCATATTTCGCAAGACTGCTTAAAGATCAACGAAATCGTAATAACGACCATTGCCAAGAAAGATGAATATATGATAAAGCCTTGCGTTGGTGTATGTACAGTACATTGTTTGAAAGAAACTAAAAAGGAAAAAGCGCAGCAGCAGTAAAAGCCACAGGAGTCCTGTGAGCAGACAACCGGAAACGAAGCCTCCGGACGCTGGTCAAAAGTACGCTACACCATAAATGAACTCAAAAATTTAAATCAGTTCAAGGAGTAAAATATTTATTACATTCCTTCTTTCGGTAGCTTGTCACTGGATGCTACACTAATCGTTCTACTAAGCACCTTAATTTTTACAATATAAAAGCAAAAGGCTTTTACCAATTTTACAAATTGAAATATCTCAAAAAGTCGTTAGCAAGGCAGAATAGATCATCATTAAGGCTAATATTGAGGCTGAATTGCATTTTTGACCCTTTTTGGCAGATTTTCGGTGCGAGGCGTGTGATCGCCTTTAATTGTTAGTGGTAGTCTTAGGAAGAAACAGTTAAATACAAATGTTAATTCGTAAAATAATAGTTCAGTGGAAAAAACTACTGCAAATTTACCCGTTTATTTTTCTGATTCTTCCGTTGACGTCGAATTTCTTGCACTCGCCGCTGATGCTGGAGGCTGTACTTTGCTTATACCAAGCGAGAATTGCACGATTAAGGATTTTTGCTGAGCCTCGAAAAAATCTTGCAAACGGTTATGTTCCTCTTGTTGCTGTGCAAGGAGTTCATTGAATCGCCGACGGTCCCCAACTTCCATTTTCGCCAGCACATTGGGCGGTACAATTGATTTGACACTATATGTGGTACAAACGTTGAATTGCTGTTGCGTTGCAAGAGGAGATCTTGCCTTGGATGCACGCAGGGCTTTGCTTGCACCAGTTGTCGACGGAGTTGGCGGCTTTATAGGAGCAGCGGATTTTGGAGGGCATACAACTTTGGCTTTCGCATTGGATTTGGGTTCGTAGGGCGATCGTAGCTTGTTCGAGGCACTGTTCCTAGCGGTATGAGCTGCTGATTTGGCGGCGGCACGCGTGGCCTGCGGACGCGCCTGGACTTTAATTTTCTGCGTGCGCTTAGCTTTCGATTCTACGGTGTCCCGCGTGGTGCTGGCTGAAAGTTTTTTGCTTTGATTACACTTTTGTCGTTGAGCAGTTGCAGCTTCAAGTTCCGCAGTTGTTCCCTGTCGACGGAGGTGATCCAGTAGGGCTTCAGAAGGACCCTCAAGTGTGAACGAACGTGATCTTATAAGTGGAACGTCAGCGCGCTGATCTCCATTATCGAAGTTGTGTTTAAGAATTGTATAGGTTTTCGAAGATTTAACTTCATTCAGCGAAGAACTGGAAGAAGATCGCGTCGGTGGTGTAATATATAATGCCCGGACGCGTCCACCAATTGGAGTGGGCGGATTAACGCAAATTGATGGTATCTGCGTGGTGGGAGTATGAATTGATGAATTATCCTGCGAATCAGAAGCTGGCTGCTCCTTCAACGGTTCTGTGCTTTTCAAAATCCACTTTTTTGTTAAAACCTCATCTGACTCGTAGATTGCAGTTTCGGATAGTTTTAGGTTCTTCATGCGCTTATTCAAGAATTCCTGAGTAGTCTGGCCGTATTTACCGATATTCGGCGATTGTGTGCTGGGGTCTGCACATATATCGGTATTCTCCACCTCTACCTCAACCGCTATCTTCCCTCGCAACTCCTCTTTTCCTATATCGGGCTCACCTTGCTTTAAAGTGTTTTGTTCCTTAAATTTCTTCAACTGCTGGTACTTCTCTTTCGTCAGCTAGAAATAAATCGGTTTTAATTAAAATTCTTTTTTAGAAAAGAAGTTGGTTCGCATTGGTTACGCTTGGACGCTCGCCTAAAACCAGCCCATCATACCAGTGGGGGCAGAATTGCCGCCTGGGAAAAGAATCCCTATCGATGCAGAACACGGTAACGTAACACACCTGCGGCACCAATTCTGATGCTAATGTAGGTACCGGCTGATTGCTGTCTCCAGCAGACTCATCGAGATCAAGGGAATCCAATTCGAAATCCATTTAAATTCTGGTAGATTCGGCTTGTATATTCTCTTCGTTATGTCCGTCACAAAAGAACAGTTCCTCAACGCTTTTTATCTTCCTTACAGCGGCTTTTGTCACTAATTGAATTAGAAAGTTTTATTTCGCTTGAAAAATCTAAACTGACAAATTTTTCTTTCTACAAAATTCAAAATTTTAAGCTCGTTTCCCAGTTCAGTTTGTTTTCACCCGTTATTTTTTCTGTTGCTATAACAACGATGCAAAATTCGCTCTGGCTTTATGGAACTACATAAAAATCACATTTAATGCAATGGACCGGAGGAATTGAAACAATTGAAGCCCACATTATTCGTTATCTGTCAAATTTGAACGCAGACTAGCTTTCCAGAAAATTGTAAAAGATTGTTTTCACTGTGATTGATGGCTGTTCACAACTGCTCCCATCAATCGTTGCTTGGATTGCGTGGAAAATTTAAAATTTACTCGTGCGTTATTCCCACATCGATTGCTAAGATCAGAGATAAAGCTGAAGTAAAGTAGCAAACCGAGAACTCATCTTACCAAAGATTTGATCATGGTGAAATACTTAGAGCTGGGGTAAATCCGTTAAACTGGCAGCTTAAACAAAATCCAAATTAATTTTGTTTAAGCTGTCTGTTTTTACTTCTGTGTGGCTTGATCAGACAAATCCTTGGAGAAGTAGCGGAAAGACAAGTAGTGTAATCAGGAATTTGCCTCTTGCCACTTTAAAACACTTTGAGAATTCATCAGATCAGAACAGCAAATGAAAAAGCACACACAGTGGAATTTAAGAAAAGAAAGGCATCTTATGTGATAAAATGTAATGTCACGTAGAACTGAATTTTTAATATAACTCTACGTAATTTTACTCCTATACGTAGCGGATATGAACTTTGCTACTTTCCATTTACTTATACAATTCTTCATTTTGAAACAGCATATTTTTGGAATTCTCTGATTTCACACCCTTTCTGTGCCTTCACTGAAGTCCCTTTGTGTATTTGCTAATTAAAAAACGAGGATTTGCAGCCATTTACTCAAGATCCCACCTAAAATTCGCAAAGTGCAGTGAGAGGGTTTTTGCTACCCTTAATTAAGAAATACAAATTTTTCTTTAAAGTTATCAATCCAAATATTAGCTAGCTCTGACTTAAATTAACAGGTTTGCAAATGAGCGTTGACACACTACATTCAATTCGAGTTTCCATCCATTTTATTCAGTTATAGTTCTTAAATTAAATTGGCTTAAAATAATTGTTCTATTTTAACAGCTAAAATATAAAATTAATTATCCACATATATTACGTAAGACTATACTTCTTTTAGCAACATTAAATAACTGTAAAAGGAAAAAAAATTGGCCTATTTGAATTAATTTCTATTAATAAAATCATTCTTTGTTTTTATTTCGCACTCTTGGTAGTTCTTTCGCTTTTTCTATACAACTCGCGGGTCGGATAAGTTCCAGTACCATCAGTATCAACCGGCACATGGAGACTACAAGCAAAAATAGCCAAATGTCACTCTGCAAGTATGCACGCAACTGTTCTCTCAAAATGGTGGGGGGTTCAGCAAGCGCCCTCCGAAACACCCTTTCGTTACGCAGGTCTACGTTTTCCCAATTATAGAGATATGAAACAATTGCGTTGCATTTGTATGGACACAAAACTTAAAGTCAGTATCAGCAGAAACAACTTGCTTACTATATTTTAGAGTCTGTGGCTTCGATGGGTTTGTTGTAGTGCTGATGCAGGAGCAAGTTGTGGACTGAAAAGCTGATCTCGAGTTCTTCTAGTTTTTAGTCTTATTTTTACACCTTCTAGTTGTTCGTTTCGGTTCTTTAGTAAAAAGTTATGTTTTCCGTTCGCAATCTGACCGTTGGCGTGTCTTTTAGATGTCCTATTGAAACGCAAAAGCGAGTATTTGGAAATAGCTTTTATGACGCCCTGATATATGGAGTCGACGTCTGGTTCAGTGAGTTAGGCTTGAGAGCAGGACCTCGGGTATGCGACCAACGCACGTCGAAACGACTTGCAAACCACAGGAGGCTGCCTCTACTGTGGCCATGCAATAGGCTTCCGTTAGGGAAGTGTTGACAAAGATGTGACCTCGTACGAGTATATCACGAACTTTGGAATGTTCCACGGAGCCCAAAATTTCCACTCGTTCTTGCATGTTTGCCTTTTCACCGATTACCTCGAGGAGATCACGTTTTGGACCATCACCGACGATTATGAAATTAATGTTTGGCATGTGCTTGAAGCGTGGAATTACACCTGCCAGCAGATCGATGCCCTTGCGATATACCAAGCAATATAATGACGACTGTTACAACTTTCAATATTAACAGCTAATAAAGGTGAAATGTTGAAATAATGAAAATTCAAAAATCCATTCCATCCTGTGGTCCTTTGGAAGGATGCGGTGTAAAGAGTACGGTGTCAACAGCATTCGTTATCACCGAATCCTTTTCCTTGGGTACGCGCGCACGCAGCACTGTATTCCCTTTACCTATTGCAATGGACAAAATAAAAGGATGTATTCATAATCACAGTCACAAAGTTAGAGTCACAAAGAAGATGCACCAGCTATTCCAAAGTTAATAATACTTACCTACATGCTAGACGCAAATGCAGTGATTGACGGTGGACAAGGTGATTTAAAACATTTTGTTGGTGAAAACCGCTGACAGATCCGCAAAACCAAAGAGCCTGTGATCTGTGAACGCTGTCTGCCAAGGCCGTCCACTGGAGCCATTCGCCAAAGTGGTGCATGAATACAAGCAGAATAAGATTGACTGTGGCGAGAAGCTGCCTTACGACGGGTAAGCAGCCAGTCGCAAGCTGAGCGATGATAAGTTGCATATTTCGCAAGACTGCTTAAAGATCAACGAAATCGTAATAACGACCATTGCCAAGAAAGATGAATATATGATAAAGCCTTGCGTTGGTGTATGTACAGTACATTGTTTGAAAGAAACTAAAAAGGAAAAAGCGCAGCAGCAGTAAAAGCCACAGGAGTCCTGTGAGCAGACAACCGGAAACGAAGCCTCCGGACGCTGGTCAAAAGTACGCTACACCATAAATGAACTCAAAAATTTAAATCAGTTCAAGGAGTAAAATATTTATTACATTCCTTCTTTCGGTAGCTTGTCACTGGATGCTACACTAATCGTTCTACTAAGCACCTTAATTTTTACAATATAAAAGCAAAAGGCTTTTACCAATTTTACAAATTGAAATATCTCAAAAAGTCGTTAGCAAGGCAGAATAGATCATCATTAAGGCTAATATTGAGGCTGAATTGCATTTTTGACCCTTTTTGGCAGATTTTCGGTGCGAGGCGTGTGATCCTTTAATTGTTAGTGGTAGTCTTAGGAAGAAACAGTTAAATACAAATGTTAATTCGTAAAATAATAGTTCAGTGGAAAAAACTACTGCAAATTTACCCGTTTATTTTTCTGATTCTTCCGTTGACGTCGAATTTCTTGCACTCGCCGCTGATGCTGGAGGCTGTACTTTGCTTATACCAAGCGAGAATTGCACGATTAAGGATTTTTGCTGAGCCTCGAAAAAATCTTGCAAACGGTTATGTTCCTCTTGTTGCTGTGCAAGGAGTTCATTGAATCGCCGACGGTCCCCAACTTCCATTTTCGCCAGCACATTGGGCGGTACAATTGATTTGACACTATATGTGGTACAAACGTTGAATTGCTGTTGCGTTGCAAGAGGAGATCTTGCCTTGGATGCACGCAGGGCTTTGCTTGCACCAGTTGTCGACGGAGTTGGCGGCTTTATAGGAGCAGCGGATTTTGGAGGGCATACAACTTTGGGTTTCGCATTGGATTTGGGTTCGTAGGGCGATCGTAGCTTGTTCGAGGCACTGTTCCTAGCGGTATGAGCTGCTGATTTGGCGGCGGCACGCGTGGCCTGCGGACGCGCCTGGACTTTAATTTTCTGCGTGCGCTTAGCTTTCGATTCTACGGTGTCCCGCGTGGTGCTGGCTGAAAGTTTTTTGCTTTGATTACACTTTTGTCGTTGAGCAGTTGCAGCTTCAAGTTCCGCAGTTGTTCCCTGTCGACGGAGGTGATCCAGTAGGGCTTCAGAAGGACCCTCAAGTGTGAACGAACGTGATCTTATAAGTGGAACGTCAGCGCGCTGATCTCCATTATCGAAGTTGTGTTTAAGAATTGTATAGGTTTTCGAAGATTTAACTTCATTCAGCGAAGAACTGGAAGAAGATCGCGTCGGTGGTGTAATATATAATGCCCGGACGCGTCCACCAATTGGAGTGGGCGGATTAACGCAAATTGATGGTATCTGCGTGGTGGGAGTATGAATTGATGAATTATCCTGCGAATCAGAAGCTGGCTGCTCCTTCAACGGTTCTGTGCTTTTCAAAATCCACTTTTTTGTTAAAACCTCATCTGACTCGTAGATTGCAGTTTCGGATAGTTTTAGGTTCTTCATGCGCTTATTCAAGAATTCCTGAGTAGTCTGGCCGTATTTACCGATATTCGGCGATTGTGTGCTGGGGTCTGCACATATATCGGTATTCTCCACCTCTACCTCAACCGCTATCTTCCCTCGCAACTCCTCTTTTCCTATATCGGGCTCACCTTGCTTTAAAGTGTTTTGTTCCTTAAATTTCTTCAACTGCTGGTACTTCTCTTTCGTCAGCTAGAAATAAATCGGTTTTAATTAAAATTCTTTTTTAGAAAAGAAGTTGGTTCGCATTGGTTACGCTTGGACGCTCGCCTAAAACCAGCCCATCATACCAGTGGGGGCAGAATTGCCGCCTGGGAAAAGAATCCCTATCGATGCAGAACACGGTAACGTAACACACCTGCGGCACCAATTCTGATGCTAATGTAGGTACCGGCTGATTGCTGTCTCCAGCAGACTCATCGAGATCAAGGGAATCCAATTCGAAATCCATTTAAATTCTGGTAGATTCGGCTTGTATATTCTCTTCGTTATGTCCGTCACAAAAGAACAGTTCCTCAACGCTTTTTATCTTCCTTACAGCGGCTTTTGTCACTAATTGAATTAGAAAGTTTTATTTCGCTTGAAAAATCTAAACTGACAAATTTTTCTTTCTACAAAATTCAAAATTTTAAGCTCGTTTCCCAGTTCAGACTGTTTTCACCCGTTATTTTTTCTGTTGCTATAACAACGATGCAAAATTCGCTCTGGCTTTATGGAACTACATAAAAATCACATTTAATGCAATGGACCGGAGGAATTGAAACAATTGAAGCCCACATTATTCGTTATCTGTCAAATTTGAACGCAGACTAGCTTTCCAGAAAATTGTAAAAGATTGTTTTCACTGTGATTGATGGCTGTTCACAACTGCTCCCATCAATCGTTGCTTGGATTGCGTGGAAAATTTAAAATCTACTCGTGCGTTATTCCCACATCGATTGCTGAGATCAGAGATAAAGCTGAAGTAAAGTAGCAAACCGAGAACTCATCTTACCAAAGATTTGATCATGGTGAAATACTTAGAGCTGGGGTAAATCCGTTAAACTGGCAGCTTAAACAAAATCCAAATTAATTTTGTTTAAGCTGTCTGTTTTTACTTCTGTGTGGCTTGATCAGACAAATCCTTGGAGAAGTAGCGGAAAGACAAGTAGTGTAATCAGGGATTTGCCTCTTGCCACTTTAAAACACTTTGAGAATTCATCAGATCAGAACAGCAAATGAAAAAGCACACACAGTGGAATTTAAGAAAAGAAAGGCATCTTATGTGATAAAATGTAATGTCACGTAGAACTGAATTTTTAATATAACTCTACGTAATTTTACTCTTATACGTAGCGGATATGAACTTTGCTACATTCCATTTACTTATACAATTCTTTATTTCGAAACAGCATATATTTGGAATTCTTTGATTTCACACCCTTTCTGTGCCTTCACTGAAGTCCCTTTGTGTATTTGCTAATTAAAGAACGAGGATTCGCAGCCATTTACTTAAGATCCCACCTAAAATTCGCAAAGTGCAGTAAGAGGGTTTTTGCTACCCTTAATTAAGAAATACAAATTTTTCTTTAAAGTTATCAATCCAAATATTAGCTAGCTCTGATTTAAATTAACATGTTTGCAAATGAGCGTTGACACACTACATTCAATTCGAGTTTCCATCCATTTTATTCAGTTATAGTTCTTAAATTAAATTGGCTTAAAATAATTGTTCTATTTTAACAGCTAAAATATAAAATTAATTATCCACATATATTACGTAAGACTATACTTCTTATAGCAACATTAAATAACTGTATAAAAGGAAAAAAAAATTGGCCTATTTGAATTAATTTCTATTAATAAAATCATTCTTTGTTTTTATTTCGCACTCTTGGTAGTTCTTTCGCTTTTTCTATACAACTCGCGGGTCGGATAAGTTCCAGTACCATCAGTATCAACCGGCACATGGAGACTACAAGCAAAAATAGCCAAATGTCACTCTGCAAGTATGCACGCAACTGTTCTCTCAAAATGGTGGGGGGTTCAGCAATCGCCCTCCGAAACACCCTTTCGTTACGCAGGGTTACGTTTTCCCAATTATAGAGATATGAAACAATTGTGTTGCATTTGTATGGACACAAAACTTAAAGTCAGTATCAGCAGAAACAACTTGCTTACTATATTTTAGAGTCTGTGGCTTCGATGGGTCTGTTGTAGTGCTGATGCAGGAGCAAGTTGTAGACTGAAAAGCTGATCTCGAGTTCTTCTAGTTTTTAGTCTTATTTTTACACCTAGTTGTTCGTTTCGGTTCTTTAGTAAAAAGTTATGTTTTCCGTTCGCAATCTGACCGTTGGCGTGTCTTTTAGATGTCCTATTGAAACGCAAAAGCGAGTATTTGGAAATAGCTTTTATGACGCCCTGATATATGGAGTCGACGTCTGGTTCAGTGAGTTAGGCTTGAGAGCAGGACCTCGGGTATGCGACCAACGCACGTCGAAACGACTTGCAAACCACAGGAGGCTGCCTCTACTGTGGCCATGCAATAGGCTTCCGTTAGGGAAGTGTTGACAAAGATGTGACCTCGTACGAGTATATCACGAACTTTGGAATGTTCCACGGAGCCCAAAATTTCCACTCGTTCTTGCATGTTTGCCTTTTCACCGATTACCTCGAGGAGATCACGTTTTGGACCATCACCGACGATTATGAAATTAATGTTTGGCATGTGCTTGAAGCGTGGAATTACACCTGCCAGCAGATCGATGCCCTTGCGATACACCAAGCAATATAATGACGACTCTTACAACTTTCAATATTAACAGCTAATAAAGGTGAAATGTTGAAATAATGAAAATTCAAAAATCCATTCCATCCTGTGGTCCTTTGGAAGGATGCGGTGTAAAGAGCACGGTGTCAACAGCATTCGTTATCACCGAATCCTTTTCCTTGGGTACGCGCGCACGCAGCACTGTATTCCCTTTACCTATTGCAATGGACAAAATAAAAGGATGTATTCATAATCACAGTCACAAAGTTAGAGTCACAAAGAAGATGCACCAGCTATTCCAAAGTTAATAATACTTACCTACATGCTAGACGCAAATGCAGTGATTGACGGTGGACAAGGTGATTTAAAACATTTTGTTGGTGAAAACCGCTGACAGATCCGCAAAACCAAAGAGCCTGTGATCTGTGAACGCTGTCTGCCAAGGCCGTCCACTGGAGCCATTCGCCAAAGTGGTGCATGAATACAAGCAGAATAAGATTGACTGTGGCGAGAAGCTGCCTTACGACGGGTAAGCAGCCAGTCGCAAGCTGAGCGATGATAAGTTGCATATTTCGCAAGACTGCTTAAAGATCAACGAAATCGTAATAACGACCATTGCCAAGAAAGATGAATATATGATAAAGCCGTGCGTTGGTGTATGTACAGTACATTGTTTGAAAGAAACTAAAAAGGAAAAAGCGCAGCAGCAGTAAAAGCCACAGGAGTCCTGTGAGCAGACAACCGGAAACGAAGCCTCCGGAAAACGCTGGTCAAAAGTACGCTACACCATAAATGAACTCAAAAATTTAAATCAGTTCAAGGAGTAAAATATTTATTGCATTCCTTCTTTCGGTAGCTTGTCACTGGATGCTACACTAATCGTTCTACTAAGCACCTTAATTTTTACAATATAAAAGAAAAAGGCTTTTACCAATTTTACAAATTGAAATATCTCAAAAAGTCGTTAGCAAGGTAGAATAGATCATCATTAAGGCTAATATTGAGGTTGAATTGCTTTTTTGACCCTTTTTGGCAGATTTTCGGTGCGAGGCGTGTGATCCTTTAATTGTTAGTGGTAGTCTTAGGAAGAAACAGTTAAATACAAATGTTAATTCGTAAAATAATAGTTCAGTGGAAAAAACTACTGCAAATTTACCCGTTTATTTTTCTGATTCTTCCGTTGACGTCGAATTTCTTGCACTCGCCGCTGATGCTGGAGGCTGTACTTTGCTTATACCAAGCGAGAATTGCACGATTAAGGATTTTTGCTGAGCCTCGAAAAAATCTTGCAAACGGTTATGTTCCTCTTGTTGCTGTGCAAGGAGTTCATTGAATCGCCGACGGTCCCCAACTTCCATTTTCGCCAGCACATTGGGCGGTACAATTGATTTGACACTATATGTGGTACAAACGTTGAATTGCTGTTGCGTTGCAAGAGGAGATCTTGCCTTGGATGCACGCAGGGCTTTGCTTGCACCAGTTGTCGACGGAGTTGGCGGCTTTATAGGAGCAGCGGATTTTGGAGGGCATACAACTTTGGCTTTCGCATTGGATTTGGGTTCGTAGGGCGATCGTAGCTTGTTCGAGGCACTGTTCCTAGCGGTATGAGCTGCTGATTTGGCGGCGGCACGCGTGGCCTGCGGACGCGCCTGGACTTTAATTTTCTGCGTGCGCTTAGCTTTCGATTCTACGGTGTCCCGCGTGGTGCTGGCTGAAAGTTTTTTGCTTTGATTACACTTTTGTCGTTGAGCAGTTGCAGCTTCAAGTTCCGCAGTTGTTCCCTGTCGACGGAGGTGATCCAGTAGGGCTTCAGAAGGACCCTCAAGTGTGAACGAACGTGATCTTATAAGTGGAACGTCAGCGCGCTGATCTTCATTATCGAAGTTGTGTTTAAGAATTGTATAGGTTTTCGAAGATTTAACTTCATTCAGCGAAGAACTGGAAGAAGATCGCGTCGGTGGTGTAATATATAATGCCCGGACGCGTCCACCAATTGGAGTGGGCGGATTAACGCAAATTGATGGTATCTGCGTGGTGGGAGTATGAATTGATGAATTATCCTGCGAATCAGAAGCTGGCTGCTCCTTCAACGGTTCTGTGCTTTTCAAAATCCACTTTTTTGTTAAAACCTCATCTGACTCGTAGATTACAGTTTCGGATAGTTTTAGGTTCTTCATGCGCTTATTCAAGAATTCCTGAGTAGTCTGGCCGTATTTACCGATATTCGGCGATTGTGTGCTGGGGTCTGTACATATATCGGTATTCTCCACCTCTACCTCAACCGCTATCTTCCCTCGCAACTCCTCTTTTCCTATATCGGGCTCACCTAGCTTTAAAGTGTTTTGTTCCTTAAATTTCTTCAACTGCTGGTACTTCTCTTTCGTCAGCTAGAAATAAATCGGTTTTAATTAAAATTCTTTTTTAGAAAAGAAGTTGGTTCGCATTGGTTACGCTTGGACGCTCGCCTAAAACCAGCCCATCATACCAGTGGGGGCAGAATTGCCGCCTGGGAAAAGAATCCCTATCGATGCAGAACACGGAAACGTAACACACCTGCGGCACCAATTCTGATGCTAATGTAGGTACCGGCTGATTGCTGTCTCCAGCAGACTCATCGAGATCAAGGGAATCCAATTCGAAATCCATTTAAATTCTGGTAGATTCGGCTTGTATATTCTCTTCGTTATGTCCGTCACAAAAGAACAGTTCCTCAACGCTTTTTATCTTCCTTACAGCGGCTTTTGTCACTAATTGAATTAGAAAGTTTTATTTCGCTTGAAAAATCTAAACTGACAAATTTTTCTTTCTACAAAATTCAAAATTTTAAGCTCGTTTCCCAGTTCAGACTGTTTTCACCCGTTATTTTTTCTGTTGCTATAACAACGATGCAAAATTCGCTCTGGCTTTATGGAACTACATAAAAATCACATTTAATGCAATGGACCGGAGGAATTGAAACAATTGAAGCCCACATTATTCGTTATCTGTCAAATTTGAACGCAGACTAGCTTTCCAGAAAATTGTAAAAGATTGTTTTCACTGTGATTGATGGCTGTTCACAACTGCTCCCATCAATCGTTGCTTGGATTGCGTGGAAAATTTAAAATCTACTCGTGCGTTATTCCCACATCGATTGCTGAGATCAGAGATAAAGCTGAAGTAAAGTAGCAAACCGAGAACTCATCTTACCAAAGATTTGATCATGGTGAAATACTTAGAGCTGGGGTAAATCCGTTAAACTGGCAGCTTAAACAAAATCCAAATTAATTTTGTTTAAGCTGTCTGTTTTTACTTCTGTGTGGCTTGATCAGACAAATCCTTGGAGAAGTAGCGGAAAGACAAGTAGTGTAATCAGGGATTTGCCTCTTGCCACTTTAAAACACTTTGAGAATTCATCAGATCAGAACAGCAAATGAAAAAGCACACACAGTGGAATTTAAGAAAAGAAAGGCATCTTATGTGATAAAATGTAATGTCACGTAGAACTGAATTTTTAATATAACTCTACGTAATTTTACTCTTATACGTAGCGGATATGAACTTTGCTACATTCCATTTACTTATACAATTCTTTATTTCGAAACAGCATATATTTGGAATTCTTTGATTTCACACCCTTTCTGTGCCTTCACTGAAGTCCCTTTGTGTATTTGCTAATTAAAGAACGAGGATTCGCAGCCATTTACTTAAGATCCCACCTAAAATTCGCAAAGTGCAGTAAGAGGGTTTTTGCTACCCTTAATTAAGAAATACAAATTTTTCTTTAAAGTTATCAATCCAAATATTAGCTAGCTCTGATTTAAATTAACATGTTTGCAAATGAGCGTTGACACACTACATTCAATTCGAGTTTCCATCCATTTTATTCAGTTATAGTTCTTAAATTAAATTGGCTTAAAATAATTGTTCTATTTTACCAGCTAAAATATAAAATTAATTATCCACATATATTACGTAAGACTATACTTCTTATAGCAACATTAAATAACTGTATAAAAGGAAAAAAAAATTGGCCTATTTGAATTAATTTCTATTAATAAAATCATTCTTTGTTTTTATTTCGCACTCTTGGTAGTTCTTTCGCTTTTTCTATACAACTCGCGGGTCGGATAAGTTCCAGTACCATCAGTATCAACCGGCACATGGAGACTACAAGCAAAAATAGCCAAATGTCACTCTGCAAGTATGCACGCAACTGTTCTCTCAAAATGGTGGGGGGTTCAGCAAGCGCCCTCCGAAACACCCTTTCGTTACGCAGGGTTACGTTTTCCCAATTATAGAGATATGAAACAATTGTGTTGCATTTGTATGGACACAAAACTTAAAGTCAGTATCAGCAGAAACAACTTGCTTACTATATTTTAGAGTCTGTGGCTTCGATGGGTCTGTTGTAGTGCTGATGCAGGAGCAAGTTGTAGACTGAAAAGCTGATCTCGAGTTCTTCTAGTTTTTAGTCTTATTTTTACACCTAGTTGTTCGTTTCGGTTCTTTAGTAAAAAGTTATGTTTTCCGTTCGCAATCTGACCGTTGGCGTGTCTTTTAGATGTCCTATTGAAACGCAAAAGCGAGTATTTGGAAATAGCTTTTATGACGCCCTGATATATGGAGTCGACGTCTGGTTCAGTGAGTTAGGCTTGAGAGCAGGACCTCGGGTATGCGACCAACGCACGTCGAAACGACTTGCAAACCACAGGAGGCTGCCTCTACTGTGGCCATGCAATAGGCTTCCGTTAGGGAAGTGTTGACAAAGATGTGACCTCGTACGAGTATATCACGAACTTTGGAATGTTCCACGGAGCCCAAAATTTCCACTCGTTCTTGCATGTTTGCCTTTTCACCGATTACCTCGAGGAGATCACGTTTTGGACCATCACCGACGATTATGAAATTAATGTTTGGCATGTGCTTGAAGCGTGGAATTACACCTGCCAGCAGATCGATGCCCTTGCGATACACCAAGCAATATAATGACGACTCTTACAACTTTCAATATTAACAGCTAATAAAGGTGAAATGTTGAAATAATGAAAATTCAAAAATCCATTCCATCCTGTGGTCCTTTGGAAGGATGCGGTGTAAAGAGCACGGTGTCAACAGCATTCGTTATCACCGAATCCTTTTCCTTGGGTACGCGCGCACGCAGCACTGTATTCCCTTTACCTATTGCAATGGACAAAATAAAAGGATGTATTCATAATCACAGTCACAAAGTTAGAGTCACAAAGAAGATGCACCAGCTATTCCAAAGTTAATAATACTTACCTACATGCTAGACGCAAATGCAGTGATTGACGGTGGACAAGGTGATTTAAAACATTTTGTTGGTGAAAACCGCTGACAGATCCGCAAAACCAAAGAGCCTGTGATCTGTGAACGCTGTCTGCCAAGGCCGTCCACTGGAGCCATTCGCCAAAGTGGTGCATGAATACAAGCAGAATAAGATTGACTGTGGCGAGAAGCTGCCTTACGACGGGTAAGCAGCCAGTCGCAAGCTGAGCGATGATAAGTTGCATATTTCGCAAGACTGCTTAAAGATCAACGAAATCGTAATAACGACCATTGCCAAGAAAGATGAATATATGATAAAGCCGTGCGTTGGTGTATGTACAGTACATTGTTTGAAAGAAACTAAAAAGGAAAAAGCGCAGCAGCAGTAAAAGCCACAGGAGTCCTGTGAGCAGACAACCGGAAACGAAGCCTCCGGAAAACGCTGGTCAAAAGTACGCTACACCATAAATGTACTAAAAAATTTAAATCAGTTCAAGGAGTAAAATATTTATTACATTCCTTCTTTCGGTAGCTTGTCACTGGATGCTACACTAATCGTTCTACTAAGCACCTTAATTTTTACAATATAAAAGCAAAAGGCTTTTACCAATTTTACAAATTGAAATATCTCAAAAAGTCGTTAGCAAGGCAGAATAGATCATCATTAAGGCTAATATTGAGGCTGAATTGCATTTTTGACCCTTTTTGGCAGATTTTCGGTGCGAGGCGTGTGATCCTTTAATTGTTAGTGGTAGTCTTAGGAAGAAACAGTTAAATACAAATGTTAATTCGTAAAATAATAGTTCAGTGGAAAAAACTACTGCAAATTTACCCGTTTATTTTTCTGATTCTTCCGTTGACGTCGAATTTCTTGCACTCGCCGCTGATGCTGGAGGCTGTACTTTGCTTATACCAAGCGAGAATTGCACGATTAAGGATTTTTGCTGAGCCTCGAAAAAATCTTGCAAACGGTTATGTTCCTCTTGTTGCTGTGCAAGGAGTTCATTGAATCGCCGACGGTCCCCAACTTCCATTTTCGCCAGCACATTGGGCGGTACAATTGATTTGACACTATATGTGGTACAAACGTTGAATTGCTGTTGCGTTGCAAGAGGAGATCTTGCCTTGGATGCACGCAGGGCTTTGCTTGCACCAGTTGTCGACGGAGTTGGCGGCTTTATAGGAGCAGCGGATTTTGGAGGGCATACAACTTTGGCTTTCGCATTGGATTTGGGTTCGTAGGGCGATCGTAGCTTGTTCGAGGCACTGTTCCTAGCGGTATGAGCTGCTGATTTGGCGGCGGCACGCGTGGCCTGCGGACGCGCCTGGACTTTAATTTTCTGCGTGCGCTTAGCTTTCGATTCTACGGTGTCCCGCGTGGTGCTGGCTGAAAGTTTTTTGCTTTGATTACACTTTTGTCGTTGAGCAGTTGCAGCTTCAAGTTCCGCAGTTGTTCCCTGTCGACGGAGGTGATCCAGTAGGGCTTCAGAAGGACCCTCAAGTGTGAACGAACGTGATCTTATAAGTGGAACGTCAGCGCGCTGATCTTCATTATCGAAGTTGTGTTTAAGAATTGTATAGGTTTTCGAAGATTTAACTTCATTCAGCGAAGAACTGGAAGAAGATCGCGTCGGTGGTGTAATATATAATGCCCGGACGCGTCCACCAATTGGAGTGGGCGGATTAACGCAAATTGATGGTATCTGCGTGGTGGGAGTATGAATTGATGAATTATCCTGCGAATCAGAAGCTGGCTGCTCCTTCAACGGTTCTGTGCTTTTCAAAATCCACTTTTTTGTTAAAACCTCATCTGACTCGTAGATTACAGTTTCGGATAGTTTTAGGTTCTTCATGCGCTTATTCAAGAATTCCTGAGTAGTCTGGCCGTATTTACCGATATTCGGCGATTGTGTGCTGGGGTCTGTACATATATCGGTATTCTCCACCTCTACCTCAACCGCTATCTTCCCTCGCAACTCCTCTTTTCCTATATCGGGCTCACCTAGCTTTAAAGTGTTTTGTTCCTTAAATTTCTTCAACTGCTGGTACTTCTCTTTCGTCAGCTAGAAATAAATCGGTTTTAATTAAAATTCTTTTTTAGAAAAGAAGTTGGTTCGCATTGGTTACGCTTGGACGCTCGCCTAAAACCAGCCCATCATACCAGTGGGGGCAGAATTGCCGCCTGGGAAAAGAATCCCTATCGATGCAGAACACGGAAACGTAACACACCTGCGGCACCAATTCTGATGCTAATGTAGGTACCGGCTGATTGCTGTCTCCAGCAGACTCATCGAGATCAAGGGAATCCAATTCGAAATCCATTTAAATTCTGGTAGATTCGGCTTGTATATTCTCTTCGTTATGTCCGTCACAAAAGAACAGTTCCTCAACGCTTTTTATCTTCCTTACAGCGGCTTTTGTCACTAATTGAATTAGAAAGTTTTATTTCGCTTGAAAAATCTAAACTGACAAATTTTTCTTTCTACAAAATTCAAAATTTTAAGCTCGTTTCCCAGTTCGGACTGTTTTCACCCGTTATTTTTTCTGTTGCTATAACAACGATGCAAAATTCGCTCTGGCTTTATGGAACTACATAAAAATCACATTTAATGCAATGGACCGGAGGAATTGAAACAATTGAAGCCCACATTATTCGTTATCTGTCAAATTTGAACGCAGACTAGCTTTCCAGAAAATTGTAAAAGATTGTTTTCACTGTGATTGATGGCTGTTCACAACTGCTCCCATCAATCGTTGCTTGGATTGCGTGGAAAATTTAAAATCTACTCGTGCGTTATTCCCACATCGATTGCTAAGATCAGAGATAAAGCTGAAGTAAAGTAGCAAACCGAGAACTCATCTTACCAAAGATTTGATCATGGTGAAATACTTAGAGCTGGGGTAAATCCGTTAAACTGGCAGCTTAAACAAAATCCAAATTAATTTTGTTTAAGCTGTCTGTTTTTACTTCTGTGTGGCTTGATCAGACAAATCCTTGGAGAAGTAGCGGAAAGACAAGTAGTGTAATCAGGGATTTGCCTCTTGCCACTTTAAAACACTTTGAGAATTCATCAGATCAGAACAGCAAATGAAAAAGCACACACAGTGGAATTTAAGAAAAGAAAGGCATCTTATGTGATAAAATGTAATGTCACGTAGAACTGAATTTTTAATATAACTCTACGTAATTTTACTCTTATACTTAGCGGATATGAACTTTGCTACATTCCATTTACTTATACAATTCTTTATTTCGAAACAGCATATATTTGGAATTCTTTGATTTCACACCCTTTCTGTGCCTTCACTGAAGTCCCTTTGTGTATTTGCTAATTAAAGAACGAGGATTCGCAGCCATTTACTTAAGATCCCACCTAAAATTCGCAAAGTGCAGTAAGAGGCTTTTTGCTAGCCTTAATTAAGAAATACAAATTTTTCTTTAAAGTTATCAATCCAAATATTAGCTAGCTCTGATTTAAATTAACAGGTTTGCAAATGAGCGTTGACACACTACATTCAATTCAAGCTTCCATCCATTTTATTCAGTTATAGTTCTTAAATTAAATTGGCTTAAAATAATTGTTCTATTTTAACAGCTAAAATATAAAATTAATTATCCACATATATTACGTAAGACTATACTTCTTATAGCAACATTAAATAACTGTATAAAAGGAAAAAAAAATTGGCCTATTTGAATTAATTTCTATTAATAAAATCATTCTTTGTTTTTATTTCGCACTCTTGGTAGTTCTTTCGCTTTTTCTATACAACTCGCGGGTCGGATAAGTTCCAGTACCATCAGTATCAACCGGCACATGGAGACTACAAGCAAAAATAGCCAAATGTCACTCTGCAAGTATGCACGCAACTGTTCTCTCAAAATGGTGAGGGGTTCAGCAAGCGCCCTCCGAAACACCCTTTCGTTACGCAGGGTTACGTTTTCCCAATTATAGAGATATGAAACAATTGTGTTGCATTTGTATGGACACAAAACTTAAAGTCAGTATCAGCAGAAACAACTTGCTTACTATATTTTAGAGTCTGTGGCTTCGATGGGTCTGTTGTAGTGCTGATGCAGGAGCAAGTTGTAGACTGAAAAGCTGATCTCGAGTTCTTCTAGTTTTTAGTCTTATTTTTACACCTTCTAGTTGTTCGTTTCGGTTCTTTAGTAAAAAGTTATGTTTTCCGTTCGCAATCTGACCGTTGGCGTGTCTTTTAGATGTCCTATTGAAACGCAAAAGCGAGTATTTGGAAATAGCTTTTATGACGCCCTGATATATGGAGTCGACGTCTGGTTCAGTGAGTTAGGCTTGAGAGCAGGACCTCGGGTATGCGACCAACGCACGTCGAAACGACTTGCAAACCACAGGAGGCTGCCTCTACTGTGGCCATGCAATAGGCTTCCGTTAGGGAAGTGTTGACAAAGATGTGACCTCGTACGAGTATATCACGAACTTTGGAATGTTCCACGGAGCCCAAAATTTCCACTCGTTCTTGCATGTTTGCCTTTTCACCTATTACCTCGAGGAGATCACGTTTTGGACCATCACCGACGATTATGAAATTAATGTTTGGCATGTGCTTGAAGCGTGGAATTACACCTGCCAGCAGATCGATGCCCTTGCGATATACCAAGCAATATAATGACGACTCTTACAACTTTCAATATTAACAGCTAATAAAGGTGAAATGTTGAAATAATGAAAATTCAAAAATCCATTCCATCCTGTGGTCCTTTGGAGGGATGCGGTGTAAAGAGCACGGTGTCAACAGCATTCGTTATCACCGAATCCTTTTCCTTGGGTACGCGCGCACGCAGCACTGTATTCCCTTTACCTATTGCAATGGACAAAATAAAAGGATGTATTCATAATCACAGTCACAAAGTTAGAGTCACAAAGAAGATGCACCAGCTATTCCAAAGTTAATAATACTTACCTACATGCTAGACGCAAATGCAGTGATTGACGGTGGACAAGGTGATTTAAAACATTTTGTTGGTGAAAACCGCTGACAGATCCGCAAAACCAAAGAGCCTGTGATCTGTGAACGCTGTCTGCCAAGGCCGTCCACTGGAGCCATTCGCCAAAGTGGTGCATGAATACAAGCAGAATAAGATTGACTGTGGCGAGAAGCTGCCTTACGACGGGTAAGCAGCCAGTCGCAAGCTGAGCGATGATAAGTTGCATATTTCGCAAGACTGCTTAAAGATCAACGAAATCGTAATAACGACCATTGCCAAGAAAGATGAATATATGATAAAGCCGTGCGTTGGTGTATGTACAGTACATTGTTTGAAAGAAACTAAAAAGGAAAAAGCGCAGCAGCAGTAAAAGCCACAGGAGTCCTGTGAGCAGACAACCGGAAACGAAGCCTCCGGAAAACGCTGGTCAAAAGTACGCTACACCATAAATGTACTAAAAAATTTAAATCAGTTCAAGGAGTAAAATATTTATTACATTCCTTCTTTCGGTAGCTTGTCACTGGATGCTACACTAATCGTTCTACTAAGCACCTTAATTTTTACAATATAAAAGCAAAAGGCTTTTACCAATTTTACAAATTGAAATATCTCAAAAAGTCGTTAGCAAGGCAGAATAGATCATCATTAAGGCTAATATTGAGGCTGAATTGCATTTTTGACCCTTTTTGGCAGATTTTCGGTGCGAGGCGTGTGATCCTTTAATTGTTAGTGGTAGTCTTAGGAAGAAACAGTTAAATACAAATGTTAATTCGTAAAATAATAGTTCAGTGGAAAAAACTACTGCAAATTTACCCGTTTATTTTTCTGATTCTTCCGTTGACGTCGAATTTCTTGCACTCGCCGCTGATGCTGGAGGCTGTACTTTGCTTATACCAAGCGAGAATTGCACGATTAAGGATTTTTGCTGAGCCTCGAAAAAATCTTGCAAACGGTTATGTTCCTCTTGTTGCTGTGCAAGGAGTTCATTGAATCGCCGACGGTCCCCAACTTCCATTTTCGCCAGCACATTGGGCGGTACAATTGATTTGACACTATATGTGGTACAAACGTTGAATTGCTGTTGCGTTGCAAGAGGAGATCTTGCCTTGGATGCACGCAGGGCTTTGCTTGCACCAGTTGTCGACGGAGTTGGCGGCTTTATAGGAGCAGCGGATTTTGGAGGGCATACAACTTTGGCTTTCGCATTGGATTTGGGTTCGTAGGGCGATCGTAGCTTGTTCGAGGCACTGTTCCTAGCGGTATGAGCTGCTGATTTGGCGGCGGCACGCGTGGCCTGCGGACGCGCCTGGACTTTAATTTTCTGCGTGCGCTTAGCTTTCGATTCTACGGTGTCCCGCGTGGTGCTGGCTGAAAGTTTTTTGCTTTGATTACACTTTTGTCGTTGAGCAGTTGCAGCTTCAAGTTCCGCAGTTGTTCCCTGTCGACGGAGGTGATCCAGTAGGGCTTCAGAAGGACCCTCAAGTGTGAACGAACGTGATCTTATAAGTGGAACGTCAGCGCGCTGATCTTCATTATCGAAGTTGTGTTTAAGAATTGTATAGGTTTTCGAAGATTTAACTTCATTCAGCGAAGAACTGGAAGAAGATCGCGTCGGTGGTGTAATATATAATGCCCGGACGCGTCCACCAATTGGAGTGGGCGGATTAACGCAAATTGATGGTATCTGCGTGGTGGGAGTATGAATTGATGAATTATCCTGCGAATCAGAAGCTGGCTGCTCCTTCAACGGTTCTGTGCTTTTCAAAATCCACTTTTTTGTTAAAACCTCATCTGACTCGTAGATTACAGTTTCGGATAGTTTTAGGTTCTTCATGCGCTTATTCAAGAATTCCTGAGTAGTCTGGCCGTATTTACCGATATTCGGCGATTGTGTGCTGGGGTCTGTACATATATCGGTATTCTCCACCTCTACCTCAACCGCTATCTTCCCTCGCAACTCCTCTTTTCCTATATCGGGCTCACCTTGCTTTAAAGTGTTTTGTTCCTTAAATTTCTTCAACTGCTGGTACTTCTCTTTCGTCAGCTAGAAATAAATCGGTTTTAATTAAAATTCTTTTTTAGAAAAGAAGTTGGTTCGCATTGGTTACGCTTGGACGCTCGCCTAAAACCAGCCCATCATACCAGTGGGGGCAGAATTGCCGCCTGGGAAAAGAATCCCTATCGATGCAGAACACGGAAACGTAACACACCTGCGGCACCAATTCTGATGCTAATGTAGGTACCGGCTGATTGCTGTCTCCAGCAGACTCATCGAGATCAAGGGAATCCAATTCGAAATCCATTTAAATTCTGGTAGATTCGGCTTGTATATTCTCTTCGTTATGTCCGTCACAAAAGAACAGTTCCTCAACGCTTTTTATCTTCCTTACAGCGGCTTTTGTCACTAATTGAATTAGAAAGTTTTATTTCGCTTGAAAAATCTAAACTGACAAATTTTTCTTTCTACAAAATTCAAAATTTTAAGCTCGTTTCCCAGTTCGGACTGTTTTCACCCGTTATTTTTTCTGTTGCTATAACAACGATGCAAAATTCGCTCTGGCTTTATGGAACTACATAAAAATCACATTTAATGCAATGGACCGGAGGAATTGAAACAATTGAAGCCCACATTATTCGTTATCTGTCAAATTTGAACGCAGACTAGCTTTCCAGAAAATTGTAAAAGATTGTTTTCACTGTGATTGATGGCTGTTCACAACTGCTCCCATCAATCGTTGCTTGGATTGCGTGGAAAATTTAAAATCTACTCGTGCGTTATTCCCACATCGATTGCTAAGATCAGAGATAAAGCTGAAGTAAAGTAGCAAACCGAGAACTCATCTTACCAAAGATTTGATCATGGTGAAATACTTAGAGCTGGGGTAAATCCGTTAAACTGGCAGCTTAAACAAAATCCAAATTAATTTTGTTTAAGCTGTCTGTTTTTACTTCTGTGTGGCTTGATCAGACAAATCCTTGGAGAAGTAGCGGAAAGACAAGTAGTGTAATCAGGGATTTGCCTCTTGCCACTTTAAAACACTTTGAGAATTCATCAGATCAGAACAGCAAATGAAAAAGCACACACAGTGGAATTTAAGAAAAGAAAGGCATCTTATGTGATAAAATGTAATGTCACGTAGAACTGAATTTTTAATATAACTCTACGTAATTTTACTCTTATACTTAGCGGATATGAACTTTGCTACATTCCATTTACTTATACAATTCTTTATTTCGAAACAGCATATATTTGGAATTCTTTGATTTCACACCCTTTCTGTGCCTTCACTGAAGTCCCTTTGTGTATTTGCTAATTAAAGAACGAGGATTCGCAGCCATTTACTTAAGATCCCACCTAAAATTCGCAAAGTGCAGTAAGAGGCTTTTTGCTACCCTTAATTAAGAAATACAAATTTTTCTTTAAAGTTATCAATCCAAATATTAGCTAGCTCTGATTTAAATTAACAGGTTTGCAAATGAGCGTTGACACACTACATTCAATTCGAGTTTCCATCCATTTTATTCAGTTATAGTTCTTAAATTAAATTGGCTTAAAATAATTGTTCTATTTTAACAGCTAAAATATAAAATTAATTATCCACATATATTACGTAAGACTATACTTCTTATAGCAACATTAAATAACTGTATAAAAGGAAAAAAAAATTGGCCTATTTGAATTAATTTCTATTAATAAAATCATTCTTTGTTTTTATTTCGCACTCTTGGTAGTTCTTTCGCTTTTTCTATACAACTCGCGGGTCGGATAAGTTCCAGTACCATCAGTAGCAACCGGCACATGGAGACTACAAGCAAAAATAGCCAAATGTCACTCTGCAAGTATGCACGCAACTGTTCTCTCAAAATGGTGAGGGGTTCAGCAAGCGCCCTCCGAAACACCCTTTCGTTACGCAGGGTTACGTTTTCCCAATTATAGAGATATGAAACAATTGTGTTGCATTTGTATGGACACAAAACTTAAAGTCAGTATCAGCAGAAACAACTTGCTTACTATATTTTAGAGTCTGTGGCTTCGATGGGTCTGTTGTAGTGCTGATGCAGGAGCAAGTTGTAGACTGAAAAGCTGATCTCGAGTTCTTCTAGTTTTTAGTCTTATTTTTACACCTTCTAGTTGTTCGTTTCGGTTCTTTAGTAAAAAGTTATGTTTTCCGTTCGCAATCTGACCGTTGGCGTGTCTTTTAGATGTCCTATTGAAACGCAAAAGCGAGTATTTGGAAATAGCTTTTATGACGCCCTGATATATGGAGTCGACGTCTGGTTCAGTGAGTTAGGCTTGAGAGCAGGACCTCGGGTATGCGACCAACGCACGTCGAAACGACTTGCAAACCACAGGAGGCTGCCTCTACTGTGGCCATGCAATAGGCTTCCGTTAGGGAAGTGTTGACAAAGATGTGACCTCGTACGAGTATATCACGAACTTTGGAATGTTCCACGGAGCCCAAAATTTCCACTCGTTCTTGCATGTTTGCCTTTTCACCGATTACCTCGAGGAGATCACGTTTTGGACCATCACCGACGATTATGAAATTAATGTTTGGCATGTGCTTGAAGCGTGGAATTACACCTGCCAGCAGATCGATGCCCTTGCGATATACCAAGCAATATAATGACGACTCTTACAACTTTCAATATTAACAGCTAATAAAGGTGAAATGTTGAAATAATGAAAATTCAAAAATCCATTCCATCCTGTGGTCCTTTGGAGGGATGCGGTGTAAAGAGCACGGTGTCAACAGCATTCGTTATCACCGAATCCTTTTCCTTGGGTACGCGCGCACGCAGCACTGTATTCCCTTTACCTATTGCAATGGACAAAATAAAAGGATGTATTCATAATCACAGTCACAAAGTTAGAGTCACAAAGAAGATGCACCAGCTATTCCAAAGTTAATAATACTTACCTACATGCTAGACGCAAATGCAGTGATTGACGGTGGACAAGGTGATTTAAAACATTTTGTTGGTGAAAACCGCTGACAGATCCGCAAAACCAAAGAGCCTGTGATCTGTGAACGCTGTCTGCCAAGGCCGTCCACTGGAGCCATTCGCCAAAGTGGTGCATGAATACAAGCAGAATAAGATTGACTGTGGCGAGAAGCTGCCTTACGACGGGTAAGCAGCCAGTCGCAAGCTGAGCGATGATAAGTTGCATATTTCGCAAGACTGCTTAAAGATCAACGAAATCGTAATAACGACCATTGCCAAGAAAGATGAATATATGATAAAGCCGTGCGTTGGTGTATGTACAGTACATTGTTTGAAAGAAACTAAAAAGGAAAAAGCGCAGCAGCAGTAAAAGCCACAGGAGTCCTGTGAGCAGACAACCGGAAACGAAGCCTCCGGAAAACGCTGGTCAAAAGTACGCTACACCATAAATGAACTCAAAAATTTAAATCAGTTCAAGGAGTAAAATATTTATTACATTCCTTCTTTCGGTAGCTTGTCACTGGATGCTACACTAATCGTTCTACTAAGCACCTTAATTTTTACAATATAAAAGCAAAAGGCTTTTACCAATTTTACAAATTGAAATATCTCAAAAAGTCGTTAGCAAAGTAGAATAGATCATCATTAAGGCTAATATTGAGGTTGAATTGCTTTTTTGACCCTTTTTGGCAGATTTTCGGTGCGAGGCGTGTGATCCTTTAATTGTTAGTGGTAGTCTTAGGAAGAAACAGTTAAATACAAATGTTAATTCGTAAAATAATAGTTCAGTGGAAAAAACTACTGCAAATTTACCCGTTTATTTTTCTGATTCTTCCGTTGACGTCGAATTTCTTGCACTCGCCGCTGATGCTGGAGGCTGTACTTTGCTTATACCAAGCGAGAATTGCACGACTAAGGATTTTTGCTGAGCCTCGAAAAAATCTTGCAAACGGTTATGTTCCTCTTGTTGCTGTGCAAGGAGTTCATTGAATCGCCGACGGTCCCCAACTTCCATTTTCGCCAACACATTGGGCGGTACAATTGATTTGACACTATATGTGGTACAAACGTTGAATTGCTGTTGCGTTGCAAGAGGAGATCTTGCCTTGGATGCACGCAGGGCTTTGCTTGCACCAGTTGTCGACGGAGTTGGCGGCTTTATAGGAGCAGCGGATTTTGGAGGGCATACAACTTTGGCTTTCGCATTGGATTTGGGTTCGTAGGGCGATCGTAGCTTGTTCGAGGCACTGTTCCTAGCGGTATGAGCTGCTGATTTGGCGGCGGCACGCGTGGCCTGCGGACGCGCCTGGACTTTAATTTTCTGCGTGCGCTTAGCTTTCGATTCTACGGTGTCCCGCGTGGTGCTGGCTGAAAGTTTTTTGCTTTGATTACACTTTTGTCGTTGAGCAGTTGCAGCTTCAAGTTCCGCAGTTGTTCCCTGTCGACGGAGGTGATCCAGTAGGGCTTCAGAAGGACCCTCAAGTGTGAACGAACGTGATCTTATAAGTGGAACGTCAGCGCGCTGATCTTCATTATCGAAGTTGTGTTTAAGAATTGTATAGGTTTTCGAAGATTTAACTTCATTCAGCGAAGAACTGGAAGAAGATCGCGTCGGTGGTGTAATATATAATGCCCGGACGCGTCCACCAATTGGAGTGGGCGGATTAACGCAAATTGATGGTATCTGCGTGGTGGGAGTATGAATTGATGAATTATCCTGCGAATCAGAAGCTGGCTGCTCCTTCAACGGTTCTGTGCTTTTCAAAATCCACTTTTTTGTTAAAACCTCATCTGACTCGTAGATTACAGTTTCGGATAGTTTTAGGTTCTTCATGCGCTTATTCAAGAATTCCTGAGTAGTCTGGCCGTATTTACCGATATTCGGCGATTGTGTGCTGGGGTCTGTACATATATCGGTATTCTCCACCTCTACCTCAACCGCTTTCTTCCCTCGCAACTCCTCTTTTCCTATATCGGGCTCACCTTGCTTTAAAGTGTTTTGTTCCTTAAATTTCTTCAACTGCTGGTACTTCTCTTTCGTCAGCTAGAAATAAATCGGTTTTAATTAAAATTCTTTTTTAGAAAAGAAGTTGGTTCGCATTGGTTACGCTTGGACGCTCGCCTAAAACCAGCCCATCATACCAGTGGGGGCAGAATTGCCGCCTGGGAAAAGAATCCCCATCGATGCAGAACACGGAAACGTAACACACCTGCGGCACCAATTCTGATGCTAATGTAGGTACCGGCTGATTGCTGTCTCCAGCAGACTCATCGAGATCAAGGGAATCCAATTCGAAATCCATTTAAATTCTGGTAGATTCGGCTTGTATATTCTCTTCGTTATGTCCGTCACAAAAGAACAGTTCCTCAACGCTTTTTATCTTCCTTACAGCGGCTTTTGTCACTAATTGAATTAGAAAGTTTTATTTCGCTTGAAAAATCTAAACTGACAAATTTTTCTTTCTACAAAATTCAAAATTTTTTCCCAGTTCAGACTGTTTTCACCCGTTATTTTTTCTGTTGCTATAACAACGATGCAAAATTCGCTCTGGCTTTATGGAACTACATAAAAATCACATTTAATGCAATGGACCGGAGGAATTGAAACAATTGAAGCCCACATTATTCGTTATCTGTCAAATTTGAACGCAGACTAGCTTTCCAGAAAATTGTAAAAGATTGTTTTCACTGTGATTGATGGCTGTTCACAACTGCTCCCATCAATCGTTGCTTGGATTGCGTGGAAAATTTAAAATCTACTCGTGCGTTATTCCCACATCGATTGCTGAGATCAGAGATAAAGCTGAAGTAAAGTAGCAAACCGAGAACTCATCTTACCAAAGATTTGATCATGGTGAAATACTTAGAGCTGGGGTAAATCCGTTAAACTGGCAGCTTAAACAAAATCCAAATTAATTTTGTTTAAGCTGTCTGTTTTTACTTCTGTGTGGCTTGATCAGACAAATCCTTGGAGAAGTAGCGGAAAGACAAGTAGTGTAATCAGGGATTTGCCTCTTGCCACTTTAAAACACTTTGAGAATTCATCAGATCAGAACAGCAAATGAAAAAGCACACACAGTGGAATTTAAGAAAAGAAAGGCATCTTATGTGATAAAATGTAATGTCACGTAGAACTGAATTTTTAATATAACTCTACGTAATTTTACTCTTATACGTAGCGGATATGAACTTTGCTACATTCCATTTACTTATACAATTCTTTATTTCGAAACAGCATATATTTGGAATTCTTTGATTTCACACCCTTTCTGTGCCTTCACTGAAGTCCCTTTGTGTATTTGCTAATTAAAGAACGAGGATTCGCAGCCATTTACTTAAGATCCCACCTAAAATTCGCAAAGTGCAGTAAGAGGGTTTTTGCTACCCTTAATTAAGAAATACAAATTTTTCTTTAAAGTTATCAATCCAAATATTAGCTAGCTCTGATTTAAATTAACAGGTTTGCAAATGAGCGTTGACACACTACATTCAATTCGAGTTTCCATCCATTTTATTCAGTTATAGTTCTTAAATTAAATTGGCTTAAAATAATTGTTCTATTTTAACAGCTAAAATATAAAATTAATTATCCACATATATTACGTAAGACTATACTTCTTATAGCAACATTAAATAACTGTATAAAAGGAAAAAAATTGGCCTATTTGAATTAATTTCTATTAATAAAATCATTCTTTGTTTTTATTTCGCACTCTTGGTAGTTCTTTCGCTTTTTCTATACAACTCGCGGGTCGGATAAGTTCCAGTACCATCAGTATCAACCGGCACATGGAGACTACAAGCAAAAATAGCCAAATGTCACTCTGCAAGTATGCACGCAACTGTTCTCTCAAAATGGTGGGAGGTTCAGCAAGCGCCCTCCGAAACACCCTTTCGTTACGCAGGGCTACGTTTTCCCAATTATAGAGATATGAAACAATTGCGTTGCATTTGTATGGACACAAAACTTAAAGTCAGTATCAGCAGAAACAACTTGCTTACTATATTTTAGAGTCTGTGGCTTCGATGGGTCTGTTGTAGTGCTGATGCAGGAGCAAGTTGTAGACTGAAAAGCTGATCTCGAGTTCTTCTAGTTTTTAGTCTTATTTTTACACCTTCTAGTTGTTCGTTTCGGTTCTTTAGTAAAAAGTTATGTTTTCCGTTCGCAATCTGACCGTTGGCGTGTCTTTTAGATGTCCTATTGAAACGCAAAAGCGAGTATTTGGAAATAGCTTTTATGACGCCCTGATATATGGAGTCGACGTCTGGTTCAGTGAGTTAGGCTTGAGAGCAGGACCTCGGGTATGCGACCAACGCACGTCGAAACGACTTGCAAACCACAGGAGGCTGCCTCTACTGTGGCCATGCAATAGGCTTCCGTTAGGGAAGTGTTGACAAAGATGTGACCTCGTACGAGTATATCACGAACTTTGGAATGTTCCACGGAGCCCAAAATTTCCACTCGTTCTTGCATGTTTGCCTTTTCACCGATTACCTCGAGGAGATCACGTTTTGGACCATCACCGACGATTATGAAATTAATGTTTGGCATGTGCTTGAAGCGTGGAATTACACCTGCCAGCAGATCGATGCCCTTGCGATATACCAAGCAATATAATGACGACTCTTACAACTTTCAATATTAACAGCTAATAAAGGTGAAATGTTGAAATAATGAAAATTCAAAAATCCATTCCATCCTGTGGTCCTTTGGAAGGATGCGGTGTAAAGAGTACGGTGTCAACAGCATTCGTTATCACCGAATCCTTTTCCTTGGGTACGCGCGCACGCAGCACTGTATTCCCTTTACCTATTGCAATGGACAAAATAAAAGGATGTATTCATAATCACAGTCACAAAGTTAGAGTCACAAAGAAGATGCACCAGCTATTCCAAAGTTAATAATACTTACCTACATGCTAGACGCAAATGCAGTGATTGACGGTGGACAAGGTGATTTAAAACATTTTGTTGGTGAAAACCGCTGACAGATCCGCAAAACCAAAGAGCCTGTGATCTGTGAACGCTGTCTGCCAAGGCCGTCCACTGGAGCCATTCGCCAAAGTGGTGCATGAATACAAGCAGAATAAGATTGACTGTGGCAAGAAGCTGCCTTACGACGGGTAAGCAGCCAGTCGCAAGCTGAGCGATGATAAGTTGCATATTTCGCAAGACTGCTTAAAGATCAACGAAATCGTAATAACGACCATTGCCAAGAAAGATGAATATATGATAAAGCCGTGCGTTGGTGTATGTACAGTACATTGTTTGAAAGAAACTAAAAAGGAAAAAGCGCAGCAGCAGTAAAAGCCACAGGAGTCCTGTGAGCAGACAACCGGAAACGAAGCCTCCGGAAAACGCTGGTCAAAAGTACGCTACACCATAAATGAACTCAAAAATTTAAATCAGTTCAAGGAGTAAAATATTTATTGCATTCCTTCTTTCGGTAGCTTGTCACTGGATGCTACACTAATCGTTCTACTAAGCACCTTAATTTTTACAATATAAAAGAAAAAGGCTTTTACCAATTTTACAAATTGAAATATCTCAAAAAGTCGTTAGCAAGGTAGAATAGATCATCATTAAGGCTAATATTGAGGTTGAATTGCTTTTTTGACCCTTTTTGGCAGATTTTCGGTGCGAGGCGTGTGATCCTTTAATTGTTAGTGGTAGTCTTAGGAAGAAACAGTTAAATACAAATGTTAATTCGTAAAATAATAGTTCAGTGGAAAAAACTACTGCAAATTTACCCGTTTATTTTTCTGATTCTTCCGTTGACGTCGAATTTCTTGCACTCGCCGCTGATGCTGGAGGCTGTACTTTGCTTATACCAAGCGAGAATTGCACGATTAAGGATTTTTGCTGAGCCTCGAAAAAATCTTGCAAACGGTTATGTTCCTCTTGTTGCTGTGCAAGGAGTTCATTGAATCGCCGACGGTCCCCAACTTCCATTTTCGCCAGCACATTGGGCGGTACAATTGATTTGACACTATATGTGGTACAAACGTTGAATTGCTGTTGCGTTGCAAGAGGAGATCTTGCCTTGGATGCACGCAGGGCTTTGCTTGCACCAGTTGTCGACGGAGTTGGCGGCTTTATAGGAGCAGCGGATTTTGGAGGGCATACAACTTTGGCTTTCGCATTGGATTTGGGTTCGTAGGGCGATCGTAGCTTGTTCGAGGCACTGTTCCTAGCGGTATGAGCTGCTGATTTGGCGGCGGCACGCGTGGCCTGCGGACGCGCCTGGACTTTAATTTTCTGCGTGCGCTTAGCTTTCGATTCTACGGTGTCCCGCGTGGAGCTGGCTGAAAGTTTTTTGCTTTGATTACACTTTTGTCGTTGAGCAGTTGCAGCTTCAAGTTCCGCAGTTGTTCCCTGTCGACGGAGGTGATCCAGTAGGGCTTCAGAAGGACCCTCAAGTGTGAACGAACGTGATCTTATAAGTGGAACGTCAGCGCGCTGATCTCCATTATCGAAGTTGTGTTTAAGAATTGTATAGGTTTTCGAAGATTTAACTTCATTCAGCGAAGAACTGGAAGAAGATCGCGTCGGTGGTGTAATATATAATGCCCGGACGCGTCCACCAATTGGAGTGGGCGGATTAACGCAAATTGATGGTATCTGCGTGGTGGGAGTATGAATTGATGAATTATCCTGCGAATCAGAAGCTGGCTGCTCCTTCAACGGTTCTGTGCTTTTCAAAATCCACTTTTTTGTTAAAACCTCATCTGACTCGTAGATTACAGTTTCGGATAGTTTTAGGTTCTTCATGCGCTTATTCAAGAATTCCTGAGTAGTCTGGCCGTATTTACCGATATTCGGCGATTGTGTGCTGGGGTCTGTACATATATCGGTATTCTCCACCTCTACCTCAACCGCTATCTTCCCTCGCAACTCCTCTTTTCCTATATCGGGCTCACCTTGCTTTAAAGTGTTTTGTTCCTTAAATTTCTTCAACTGCTGGTACTTCTCTTTCGTCAGCTAGAAATAAATCGGTTTTAATTAAAATTCTTTTTTAGAAAAGAAGTTGGTTCGCATTGGTTACGCTTGGACGCTCGCCTAAAACCAGCCCATCATACCAGTGGGGGCAGAATTGCCGCCTGGGAAAAGAATCCCCATCGATGCAGAACACGGAAACGTAACACACCTGCGGCACCAATTCTGATGCTAATGTAGGTACCGGCTGATTGCTGTCTCCAGCAGACTCATCGAGATCAAGGGAATCCAATTCGAAATCCATTTAAATTCTGGTAGATTCAGCTTGTATATTCTCTTCGTTATGTCCGTCACAAAAGAACAGTTCCTCAACGCTTTTTATCTTCCTTACAGCGGCTTTTGTCACTAATTGAATTAGAAAGTTTTATTTCGCTTGAAAAATCTAAACTGACAAATTTTTCTTTCTACAAAATTCAAAATTTTAAGCTCGTTTCCCAGTTCAGACTGTTTTCACCCGTTATTTTTTCTGTTGCTATAACAACGATGCAAAATTCGCTCTGGCTTTATGGAACTACATAAAAATCACATTTAATGCAATGGACCGGAGGAATTGAAACAATTGAAGCCCACATTATTCGTTATCTGTCAAATTTGAACGCAGACTAGCTTTCCAGAAAATTGTAAAAGATTGTTTTCACTGTGATTGATGGCTGTTCACAACTGCTCCCATCAATCGTTGCTTGGATTGCGTGGAAAATTTAAAATCTACTCGTGCGTTATTCCCACATCGATTGCTGAGATCAGAGATAAAGCTGAAGTAAAGTAGCAAACCGAGAACTCATCTTACCAAAGATTTGATCATGGTGAAATACTTAGAGCTGGGGTAAATCCGTTAAACTGGCAGCTTAAACAAAATCCAAATTAATTTTGTTTAAGCTGTCTGTTTTTACTTCTGTGTGGCTTGATCAGACAAATCCTTGGAGAAGTAGCGGAAAGACAAGTAGTGTAATCAGGAATTTGCCTCTTGCCACTTTAAAACACTTTGAGAATTCATCAGATCAGAACAGCAAATGAAAAAGCACACACAGTGGAATTTAAGAAAAGAAAGGCATCTTATGTGATAAAATGTAATGTCACGTAGAACTGAATTTTTAATATAACTCTACGTAATTTTACTCTTATACTTAGCGGATATGAACTTTGCTACATTCCATTTACTTATACAATTCTTTATTTCGAAACAGCATATATTTGGAATTCTTTGATTTCACACCCTTTCTGTGCCTTCACTGAAGTCCCTTTGTGTATTTGCTAATTAAAGAACGAGGATTCGCAGCCATTTACTTAAGATCCCACCTAAAATTCGCAAAGTGCAGTAAGAGGCTTTTTGCTACCCTTAATTAAGAAATACAAATTTTTCTTTAAAGTTATCAATCCAAATATTAGCTAGCTCTGATTTAAATTAACAGGTTTGCAAATGAGCGTTGACACACTACATTCAATTCGAGTTTCCATCCATTTTATTCAGTTATAGTTCTTAAATTAAATTGGCTTAAAATAATTGTTCTATTTTAACAGCTAAAATATAAAATTAATTATCCACATATATTACGTAAGACTATACTTCTTATAGCAACATTAAATAACTGTATAAAAGGAAAAAAATTGGCCTATTTGAATTAATTTCTATTAATAAAATCATTCTTTGTTTTTATTTCGCACTCTTGGTAGTTCTTTCGCTTTTTCTATACAACTCGCGGGTCGGATAAGTTCCAGTACCATCAGTATCAACCGGCACATGGAGACTACAAGCAAAAATAGCCAAATGTCACTCTGCAAGTATGCACGCAACTGTTCTCTCAAAATGGTGGGGGGTTCAGCAAGCGCCCTCCGAAACACCCTTTCGTTACGCAGGGCTACGTTTTCCCAATTATAGAGATATGAAACAATTGCGTTGCATTTGTATGGACACAAAACTTAAAGTCAGTATCAGCAGAAACAACTTGCTTACTATATTTTAGAGTCTGTGGCTTCGATGGGTCTGTTGTAGTGCTGATGCAGGAGCAAGTTGTAGACTGAAAAGCTGATCTCGAGTTCTTCTAGTTTTTAGTCTTATTTTTACACCTTCTAGTTGTTCGTTTCGGTTCTTTAGTAAAAAGTTATGTTTTCCGTTCGCAATCTGACCGTTGGCGTGTCTTTTAGATGTCCTATTGAAACGCAAAAGCGAGTATTTGGAAATAGCTTTTATGACGCCCTGATATATGGAGTCGACGTCTGGTTCAGTGAGTTAGGCTTGAGAGCAGGACCTCGGGTATGCGACCAACGCACGTCGAAACGACTTGCAAACCACAGGAGGCTGCCTCTACTGTGGCCATGCAATAGGCTTCCGTTAGGGAAGTGTTGACAAAGATGTGACCTCGTACGAGTATATCACGAACTTTGGAATGTTCCACGGAGCCCAAAATTTCCACTCGTTCTTGCATGTTTGCCTTTTCACCGATTACCTCGAGGAGATCACGTTTTGGACCATCACCGACGATTATGAAATTAATGTTTGGCATGTGCTTGAAGCGTGGAATTACACCTGCCAGCAGATCGATGCCCTTGCGATATACCAAGCAATATAATGACGACTCTTACAACTTTCAATATTAACAGCTAATAAAGGTGAAATGTTGAAATAATGAAAATTCAAAAATCCATTCCATCCTGTGGTCCTTTGGAAGGATGCGGTGTAAAGAGCACGGTGTCAACAGCATTCGTTATCACCGAATCCTTTTCCTTGGGTACGCGCGCACGCAGCACTGTATTCCCTTTACCTATTGCAATGGACAAAATAAAAGGATGTATTCATAATCACAGTCACAAAGTTAGAGTCACAAAGAAGATGCACCAGCTATTCCAAAGTTAATAATACTTACCTACATGCTAGACGCAAATGCAGTGATTGACGGTGGACAAGGTGATTTAAAACATTTTGTTGGTGAAAACCGCTGACAGATCCGCAAAACCAAAGAGCCTGTGATCTGTGAACGCTGTCTGCCAAGGCCGTCCACTGGAGCCATTCGCCAAAGTGGTGCATGAATACAAGCAGAATAAGATTGACTGTGGCAAGAAGCTGCCTTACGACGGGTAAGCAGCCAGTCGCAAGCTGAGCGATGATAAGTTGCATATTTCGCAAGACTGCTTAAAGATCAACGAAATCGTAATAACGACCATTGCCAAGAAAGATGAATATATGATAAAGCCGTGCGTTGGTGTATGTACAGTACATTGTTTGAAAGAAACTAAAAAGGAAAAAGCGCAGCAGCAGTAAAAGCCACAGGAGTCCTGTGAGCAGACAACCGGAAACGAAGCCTCCGGAAAACGCTGGTCAAAAGTACGCTACACCATAAATGAACTCAAAAATTTAAATCAGTTCAAGGAGTAAAATATTTATTGCATTCCTTCTTTCGGTAGCTTGTCACTGGATGCTACACTAATCGTTCTACTAAGCACCTTAATTTTTACAATATAAAAGCAAAAGGCTTTTACCAATTTTACAAATTGAAATATCTCAAAAAGTCGTTAGCAAGGTAGAATAGATCATCATTAAGGCTAATATTGAGGTTGAATTGCTTTTTTGACCCTTTTTGGCAGATTTTCGGTGCGAGGCGTGTGATCCTTTAATTGTTAGTGGTAGTCTTAGGAAGAAACAGTTAAATACAAATGTTAATTCGTAAAATAATAGTTCAGTGGAAAAAACTACTGCAAATTTACCCGTTTATTTTTCTGATTCTTCCGTTGACGTCGAATTTCTTGCACTCGCCGCTGATGCTGGAGGCTGTACTTTGCTTATACCAAGGGAGAATTGCACGATTAAGGATTTTTGCTGAGCCTCGAAAAAATCTTGCAAACGGTTATGTTCCTCTTGTTGCTGTGCAAGGAGTTCATTGAATCGCCGACGGTCCCCAACTTCCATTTTCGCCAGCACATTGGGCGGTACAATTGATTTGACACTATATGTGGTACAAACGTTGAATTGCTGTTGCGTTGCAAGAGGAGATCTTGCCTTGGATGCACGCAGGGCTTTGCTTGCACCAGTTGTCGACGGAGTTGGCGGCTTTATAGGAGCAGCGGATTTTGGAGGGCATACAACTTTGGCTTTCGCATTGGATTTGGGTTCGTAGGGCGATCGTAGCTTGTTCGAGGCACTGTTCCTAGCGGTATGAGCTGCTGATTTGGCGGCGGCACGCGTGGCCTGCGGACGCGCCTGGACTTTAATTTTCTGCGTGCGCTTAGCTTTCGATTCTACGGTGTCCCGCGTGGAGCTGGCTGAAAGTTTTTTGCTTTGATTACACTTTTGTCGTTGAGCAGTTGCAGCTTCAAGTTCCGCAGTTGTTCCCTGTCGACGGAGGTGATCCAGTAGGGCTTCAGAAGGACCCTCAAGTGTGAACGAACGTGATCTTATAAGTGGAACGTCAGCGCGCTGATCTCCATTATCGAAGTTGTGTTTAAGAATTGTATAGGTTTTCGAAGATTTAACTTCATTCAGCGAAGAACTGGAAGAAGATCGCGTCGGTGGTGTAATATATAATGCCCGGACGCGTCCACCAATTGGAGTGGGCGGATTAACGCAAATTGATGGTATCTGCGTGGTGGGAGTATGAATTGATGAATTATCCTGCGAATCAGAAGCTGGCTGCTCCTTCAACGGTTCTGTGCTTTTCAAAATCCACTTTTTTGTTAAAACCTCATCTGACTCGTAGATTGCAGTTTCGGATAGTTTTAGGTTCTTCATGCGCTTATTCAAGAATTCCTGAGTAGTCTGGCCGTATTTACCGATATTCGGCGATTGTGTGCTGGGGTCTGCACATATATCGGTATTCTCCACCTCTACCTCAACCGCTATCTTCCCTCGCAACTCCTCTTTTCCTATATCGGGCTCACCTTGCTTTAAAGTGTTTTGTTCCTTAAATTTCTTCAACTGCTGGTACTTCTCTTTCGTCAGCTAGAAATAAATCGGTTTTAATTAAAATTCTTTTTTAGAAAAGAAGTTGGTTCGCATTGGTTACGCTTGGACGCTCGCCTAAAACCAGCCCATCATACCAGTGGGGGCAGAATTGCCGCCTGGGAAAAGAATCCCTATCGATGCAGAACACGGAAACGTAACACACCTGCGGCACCAATTCTGATGCTAATGTAGGTACCGGCTGATTGCTGTCTCCAGCAGACTCATCGAGATCAAGGGAATCCAATTCGAAATCCATTTAAATTCTGGTAGATTCGGCTTGTATATTCTCTTCGTTATGTCCGTCACAAAAGAACAGTTCCTCAACGCTTTTTATCTTCCTTACAGCGGCTTTTGTCACTAATAGAATTAGAAAGTTTTATTTCGCTTGAAAAATCTAAACTGACAAATTTTTCTTTCTACAAAATTCAAAATTTTAAGCTCGTTTCCCAGTTCAGACTGTTTTCACCCGTTATTTTTTCTGTTGCTATAACAACGATGCAAAATTCGCTCTGGCTTTATGGAACTACATAAAAATCACATTTAATGCAATGGACCGGAGGAATTGAAACAATTGAAGCCCACATTATTCGTTATCTGTCAAATTTGAACGCAGACTAGCTTTCCAGAAAATTGTAAAAGATTGTTTTCACTGTGATTGATGGCTGTTCACAACTGCTCCCATCAATCGTTGCTTGGATTGCGTGGAAAATTTAAAATTTACTCGTGCGTTATTCCCACATCGATTGCTAAGATCAGAGATAAAGCTGAAGTAAAGTAGCAAACCGAGAACTCATCTTACCAAAGATTTGATCATGGTGAAATACTTAGAGCTGGGGTAAATCCGTTAAACTGGCAGCTTAAACAAAATCCAAATTAATTTTGTTTAAGCTGTCTGTTTTTACTTCTGTGTGGCTTGATCAGACAAATCCTTGGAGAAGTAGCGGAAAGACAAGTAGTGTAATCAGGAATTTGCCTCTTGCCACTTTAAAACACTTTGAGAATTCATCAGATCAGAACAGCAAATGAAAAAGCACACACAGTGGAATTTAAGAAAAGAAAGGCATCTTATGTGATAAAATGTAATGTCACGTAGAACTGAATTTTTAATATAACTCTACGTAATTTTACTCTTATACTTAGCGGATATGAACTTTGCTACATTCCATTTACTTATACAATTCTTTATTTCGAAACAGCATATATTTGGAATTCTTTGATTTCACACCCTTTCTGTGCCTTCACTGAAGTCCCTTTGTGTATTTGCTAATTAAAGAACGAGGATTCGCAGCCATTTACTTAAGATCCCACCTAAAATTCGCAAAGTGCAGTAAGAGGCTTTTTGCTACCCTTAATTAAGAAATACAAATTTTTCTTTAAAGTTATCAATCCAAATATTAGCTAGCTCTGATTTAAATTAACAGGTTTGCAAATGAGCGTTGACACACTACATTCAATTCGAGTTTCCATCCATTTTATTCAGTTATAGTTCTTAAATTAAATTGGCTTAAAATAATTGTTCTATTTTAACAGCTAAAATATAAAATTAATTATCCACATATATTACGTAAGACTATACTTCTTATAGCAACATTAAATAACTGTATAAAAGGAAAAAAAAATTGGCCTATTTGAATTAATTTCTATTAATAAAATCATTCTTTGTTTTTATTTCGCACTCTTGGTAGTTCTTTCGCTTTTTCTATACAACTCGCGGGTCGGATAAGTTCCAGTACCATCAGTATCAACCGGCACATGGAGACTACAAGCAAAAATAGCCAAATGTCACTCTGCAAGTATGCACGCAACTGTTCTCTCAAAATGGTGGGGGGTTCAGCAAGCGCCCTCCGAAACACCCTTTCGTTACGCAGGGCTACGTTTTCCCAATTATAGAGATATGAAACAATTGCGTTGCATTTGTATGGACACAAAACTTAAAGTCAGTATCAGCAGAAACAACTTGCTTACTATATTTTAGAGTCTGTGGCTTCGATGGGTCTGTTGTAGTGCTGATGCAGGAGCAAGTTGTGGACTGAAAAGCTGATCTCGAGTTCTTCTAGTTTTTAGTCTTATTTTTACACCTTCTAGTTGTTCGTTTCGGTTCTTTAGTAAAAAGTTATGTTTTCCGTTCGCAATCTGACCGTTGGCGTGTCTTTTAGATGTCCTATTGAAACGCAAAAGCGAGTTTGGAAATAGCTTTTCAGCTTTAGTTCAGTGAGTTAGGCTTGAGAGCAGGACCTCGGGTATGCGACCAACGCACGTCGAAACGACTTGCAAACCACAGGAGGCTGCCTCTACTGTGGCCATGCAATAGGCTTCCGTTAGGGAAGTGTTGACAAAGATGTGACCTCGTACGAGTATATCACGAACTTTGGAATGTTCCACGGAGCCCAAAATTTCCACTCGTTCTTGCATGTTTGCCTTTTCACCGATTACCTCGAGGAGATCACGTTTTGGACCATCACCGACGATTATGAAATTAATGTTTGGCATGTGCTTGAAGCGTGGAATTACACCTGCCAGCAGATCGATGCCCTTGCGATATACCAAGCAATATAATGACGACTCTTACAACTTTCAATATTAACAGCTAATAAAGGTGAAATGTTGAAATAATGAAAATTCAAAAATCCATTCCATCCTGTGGTCCTTTGGAAGGATGTGGTGTAAAGAGTACGGTGTCAACAGCATTCGTTATCACCGAATCCTTTTCCTTGGGTACGCGCGCACGCAGCACTGTATTCCCTTTACCTATTGCAATGGACAAAATAAAAGGATGTATTCATAATCACAGTCACAAAGTTAGAGTCACAAAGAAGATGCACCAGCTATTCCAAAGTTAATAATACTTACCTACATGCTAGACGCAAATGCAGTGATTGACGGTGGACAAGGTGATTTAAAACATTTTGTTGGTGAAAACCGCTGACAGATCCGCAAAACCAAAGAGCCTGTGATCTGTGAACGCTGTCTGCCAAGGCCGTCCACTGGAGCCATTCGCCAAAGTGGTGCATGAATACAAGCAGAATAAGATTGACTGTGGCGAGAAGCTGCCTTACGACGGGTAAGCAGCCAGTCGCAAGCTGAGCGATGATAAGTTGCATATTTCGCAAGACTGCTTAAAGATCAACGAAATCGTAATAACGACCATTGCCAAGAAAGATGAATATATGATAAAGCCGTGCGTTGGTGTATGTACAGTACATTGTTTGAAAGAAACTAAAAAGGAAAAAGCGCAGCAGCAGTAAAAGCCACAGGAGTCCTGTGAGCAGACAACCGGAAACGAAGCCTCCGGAAAACGCTGGTCAAAAGTACGCTACACCATAAATGAACTCAAAAATTTAAATCAGTTCAAGGAGTAAAATATTTATTGCATTCCTTCTTTCGGTAGCTTGTCACTGGATGCTACACTAATCGTTCTACTAAGCACCTTAATTTTTACAATATAAAAGCAAAAGGCTTTTACCAATTTTACAAATTGAAATATCTCAAAAAGTCGTTAGCAAGGTAGAATAGATCATCATTAAGGCTGATATTGAGGCTGAATTGCTTTTTTGACCCTTTTTGGCAGATTTTCGGTGCGAGGCGTGTGATCCTTTAATTGTTAGTGGTAGTCTTAGGAAGAAACAGCTAAATACAAATGTTAATTCGTAAAATAATAGTTCAGTGGAAAAAACTACTGCAAATTTACCCGTTTATTTTTCTGATTCTTCCGTTGACGTCGAATTTCTTGCACTCGCCGCTGATGCTGGAGGCTGTACTTTGCTTATACCAAGCGAGAATTGCACGATTAAGGATTTTTGCTGAGCCTCGAAAAAATCTTGCAAACGGTTATGTTCCTCTTGTTGCTGTGCAAGGAGTTCATTGAATCGCCGACGGTCCCCAACTTCCATTTTCGCCAGCACATTGGGCGGTACAATTGATTTGACACTATATGTGGTACAAACGTTGAATTGCTGTTGCGTTGCAAGAGGAGATCTTGCCTTGGATGCACGCAGGGCTTTGCTTGCACCAGTTGTCGACGGAGTTGGCGGCTTTATAGGAGCAGCGGATTTTGGAGGGCATACAACTTTGGCTTTCGCATTGGATTTGGGTTCGTAGGGCGATCGTAGCTTGTTCGAGGCACTGTTCCTAGCGGTATGAGCTGCTGATTTGGCGGCGGCACGCGTGGCCTGCGGACGCGCCTGGACTTTAATTTTCTGCGTGCGCTTAGCTTTCGATTCTACGGTGTCCCGCGTGGTGCTGGCTGAAAGTTTTTTGCTTTGATTACACTTTTGTCGTTGAGCAGTTGCAGCTTCAAGTTCCGCAGTTGTTCCCTGTCGACGGAGGTGATCCAGTAGGGCTTCAGAAGGACCCTCAAGTGTGAACGAACGTGATCTTATAAGTGGAACGTCAGCGCGCTGATCTCCATTATCGAAGTTGTGTTTAAGAATTGTATAGGTTTTCGAAGATTTAACTTCATTCAGCGAAGAACTGGAAGAAGATCGCGTCGGTGGTGTAATATATAATGCCCGGACGCGTCCACCAATTGGAGTGGGCGGATTAACGCAAATTGATGGTATCTGCGTGGTGGGAGTATGAATTGATGAATTATCCTGCGAATCAGAAGCTGGCTGCTCCTTCAACGGTTCTGTGCTTTTCAAAATCCACTTTTTTGTTAAAACCTCATCTGACTCGTAGATTGCAGTTTCGGATAGTTTTAGGTTCTTCATGCGCTTATTCAAGAATTCCTGAGTAGTCTGGCCGTATTTACCGATATTCGGCGATTGTGTGCTGGGGTCTGCACATATATCGGTATTCTCCACCTCTACCTCAACCGCTATCTTCCCTCGCAACTCCTCTTTTCCTATATCGGGCTCACCTTGCTTTAAAGTGTTTTGTTCCTTAAATTTCTTCAACTGCTGGTACTTCTCTTTCGTCAGCTAGAAATAAATCGGTTTTAATTAAAATTCTTTTTTAGAAAAGAAGTTGGTTCGCATTGGTTACGCTTGGACGCTCGCCTAAAACCAGCCCATCATACCAGTGGGGGCAGAATTGCCGCCTGGGAAAAGAATCCCTATCGATGCAGAACACGGAAACGTAACACACCTGCGGCACCAATTCTGATGCTAATGTAGGTACCGGCTGATTGCTGTCTCCAGCAGACTCATCGAGATCAAGGGAATCCAATTCGAAATCCATTTAAATTCTGGTAGATTCGGCTTGTATATTCTCTTCGTTATGTCCGTCACAAAAGAACAGTTCCTCAACGCTTTTTATCTTCCTTACAGCGGCTTTTGTCACTAATAGAATTAGAAAGTTTTATTTCGCTTGAAAAATCTAAACTGACAAATTTTTCTTTCTACAAAATTCAAAATTTTAAGCTCGTTTCCCAGTTCAGACTGTTTTCACCCGTTATTTTTTCTGTTGCTATAACAACGATGCAAAATTCGCTCTGGCTTTATGGAACTACATAAAAATCACATTTAATGCAATGGACCGGAGGAATTGAAACAATTGAAGCCCACATTATTCGTTATCTGTCAAATTTGAACGCAGACTAGCTTTCCAGAAAATTGTAAAAGATTGTTTTCACTGTGATTGATGGCTGTTCACAACTGCTCCCATCAATCGTTGCTTGGATTGCGTGGAAAATTTAAAATTTACTCGTGCGTTATTCCCACATCGATTGCTAAGATCAGAGATAAAGCTGAAGTAAAGTAGCAAACCGAGAACTCATCTTACCAAAGATTTGATCATGGTGAAATACTTAGAGCTGGGGTAAATCCGTTAAACTGGCAGCTTAAACAAAATCCAAATTAATTTTGTTTAAGCTGTCTGTTTTTACTTCTGTGTGGCTTGATCAGACAAATCCTTGGAGAAGTAGCGGAAAGACAAGTAGTGTAATCAGGAATTTGCCTCTTGCCACTTTAAAACACTTTGAGAATTCATCAGATCAGAACAGCAAATGAAAAAGCACACACAGTGGAATTTAAGAAAAGAAAGGCATCTTATGTGATAAAATGTAATGTCACGTAGAACTGAATTTTTAATATAACTCTACGTAATTTTACTCTTATACTTAGCGGATATGAACTTTGCTACATTCCATTTACTTATACAATTCTTTATTTCGAAACAGCATATATTTGGAATTCTTTGATTTCACACCCTTTCTGTGCCTTCACTGAAGTCCCTTTGTGTATTTGCTAATTAAAGAACGAGGATTCGCAGCCATTTACTTAAGATCCCACCTAAAATTCGCAAAGTGCAGTAAGAGGCTTTTTGCTACCCTTAATTAAGAAATACAAATTTTTCTTTAAAGTTATCAATCCAAATATTAGCTAGCTCTGATTTAAATTAACAGGTTTGCAAATGAGCGTTGACACACTACATTCAATTCGAGTTTCCATCCATTTTATTCAGTTATAGTTCTTAAATTAAATTGGCTTAAAATAATTGTTCTATTTTAACAGCTAAAATATAAAATTAATTATCCACATATATTACGTAAGACTATACTTCTTATAGCAACATTAAATAACTGTATAAAAGGAAAAAAAAATTGGCCTATTTGAATTAATTTCTATTAATAAAATCATTCTTTGTTTTTATTTCGCACTCTTGGTAGTTCTTTCGCTTTTTCTATACAACTCGCGGGTCGGATAAGTTCCAGTACCATCAGTATCAACCGGCACATGGAGACTACAAGCAAAAATAGCCAAATGTCACTCTGCAAGTATGCACGCAACTGTTCTCTCAAAATGGTGGGGGGTTCAGCAAGCGCCCTCCGAAACACCCTTTCGTTACGCAGGGCTACGTTTTCCCAATTATAGAGATATGAAACAATTGCGTTGCATTTGTATGGACACAAAACTTAAAGTCAGTATCAGCAGAAACAACTTGCTTACTATATTTTAGAGTCTGTGGCTTCGATGGGTCTGTTGTAGTGCTGATGCAGGAGCAAGTTGTGGACTGAAAAGCTGATCTCGAGTTCTTCTAGTTTTTAGTCTTATTTTTACACCTTCTAGTTGTTCGTTTCGGTTCTTTAGTAAAAAGTTATGTTTTCCGTTCGCAATCTGACCGTTGGCGTGTCTTTTAGATGTCCTATTGAAACGCAAAAGCGAGTTTGGAAATAGCTTTTCAGCTTTAGTTCAGTGAGTTAGGCTTGAGAGCAGGACCTCGGGTATGCGACCAACGCACGTCGAAACGACTTGCAAACCACAGGAGGCTGCCTCTACTGTGGCCATGCAATAGGCTTCCGTTAGGGAAGTGTTGACAAAGATGTGACCTCGTACGAGTATATCACGAACTTTGGAATGTTCCACGGAGCCCAAAATTTCCACTCGTTCTTGCATGTTTGCCTTTTCACCGATTACCTCGAGGAGATCACGTTTTGGACCATCACCGACGATTATGAAATTAATGTTTGGCATGTGCTTGAAGCGTGGAATTACACCTGCCAGCAGATCGATGCCCTTGCGATATACCAAGCAATATAATGACGACTCTTACAACTTTCAATATTAACAGCTAATAAAGGTGAAATGTTGAAATAATGAAAATTCAAAAATCCATTCCATCCTGTGGTCCTTTGGAAGGATGTGGTGTAAAGAGTACGGTGTCAACAGCATTCGTTATCACCGAATCCTTTTCCTTGGGTACGCGCGCACGCAGCACTGTATTCCCTTTACCTATTGCAATGGACAAAATAAAAGGATGTATTCATAATCACAGTCACAAAGTTAGAGTCACAAAGAAGATGCACCAGCTATTCCAAAGTTAATAATACTTACCTACATGCTAGACGCAAATGCAGTGATTGACGGTGGACAAGGTGATTTAAAACATTTTGTTGGTGAAAACCGCTGACAGATCCGCAAAACCAAAGAGCCTGTGATCTGTGAACGCTGTCTGCCAAGGCCGTCCACTGGAGCCATTCGCCAAAGTGGTGCATGAATACAAGCAGAATAAGATTGACTGTGGCGAGAAGCTGCCTTACGACGGGTAAGCAGCCAGTCGCAAGCTGAGCGATGATAAGTTGCATATTTCGCAAGACTGCTTAAAGATCAACGAAATCGTAATAACGACCATTGCCAAGAAAGATGAATATATGATAAAGCCGTGCGTTGGTGTATGTACAGTACATTGTTTGAAAGAAACTAAAAAGGAAAAAGCGCAGCAGCAGTAAAAGCCACAGGAGTCCTGTGAGCAGACAACCGGAAACGAAGCCTCCGGAAAACGCTGGTCAAAAGTACGCTACACCATAAATGAACTCAAAAATTTAAATCAGTTCAAGGAGTAAAATATTTATTGCATTCCTTCTTTCGGTAGCTTGTCACTGGATGCTACACTAATCGTTCTACTAAGCACCTTAATTTTTACAATATAAAAGCAAAAGGCTTTTACCAATTTTACAAATTGAAATATCTCAAAAAGTCGTTAGCAAGGTAGAATAGATCATCATTAAGGCTGATATTGAGGCTGAATTGCTTTTTTGACCCTTTTTGGCAGATTTTCGGTGCGAGGCGTGTGATCCTTTAATTGTTAGTGGTAGTCTTAGGAAGAAACAGCTAAATACAAATGTTAATTCGTAAAATAATAGTTCAGTGGAAAAAACTACTGCAAATTTACCCGTTTATTTTTCTGATTCTTCCGTTGACGTCGAATTTCTTGCACTCGCCGCTGATGCTGGAGGCTGTACTTTGCTTATACCAAGCGAGAATTGCACGATTAAGGATTTTTGCTGAGCCTCGAAAAAATCTTGCAAACGGTTATGTTCCTCTTGTTGCTGTGCAAGGAGTTCATTGAATCGCCGACGGTCCCCAACTTCCATTTTCGCCAGCACATTGGGCGGTACAATTGATTTGACACTATATGTGGTACAAACGTTGAATTGCTGTTGCGTTGCAAGAGGAGATCTTGCCTTGGATGCACGCAGGGCTTTGCTTGCACCAGTTGTCGACGGAGTTGGCGGCTTTATAGGAGCAGCGGATTTTGGAGGGCATACAACTTTGGCTTTCGCATTGGATTTGGGTTCGTAGGGCGATCGTAGCTTGTTCGAGGCACTGTTCCTAGCGGTATGAGCTGCTGATTTGGCGGCGGCACGCGTGGCCTGCGGACGCGCCTGGACTTTAATTTTCTGCGTGCGCTTAGCTTTCGATTCTACGGTGTCCCGCGTGGTGCTGGCTGAAAGTTTTTTGCTTTGATTACACTTTTGTCGTTGAGCAGTTGCAGCTTCAAGTTCCGCAGTTGTTCCCTGTCGACGGAGGTGATCCAGTAGGGCTTCAGAAGGACCCTCAAGTGTGAACGAACGTGATCTTATAAGTGGAACGTCAGCGCGCTGATCTCCATTATCGAAGTTGTGTTTAAGAATTGTATAGGTTTTCGAAGATTTAACTTCATTCAGCGAAGAACTGGAAGAAGATCGCGTCGGTGGTGTAATATATAATGCCCGGACGCGTCCACCAATTGGAGTGGGCGGATTAACGCAAATTGATGGTATCTGCGTGGTGGGAGTATGAATTGATGAATTATCCTGCGAATCAGAAGCTGGCTGCTCCTTCAACGGTTCTGTGCTTTTCAAAATCCACTTTTTTGTTAAAACCTCATCTGACTCGTAGATTGCAGTTTCGGATAGTTTTAGGTTCTTCATGCGCTTATTCAAGAATTCCTGAGTAGTCTGGCCGTATTTACCGATATTCGGCGATTGTGTGCTGGGGTCTGCACATATATCGGTATTCTCCACCTCTACCTCAACCGCTATCTTCCCTCGCAACTCCTCTTTTCCTATATCGGGCTCACCTTGCTTTAAAGTGTTTTGTTCCTTAAATTTCTTCAACTGCTGGTACTTCTCTTTCGTCAGCTAGAAATAAATCGGTTTTAATTAAAATTCTTTTTTAGAAAAGAAGTTGGTTCGCATTGGTTACGCTTGGACGCTCGCCTAAAACCAGCCCATCATACCAGTGGGGGCAGAATTGCCGCCTGGGAAAAGAATCCCTATCGATGCAGAACACGGAAACGTAACACACCTGCGGCACCAATTCTGATGCTAATGTAGGTACCGGCTGATTGCTGTCTCCAGCAGACTCATCGAGATCAAGGGAATCCAATTCGAAATCCATTTAAATTCTGGTAGATTCGGCTTGTATATTCTCTTCGTTATGTCCGTCACAAAAGAACAGTTCCTCAACGCTTTTTATCTTCCTTACAGCGGCTTTTGTCACTAATAGAATTAGAAAGTTTTATTTCGCTTGAAAAATCTAAACTGACAAATTTTTCTTTCTACAAAATTCAAAATTTTAAGCTCGTTTCCCAGTTCAGACTGTTTTCACCCGTTATTTTTTCTGTTGCTATAACAACGATGCAAAATTCGCTCTGGCTTTATGGAACTACATAAAAATCACATTTAATGCAATGGACCGGAGGAATTGAAACAATTGAAGCCCACATTATTCGTTATCTGTCAAATTTGAACGCAGACTAGCTTTCCAGAAAATTGTAAAAGATTGTTTTCACTGTGATTGATGGCTGTTCACAACTGCTCCCATCAATCGTTGCTTGGATTGCGTGGAAAATTTAAAATTTACTCGTGCGTTATTCCCACATCGATTGCTAAGATCAGAGATAAAGCTGAAGTAAAGTAGCAAACCGAGAACTCATCTTACCAAAGATTTGATCATGGTGAAATACTTAGAGCTGGGGTAAATCCGTTAAACTGGCAGCTTAAACAAAATCCAAATTAATTTTGTTTAAGCTGTCTGTTTTTACTTCTGTGTGGCTTGATCAGACAAATCCTTGGAGAAGTAGCGGAAAGACAAGTAGTGTAATCAGGAATTTGCCTCTTGCCACTTTAAAACACTTTGAGAATTCATCAGATCAGAACAGCAAATGAAAAAGCACACACAGTGGAATTTAAGAAAAGAAAGGCATCTTATGTGATAAAATGTAATGTCACGTAGAACTGAATTTTTAATATAACTCTACGTAATTTTACTCTTATACTTAGCGGATATGAACTTTGCTACATTCCATTTACTTATACAATTCTTTATTTCGAAACAGCATATATTTGGAATTCTTTGATTTCACACCCTTTCTGTGCCTTCACTGAAGTCCCTTTGTGTATTTGCTAATTAAAGAACGAGGATTCGCAGCCATTTACTTAAGATCCCACCTAAAATTCGCAAAGTGCAGTAAGAGGCTTTTTGCTACCCTTAATTAAGAAATACAAATTTTTCTTTAAAGTTATCAATCCAAATATTAGCTAGCTCTGATTTAAATTAACAGGTTTGCAAATGAGCGTTGACACACTACATTCAATTCGAGTTTCCATCCATTTTATTCAGTTATAGTTCTTAAATTAAATTGGCTTAAAATAATTGTTCTATTTTAACAGCTAAAATATAAAATTAATTATCCACATATATTACGTAAGACTATACTTCTTATAGCAACATTAAATAACTGTATAAAAGGAAAAAAAAATTGGCCTATTTGAATTAATTTCTATTAATAAAATCATTCTTTGTTTTTATTTCGCACTCTTGGTAGTTCTTTCGCTTTTTCTATACAACTCGCGGGTCGGATAAGTTCCAGTACCATCAGTATCAACCGGCACATGGAGACTACAAGCAAAAATAGCCAAATGTCACTCTGCAAGTATGCACGCAACTGTTCTCTCAAAATGGTGGGGGGTTCAGCAAGCGCCCTCCGAAACACCCTTTCGTTACGCAGGGCTACGTTTTCCCAATTATAGAGATATGAAACAATTGCGTTGCATTTGTATGGACACACATTTAATTCGAATTACGGTCCATTTTATTTAGTTATAGTTCTTAAATTAAATTGGCTTAAAATAATTGTTATATTTTAGCAGCTAAAATATAAAATTAATTATCCACATAAATTACATAAGACTATACTTCTTTTAGCAACATTAAATAACTGTGTAAAAGAAAAAAAATTTGCCTATTTGAATTAATTTCTATTAATAAAATTATTCCTTGTTTTTATTTCGCACTCTTGGTAGTTCTTTTGCTTTTTCTATACAACTCGCAGGTCGGATAAGTTCCAGTGCCATCAGTATCAAGTGGCACATCGAGACAACAAGCAAAAATGGCCAAACGCCACTTTGCAAGTATGCACGTAACTGTTCTCCCAAAATGGTAGGGGGTTCAGCAAGCGCCCTCCGATACACCCTTTCGTTACGCAGGGCTACGTTTTCCCAATTATAGAGACATGAAACAATTGTGTTGCATTTGTATGGACACAAGACGTACTCAGTCCTATCGTCAGAATCAGCAGAAACAATTTGATTACTATATTTTAGAGACTGTGGCTTCGATGGGTCTCCTGTAATGCTGGTGGAGGAGGCAGTTGTTGCGGACTGAAAGGATAATTTCAACTTCTTCGAGTTTGTAGTCATATTTTTACACCTTCTAGTTGTTCGTTTCGGTTCTTTGGTAGAAAGTTCTGTTTTCCCGTTCGCAATCTGACCGTTGGCGTGTCTTTTAGATGTCCTATTGAAACGCAAAAGCGAGTATCTGGAAATAGCTTTTATAACGCCCTGATATATGGAGTCGACGTCTGGTTCAGTGAGTATGATTAGACTTGAGGGCAGGACCTCGGGTATGCCACCAACGCACGTCGAAACGACTTGCAAACCACAGGAGGCTGCCTCTACTATGGCCATGCAATAGGCTTCCGTTAGGGAAGTGTTGACAAAGATGTGACCTCGAACGAGTATATCACGAACTTTGGAATGTTCCACGGAACCTAAAATTTCCACTCGCTCTTGCATGTTTGCTTTTTCACGGATTTCCTCAAGGAGATCACGTTTTGGACCATCACCGACGATTATGAAATTAATGTTTGGCATGTGCTTGAAGCGTGGAATTACACCTGCCAGCAGATCGATGCCCTTGCGATATACCAAGCGGGAAGCGACGACGATGTTTACTGAAATATGAAGAGGGTTTATATTTCAAATCTTGGTTGCATTTTGCTCTAATTCTTGCTTGATTTTTTAAATATAAAATAGTAGACAATACCGTTCTATTTAAATTTACTGTAGTTTTAATGACGACTCTTACAACTTTCAATATTAACAGCTAATAGAGGTGAAATGTAGAAATAATGAAAATTGAAAAATACTTACTTGTACCATCTTGTGGCCGTTTGGAAGGATCAGGTGTAAAGAGCATGGTGTCAACAGCGTTCGGTATCACCGAAACCTTTTCCTTGGGTACGCGCGCACGTAACACTGTATTCTCTTTACCTATTGCAATGAACAAAATAAAAGAAATAAAAAGAATTAATAATCACAGGTTAGAGTGACAAAGAAGATGCACCAGCTTTTCTAAAGTTAATGATACTTACCTATATGCGAGACGCAAATGCAGTGATTGACGGTGGACAGAGTGATTTCCAGCATTTTGTTGGTGAAAACCGCTGACAGATCCGCAAAACCAAAGAGACTGTGATCTGTGAACACTGTCTGGAAAAGTCGTTTAAGGTTTTTACAACTACAGAGTAATTCAGACCATCCCCTCACTCGTAATCCCAAAAGCTTAGCGATTATCATGGCCTCGTGTGCCAATGCACTGAACGCCGAATGTCCATGAACAACCTCAATGCGCTCCCGCAGGAAAACGCAACGAATCAGCGGAATATTGCACAGTACGGTGGGCAGAATGCACTGATTGTAGAATACCTTGACGGGCAAGTAGTAGACTTTGAGGCCGTTGGTCAAGTAGCGCACACCACGGCAATCGCCATATGAATGTGTTAACATGATGACCTGCGAGAGTGTAAAGTACGATCCTAGACGTTCCGTCATACAACAGAGGATTTCATGACTACTAACCTTGTGTCCATGAGAGAGAAGAATCTGAGAGAGGTTGTAGATGTGCTCCTCCACTCCGCCAATGCTAGGATAGAAGAAATCCGATACCATGCTGAAGTGAAGAGTGAGTTGTTGTTGTTGCAAAAGAGCAAAAAAATCTTGTAGTTATTTTATTTTAGTGAAAACCTTGATGAATTACCATATTCGCATCGTTTGCATCCAATTCGACCAGCTGTTTCTCCATTGAAAAGCTGATGCAGTTTCAGGGATGCATGCTAAATATATTATGTGCGTTACTTACAGGTAGTTTGGTATTATAGTATTCACAGAATCACTCTACAAACTACAAATGTAGAACATCTTTCATGGAATTCCTTTTCTGAATGGCTAATTAAAAATCCCGAGATATTTCTTCTGTAAAAGCATTGTCTTTTCCTAGCATTGTTTTACGAACTATTATTGAAATTTTGTCGGGAAACAACACGGGTTACCGTCTAAAATCATTCTTGACGGTGGTAATGTGCTGAATGAGACGCACTATATACTTTATTAATCGATAATTGAAAAAATTTGTGTTCTTCTACTTAAATCTGCTAACTTCACTAGTTTCTTCTCTACATATTTTGACAGTCAAGAGTTTTAGCACGACGGCCAGGGATTTCACTGGCGAAAATGGATGAAATTAAGGCCAAGTTTATGGATTTGCTACATAAACAGGTAAAAGTTGCCGAAATCGACGATAACTGATTGATAATAATTTAATGAATGCCCTGCACATGCACCCCCTGAAGACGAATCGACATTTAAAGATTCCAGCTATGGGATTCTCGGATTACTTTATACAGAGTGTAACTACAGAACCCACAACTACACCAACAAGCACAGCAGCAGCAGCCTCTGATGTATACCCACTTATTGAGGAAGGACAGAAATTGGAAACCGCTTCGACACGGACCGAAAATGCACAAAAGTCAGATCAGGAAATCTTGGAAAGTATTGAAGAGATATATTTCGATGCACAAAGTCAACCAGAAATGTATGAATTGCGCGTAAGTCACTGGCCACCAGTACGTACACGTAAAGGACGTATAATTTTGATTGTGGAATTCGCAGAAATTACTCAGCAACGGAGTCGAGTTTCAACTTATCGATGAAACAATCGCACAGCTGCGGCTGCAGCACAGAGTGTTGTCGAAGCAAGTGTTGCAAAATATTTTGGAGCAGCGTAGTGCTTGCAATGAGGAATTCGCTACCATCAACGACATTCAGAAGGAATTGGAACAATCTTTGTGGACATGTCGCAAAGCGCGCTCGTACTTGAATTACGCCAAAACCAACCTGACCACAACCAGCTTGGAAATACTGGCCTCGTATCGCAAACGAGAAGTCCTCAAGGAGTTGCTCAGTACTCTGGAGGCAATAAAAAATCTGGTATGTTGCAACGGCTTTACGTGTTAGAATCGTATCAATAATTTCTACACTTTGCTACAGAAATCAACTGACGTCGAGGTGCAAAAATTATTGGCTGAATACAATTATTCAGGTGCAATCGCATTGCTGCTGAGATGCAAGGATTCGGCAGCTGAGTACATGCAATTTAATTGCGTACAATCCTTAATAAAGAAATTGCAAGAAACTCTGCTGCTAACTGAATTCCATTTGGACACAGTGCTGAATGAGGTCTTGCATGTTTTGTATTCACACGACGCTTTAAGCGAATATTAAATACTTTTCCAGATGATTCTAAGTTTCGATGTACGCAGATACGCTAAACTGCAAGAGGCTTTTAAGTTACTTAATAAATCGTTAATTGCTATGGATAAGGTGAGTTTTTCAAATAATCTACAAATAATTAAAATAAAAAAACTGGCTAGTTTTTATTATTTGTAACTATCTACGTAATTATTCTACGCAAATGCCATTGCATTAATTGCCAAATCTCTCACACATTGATAATTGACCCACAAGTTAAAATAAATATTGAAAATCATTATTTATTTTCTTATAACAGTCTCATTCACTACTCAATTTCTTCTAATTTTGACCATTTTTTCGCTCTTAGCTTCATATAAATTTCATATCTTCAATTCACTCTTCAGTGAATTCCGTGCTACGCGGTTACAACGATCCAAGTATGGACGAGAATCTCAAGTTTCTGTTCGAACAACTGTGTGAACAAGTAACTGCTGACAAATACATTCCATGCTTGATCAGCTTGTGCAAAACATTCTGGACGATTCTGGTCTCATACTATCAAATTGTGCTGTGGCATCAGAATTACAAACTCTACCCTTTCGACATGGAGGACTCACCCGACTGCTACATACAGGAGAAACTGAAAAAGGGCCAATCGCGCATCTGGAACGATATACAATCGAAGATTTGTGTTTTCCTGCAAAGTTCCAAATTGAAAACGCTGAAGCACGAGCAATTCATACAAGTTCTCTCGATAATACAGCGATTGAAAAAAGTGGGCTTTGAATTCTGTGGCGAAAATTCGGAGAAGCTAATTAGTACGATGCAAATGCAAAGCGAAGAATTCTTCCAACGCTATCATATCACATGCCTGGAAGAGATCTGTCTGTTCTTGGACAACGAATCCTGGACGATGGTGGACTCGTTTGCTAACATTTTGCAGCTGCAGGTGAGACCGAAAATGTGTGGTTGGAAATCGAACAGGTTTTTATTTTCAAATATGTGCACCCTTCCGTAGGAGTTTCGTTCTGTGCGTAATACCTTGCAGCGTCATAAAGCGGCACAAGTGAGAGTAACAGTAACTTCTCCGGTCAATATTTCACCTGCAAGCAATAACAATTGTGATGAGCTGGTCTCGGTGCACTCGCAAGACGGAGTGGGCAGCTCCGTATATGGTTCGTGTGGTTACTTTGTACGTTTCTCTGAGAAGAGCTCACCATTTGACGGTGGTCTGGACGCCGCCATGCTGGAGGAGGACATCCTCTCGGGTATAGTGGACGAAGCATCGTGTTACTTCTCGGAGGAAAGTGACGATGAGCAGAAAAGTATGCAAAGTAAACTTGACGACGACGCAGGCAACGAAGACTTACAAACGTAACTATAACGAGAAGTAATTTCGCAATATATTTAAATACGTTTTCTCTTCAGACAAATTGTGGTGAATAACACGTCACTCAATGTGCTACGTTGCATTGGTCGCTATTTGCAGATGTGTAAGCTGCTGCACTGCATATCGCCGAAAATCGTGGCCAGCATGCTGGAGTTGCTAGATTTCTACGCTTATGCTGTGCATGAAATTTTCGCCAAGGATGCGGTAAGTAGTGTTCAGTTATTGAGTTTTTTTTCTCTCTCTCTCTCTCTCACTCTCTTGATTTCTTTTCTTTTTATCATTTTAATGAAAAATTTGTTCTAAATTTGTACAGGCCGTTCAACTGGGAAACTTGTATACGCAAAGAATTGAGAAGAAACTACAGAACGTTGCCAGCAATATAGTTCCTAATATCAAAATCTGGCCACTAAATTTCACTTCCTTGGTAAGCTGGTTTACTAATAATATCATTCTATAATGCAGTTATCCTTCCCTTCTCTGCTTCGCTTCAGATCAACAATGAGTTGGCCAATCCTGAAACTCTCTATGGCTTGGTGCAACGCATTGTCGCTGTAGAGAGCGGCCATTGCATGGTGCAGCAGTTCAGGACTCTGCAGAACTACTTAAATCACTTGCTGCCTGCTAGTGACCAACCCATGCTAGCTGGCTACTTCAGTGATTGCAACTTCATGACCGACCTGGCACGCCCCGTGTACACCTGTGTCACATCACGTATAATGGACTTACAGGCGATTCTGGCTTTAATGGCGAAGGTTAAATGGGACGTGAATCATGTGAGCTTCCAGCACAATAACTACATCGACATAATGAACAGAGTGAGTATAATTTATGTTTGTTTATTGCGTTGAACAGTATTAACGATGCATTTTCAGAACATACAAAATTTCGCAATGCGTTTGGAAGAAGTTGGCAAAGAAGTTTCAACATCTTTAGAGCTGGTTTGGAATTCCATAGCGCATGTTTCCACACATTTGTTGGTGGAAGGGTAAGCCAGATGTGTATATAAGGCTGCTTCACGAATTGAGTTTTTTCGGGGTTGGGTGTGGTCTAATTTCTTTCCACCTCTAGGTTCTCGAATGTTAAGAAATGTTCCGCTGGTGGACGCGCTCTCATGCAGCTGGATTTCACTAATTTCATGTCCATATTGGAATTGATCTCGAATCAGAAGTTTCTGGAACATCGCGCTTACGTAGACGTCTACATCAAAGCGTATTATTTTGCAATCGAACAATTCGAAGAGTGGATCGAGACCCAAAGCAAACTCGAACACTATTCGGATAAACAACTGAGCAACCTGATAAACTGCGTCTGTCAGAGCGACAAGCGCGGCAGACAGAGGTTGCAAGCTCTCTTGGGTAATGGCAATAATACTTCGTTGAACACAAGTACAATAAACACGTAGTTACGGCAACTGCACAAAAGAGGTCCCGCGAAGTAGGTTCTTAATAAGCTCCCTTAAGTTGTTTTTGTACCTTGTGGATTAAGGTATTTTGTAACGAAACGTTTTATTTTATATGCTTTAATTCAAGCTCACCTTCGATCCGATTTTTTTTACGTCAAAAAAATTGTACGTCGTACAAATTTACCGAAGATTTACGTTTTTCCTACAAGATTTATATTTTTTGTACGTTTCCATGAATAATTATTGCTGTGTTACCATTTTTACTTTTAACATTCCAATAATGCTTTATATTTCCTTTAAATAGTATTAGGAATAGTTCCAACAATAATTTTACAATTATTGGCGAAATTATTCAATTAATAGTTCTGTTATTGTAGTTTTTTCATTTAATTTTCATTCTCCAATCTGTGTTCTTCTGATGACGTTTGACTCTCTTTATCCACTGTACGTACTCGTATAACTCGAATGTATTTCTTATCTATAAAAATCTTTATCGAGGACGTTATATTAAAAACAGTTTATAATTCTTCACAAGACCATTTGAAATTTTATTAAAATTCGACAGTTTAAGCTCTGTATGAGCAAAATAGTAATAAGTTGACGGGTTTCGTCTATTAATATTTGTCTGTGTTACGATAATTTAAACAATTATATTGAATCACATAGAATATATATTTTAAAAGTTAATATTTTTATTAATTCTGTATTTTTATTGATATTTTATTCACAAAAATACGATTATGTACCTTAAAAATGTTTTTTATTGTATTCTGCTTAAAGAGAACTATTATTTTTTTAGTAATCGTTGAATCGCTGAAAGTAATATACATATTTTTAAACATTTGAAAATGTATCACGTTTATTTATGGCGAAATAAATATCTAAATTTTGCATTCTGAAGCTTGCCTTTGATTTATTTATTATCTGCTGAAATCCCGATCAATGCTTAAGTTCTTTTGAACTTGAAACAGAACTGATTTCCAGACTCTACTTGATTGAATCCTTTCAATCTTCTTCACCGACTTCAAGATAACAAAATTTAACTGCGATTTAAGTTAAGAAAAAATGTAAAGCTGAAATAACATTAAACTTGAGGCTTAACACTTAACTTCAGTCTTAGAAGAATTAGCAGTTGTAAATACTCCTTGGGGCGGTCCAGAATCAGAATATCCAAAACCCAGAAATGATAAAAAGCACAATTTATTGTTTTTGTTTATTTATTAAATTTGTATTTCGTGTAAAATACATAGGGAAATTTCGCAGTACAAAAATTAAACTTATATCCAGATACGATATTTAAAACTAAACTAATTTTCGAAATTCTTCATTTAATTTTTCATAAATCGATCGATCAAGTCTAAAGTTTGAGCTTCCACAGATTCATACGATAGCTGTTGCCAGCATTGGCATCGTAAATGCAAGTAGGTCTGGGTTCCGATACAGTTGACATCTGTACCTCGTACAGCAGGTGAGCATCTTATACACTAACGTTTATATGAGTATATGTATTCGATTTACGGTAGGAATTCTTACAGTTTACAGTTGGCCATTTTCTTGTATCTCAAGTTGGTGATTGCATTACTAGAACAGCTTCCTTGGAATGGAGAGATTCGTTTCATATTTTGATTGTAGCTTGTTTTTAGTTGATTGTTATTAGACTTAAACTTAGTTCAAGTTAGTTTTTAGTATTTATCGTTGTTAGAATTAAGCAGAAGTAAATAAACTAAAAATTTAATATTAAATTGCGCTCTCCCCTTCGGTGCGTGGAAAAAGCAACGTGATTTGTGTGCAAGTGAACTTGACCTATTAGGAAATCGTGCAATCGCAGCACATGAGTGTGTAGTAGAGGCATTTAACGACTTTTTCGTCCTCTTCCTCACTTCCCACACTCATAGCTTCCTTACTTGGCACACCGTCTAGCTCATCCAAGACCTTAGTAGTGATGACTTTGTTCTTCTTCTTTTCCGATTTACATAAAGTATTGCCGTTCTGACGTAAGTAGAGCTCATCGATCCAACCCAAGTCGGTGTTGAGCGGTTTGATGTTGGTGTCGGAAAGGCTCTCAATGGAATTTATATCTCCCTGAAAATTCCAAAATAACAGTATAAATTACGACGTAAGCAAATAGGGATTTGGGGAAACATATTTGATACATGATTTTGATTTTTAAAAACTTTTACTTGCCTGAGAATTTTGAATTCGAATGTTTGATTTCTTTTTGTAGATCTCTACATCGTCCTTGTCGGCATCGGTGGCAACACTTTTGGGTGAAGTCGGAGTCGCTGTTACTGCGGTTGAAACGGTCGTCATTGTTTCGGCTGTGGTGTGAAGTACAAGGCTTCTATGGCTGTTGATATCACCTTCCGGAACCCTTGGAAAATCGTAGATATCGAAATCTTTCGAACTTTCTTTGGAGGAACGAATTTGCTGCAAATGGAAGAGAAAACCTCAATTGAAGCAGGAAAAAATTAGGAAAAGTCGAGGAATTGAACTGAAGAACAGGAACGGAATAACCGGAGTTTAAACTTAATTTAGATAGTTACACGAACGCAAGATTTGTGCTACTTAAAGATGCAAAGATTTTGAAATTTGTTTTAACTGCTTTTTAGAAACGAACTTTTGTAGCTTACAAGTTCTTTAAGTGTCTTAGCTGCGTTGTTGACAGCCAGATCGGTTTTATTATTGTTGTCCATTGTGGGATTGTTGTTATCAGTATTCTCGGATGTTAACACGTTGATTGGCTTCGTAGCCGCGGCTTCGTTTGCCAATTCAGAAGGCGGCAACAGCACTGTTGTGACAGTCTCAGTATCCTTTGAATAGACTACCGCAGTAGCACCCTGTGAGCCGCTGTTGTTTACGTCGGCTGCCGTTTGTGCCGGAGCTGCAATCCCACAACTGGTCGAGGGACCTTCCAGCAGTGACGTTCTCAGCTCACTTGAAACAAGAACGAAGGAATTAGAGATCTTCTATCAACGTCTCACTAACATTTAATCAACAAAAATCTGTTTTGTCGTGTTAAATGGATGGGAATAATAAATAAAATGTATGGGATGAATTGTTGTGTCGAGCAGTGTTGGGGACGATATGGTTGCGATATAAATTAAGTGCTGAAACAGGTGATGATGTCACGAGAACTGATCTCGGTCGTATGCCTTTAAACCACAATTAGATGAGAAACGCGACTGCGAGACTTGTTATCATTTCCATCATCACAAGTGTAACCTGGCTTAAATGTAGGGCTTACCTGAAGTAAGCGCTGAAACAGAAACTGGCCAAAAGTGCGCGTATTGATAAATTGGCGCAAACTGTTAACAACTGCAGTATGAATTTCAATGCCGAGAAGATTTCATCGGGCCACATACGGAAAACTAGATGCGGCTGACTGTGCCAACACAGAATGAAACAAACGCAGCGCGCTCAATTAACAGGCGCTGAAGCTGAGCACTTAAGCTCAGATCACTCACTCAACCGAGTGCTGACGGCGTTCAGCGTCGACGGACTGCTTCTGCTCTCAACGTGCCTCCACTCGTACAGATATGAATACGATGAATACGAAAAAATACACGTTAGTAAACGAAGAAGTTATTAAATAAATATAAACAAATTTTTGCTTATGCGGAGATTTTTGCCCGTTCGAGCGAATGCTTGTGCTTGGAGTGCGCAAAAATGTTGCAGAAAATAACAAATGGGTCAGCATATTGAATGAGAAGCTTGTGAAGCGAAATACTCATACATAATACGAAAGACGTTGATTAGAGTTCCGCAGGACTTTAACTTGATTGCTATGAAACTTAAAAAAATATAATTATTAATAAGAATGAAGGGGTGGAATGAGAAACGATGTAGGATGTGTCTAGGGATTTGGAAAAGCTCTGACAATGGAAAATAGAAACTAATACACTGACAGTCCCTTGAAAATTTTAAAGCAGAATTTTAAGCAATTTCATTGATTTATCTCGTTTTAATTAAATTGCACTGAATATTTAGCTTATTTTATGTTTGAATCACTCGTATTTGAATCGGTTTTAATTTGTAATTCATTTACTTTCATTTCAGCTTATCTGAATTCGAATCCGAATCAATTCCGTATTTGTAAAAGTTTTAGGTATTTGCTTCTATTCCGTTTTCCCTACAAATTCAGATTCATTATTACGTTACTGTATATACTTCATTGTATGAATCCCTTGACCCGATTTCATTACATTACTGAAAACCCGTTCCACGAATTCTTCCGTCATTTAGGAATTTGGTGATTATTAACAGACGAAGCACAAAGACCACAATCCCAATCATAAAATACAAGGGACGATTAATATGAATAGTTGAAAAAATCGTTAAAAATAATCGTCATAAACACTTCAGAAATTATGTTTCTTATCAGGAAATTCAATACCAGAGACCATGAATGTAAGCCAATGTGCAAGAAGTTAGTACCACTAGGATGCCCGCACATATATGTAGGTATATTAAAGTATATGCTGCTGATGTGTAAGTGAATATTCGATAATATGGGCTGCGATGCTGTGTGGCGTAGATGATGTGGAGCCTGTTGTCGGTTGGTGTCTGTTGTCAACTTACGTATGGATCAGGGCACCTTGCATCCTGCCTCCACCGAGCGACCACGCTCCACTCTTCTTCTGCTTGGGTTCGTAACTGTAATGTTTGCCGGTCGTATCGAAACGGCCCTTGTAGTGATTCTTACGGCGCCCTGGGATCCAAAGCATTCGCAAACCATACGATTTGCCCTTATTAGAGCGCGTAGCCATCTGTGATGAAATTTTTGAATGTTCAGTTAATTGCCGGGCATTAATAGCGATTTGCGGCGATAGCAATATTGCGCAATAATAATGTGTACTTTTGATTTTTTTTTTGCTTGCAAATTGAACTCGAAAAGCAACTGGCGGTGATGACACTGCCTATTTAGTTACTTAGAAATACTAAACCCAAATACTATTTTTAACTGTTGGATAAGCGATTATTTTGAAAAAATTAGATTTTCTACAAATTCTTGTCGACAAATGAGAAATTTTCTCACATTATTTATGACAGCTAAGTAGAATAACTACTGTGTTATTCAAATAAGTAACATTCGCATTTTATGAGTAACGGAGTGTTTTGTTTCAGCTGAGTTTCCAAGAAAAATATGATGAAAAAAATTACTTTAATACATAAAAATTAAAATAACGCAAAGAATATAAACATAAATACTGGTTGCAATGGCGGTTCGAAAGAAGTGTTCATAAGGAAGTGCAGAATGCAGCTGTTAAAAAAAGTCATAAATCACCGAGTTATGACGAAAAGAAGGAACAATTTCATCACTTGGCAGCACGGAGTCTTACAAGATGCAATCAGTTGCTTGTAATAGAGAAGCGCATTAATGTGTGTCCGCCAAGGTTCGAGGTTCTTGTCAAGCGAGAAATCAAGCTAAAAAAATTGTGTGTGTTGTAATTTATGTATAGTTGAGATCGATATACTGCGGTTGAGATCGATATCAACAGCTAAGGTTATATTTCTGACTACCAAACCTACTATATCTTTTATGGTACGAGTATTTGGAACTGCGTCGTCCCTCGTCAAATTTGCTTTGCAGACAAACCAGTTTGGGCAATCTTCCGGGTCTTTTCCCCTCTAATATATACACTTTTGTAAGGTAACTCATTGGTTTTTTAGGGAACTATCATGATTTATGAGAGGAGCAAAATATTTGACGGTTGGTATCCTGGTTTGCGAATCCACTGATTCTTTCGGTTTTAAAATAAGGGTTTGGAGATGTCTATAATAAAAGGCAAGGGTGCTTTTAGTCCTTTTTCCTCCTCTGTATGTCCAATAATATATTCCACTGATTTTACACACCATATAGCACAATTTAATTACTAATTCTATGTAGACTGACACTTATTCTCTGAAATCCTGTTTAAATTTAAGGTGGAGGCCCGATATTATAAGCTTCTCTAACGTGAGGTTCGGTCTCGTGGTTAACTACAAGTTACCAAGTGCTAAACTGGCTTTGTGAAAAGAGTCAAGAACATCATCAACAGGCAAAAAGATCGGCAAAAATTTAAGCAAGGAACGAAGATGTCACCAACCTGAAAACGAGAGGTGCAACCAAGACTGGAATGCAGACTTGCAGTAACCGTATGAACTGGTACATGGATATATATAGATAATCGCCAAATGTGCGGTAAAAAACTTCATTAAAGCATTTTTAAAGCTCCGCATCAGGTTTTGCAGTTTTCACTTAATTAAAAAAACAACTTGTGATAACTATTTCAATATGATGAGCCAACATTCATCTTAGAGAGATTTTAAATTTTCCTCAGATGATGCTTTCTAATAAGAATGGACGTTTGCTGCAACTATCTACATAGTTAGAGACTAAAACAGCTAAATATGGAGTTGGTTATTTATGACAACGCGATGAACTTGCAAAAATCAAGCAAAAACATGGTAGTCTTGAGAACTCCTTTTTCTTTTCGTTACAGAAGGTATGAACGAAATACAAAGATGTTATTATAGAGAAATCGATCTGGCTTTAAGCTGGAGAAGATCTTCTGCTTTACCTTTTATTGGCTTTCCAACTCAAAATCATTTGCCTCTGTTACTACAGGAGGGAAACTTGTTTTGCACAAAGTACAAGTAATAAAATCTTAATAGTTGCCGAGTTGCAGTGGAGCCGGGTAGGCATTCCTGGTGCTTAAAAATCAATGTGTTGCTTTATTGTTTCCCTGTCAGTCTGTTCCCTCCCTCGGTCGGTCGATCGGTTGGTCGGTTGGTCGATCGGTCGGTCAGTCGGTGTGCATCGCCTCGTCTGCATCATTGCGCATTTAACTGAGATCTAAGGGTCCGCGTGAGCGGCATCGAGATTCAACCGATAACTAATTAAAGATCTGATTTATATGCACGTTCGCGTTAATAGTAAATGCGAAACATGATTTGCATAATACGAGTATTGCTCGAAGTTGCATACAGGTTCTGCAAGTTGCTAGAAGAGGATTGCAATATCTTTCGTGGATTTATCTGCAAAGCTTTAGCTGTGTTTATAACTTTGAAGTGAAATATTTCTTTTCTGGGACTAATAGCCTCTTTTATGGTAGATAAATGAAGAAAGTAGAATTTACAATAGCTGGCAGTTTTTAAGTGTTTAAATAGCTTTCCTTGCAACGGTTTCCATATTCGAAGTCTCATTCTTCATTCACACAATGGAAATGATGGACTGGCTTTCTACTATTTTTACTTGCGGGCTAAAACGATTTGAAGACAATTATTACACAATCAAGACTAAAACAATTGGATCAATTTTTTCTACTAGCTATACTATAATCTGGAATTTGTAATCGTAGTGACTGCTTAGTAGTGGGAAGTAAAATGCAATCAAAATCTGAACTTTACAGCTCTGCTTTTAACTAAAGCTAGACTATAGACTTTTGCGGACCAAATTAAACATTAATAAAGTTAATAATATATTAGGCAGGTATGAATTTAAAATATATTTACAACATCACTGCTTGCTAAATACGTAGAAAACTAAGATGTGGCTAAAACTATAAGGTCAAGCGGCAACGACCTAATAAATAACTTTATTTTAAAAATGTACTCACTTAAATTGCTCCAAAGGTAAGATTAATTAACCCGATGCGAGAATTACTGCTTTGTTGTGCACGAATAACGAACAGTTACTGCCCAGTTGGACAAAATCAAGTAACTCATCAAGTGACTAAATGACAAAACAAGGAATTTAAATCGTTGCGATCGTTTAAATTCAATTTTAATAAATTTCAAGGCGGTTGTAAGGGAACAATCTACATTTGAGTCATAATAAAGTTTTATAATGGGAGTCACGTGTAGTTGTTGGTTCATTTAAGAAACCAACGAGTAAATTTGTTTTGACTCCGGAGCTTTCTGGTGACTCCAGAAATTCAGCGACTTAAAGTCAAAGTCAGAGTAACACGCATGAAAAAGTATTATTTTAAGTACGGATATCCTTCTTTTGCAACACGGTCCGGCGAAAAAAACTGACTGATGCAAAGTCAAAAGACTCGAAATGTAAACAGAAAAATGTACTGGATGTTAAAACCAAAGACATTTCCATTAGAAAACTTTATTAACTCAAATGTAAATACGGCGAGGTGTTGCAAGGCTGCAATTGAGTTCGATAGGATATCGATACTGTTTCTCTGGATTGGTTTAATAAATTATAATAAATTTATTTTTTTATTAAATCATAACAACAATAATGCGTCTTTGCATGTGTTTTCTCACATAAATACACGTGACTCCACAGGAAAAGTCAAAATTGTACCGAGTTGTGGTGGAAAAGAGCTAATTTAACAACAACTTTTAAATTACGAATGGCTGGTCGATTTTACTGTAGGGTTTTTAAAATATCAGCAGTGGAAAAGGCGGAAAACAATTAATTCGTAAATGCATCAAGCATTTGGAACTTGTTGTCACATAAAAATTCAGTTTCGAGTAGACCGCAGAAAATAAACACTTTATTTAGTATGGAAGGGCAAGTTTCTCAGTTTTTAGTAATCGCAAGCAATATCGGTTATCAACTGTATATAATGATTTTATCTGCTATTCAGCTGCAATTAATAACTGGAATACGAAAACGTAATAAACGTCAACATTATTTAAGTGCTGATCATGAGTTGTGTTCGTAGCAATGCAAGCGACGAATTAATTGTAATCAAGGTGAGCAACCTGGAAGAATGAAAACAAAAAAAGGCCATTTCGGCCGTAATCAGCGTGTTGTTCACGTTTACGTGCCAAAAAAGTACATTATGTGATGCCAGGAGCGTTTGGAAATGTATAATAAAACAAAACTACGATGGATATCTCACTTTTTAACTTTTGTAAGGAATTTTTAAAATGTCATACGGTTTCAGGCCGAATGGAAACGTCGAACAGGCAGCAACGCTTTTATGAATGCCTTTTACTAAAATTTAGTGTTAAATTAAAAATTAATGCAAGTTACCCGACTTTTCGCTGAGCCAAAATAGTAATTGCCAAAATATCTAGAGCGAAACGATGCAACGACTATTTTTCGTAACTCTTTCGAGTATAATCTGACTTTTCTACGATTTTCCATTATTTTGATTGCATTTATGATGTAAGAGGAGCCGGTATCGAGTTAACTTGGCCTCTTAAGTTCTCGAGCATTCTAAAAAACGCCAAAATTTAATGACATCATACAACGTTCATGAATTTCAGTATTTGGCTGATTTGAAAATGTATTTTTAAAAAAGTTTGAAGTCACACATTACAATTCCTATTGGCCCAAAGGGCAATCAGGCGATTTGTACTTAATTTTTAAAATGCATCTGATGAACAAGTTTTGGAGAAGCTAACCGCTGGACCAAAATTAGTTCAGTGGAAATTTGATTGATACTGGCGGGAATTTTTGGTGTTCTAGGATTTTCGTGTAGTTTTTCAATGACAGGGAGGGGGTACGGGCTACTTGTGAGATTGTTTTTAATACTTTAGCACTTCTAGGGTGGCTTACTAGCGGAAGAGGACGACCCGATTTTTTAAAAATACTATGGGATTTCCAGCGGGACATATTTACTGAAGTCGAATTTGTTTAAAAGCCGCTTACCTTTGCGTAATCTGACGATAGTTGGCGAGCTTGCTTACAAATTGATACATTAAATTAATTGAATAGAGGCAGCACTCTTGTTTCACCCGGCATTTACGTCGCCCAGTCTAGTGAGTCCTTAAGGTTCTTTTTTTCACTTTAAATATATTTTACGTTTCTATGAATTCAATGATTCTTATTATTCCAGCAACTTCTGAAACGCCACCGATGAGTTCAGACCAGACAGGCTTCAAATTTTAAACTCGTGCTACCAGCTTCTGGTGTTGAGCATCGCATTCCATTTTGCGTTCAACGAGTCACGTTTGTATTTCGGACGAAGAGGGCTCAGCCAGCGGGTGTTATGAGGCTTCAAACCGGGCCTACAACTCTTTCTTCGTTTTCACAGCGTTTTTTCCACACACTTCTATTTGTTGTCGTTTACGTGTTTTCCACGCGCCGTCCGACGTAGTAATTTGTGTTTACAACTGGAATCCACGTACAAAAGCAACAACCAAAAAGTCGAACCCAACCAACCAAATCCAATTCTGGTAATAAACTGATTTTTCAAAACCAATGGGAAAATCTTTTAGTACTTTACTTTTGGACTTTTTGCTTTTAATAAGGTTGCCACTTTATAGGAAAAAACTTCCTGGTGATATTTTGCAATTGACCGCGTTGTAAAATAACCTCTAGGATTTTTATTTTCAAAATTAAAGCCTAAGAAGACTCGAATGGAGTTATTTTTCTAGTTGTTAGTGTTCGTGTGATTTCTTTAATTACCATAGGATATCTTTTAAATAAAAATCCTTTTTTCTCAGAATCTGTGCTGTTGCGAAAACAAAACATATACAAGCAGTAATCTATCTGATAATGTCACATCAGCCAAAGTTCTAAATAATTGTACATATGATCTGGCAACTCTGATTTTGGCTTCAGTGCAATGTTGCCAGAGCATAAATTACACACCCAGAGAGAATTCCGAACTAATATATTTCTCTGGGATGCTGCTATCCGTGCCATGATTATATAATTGATTCAGACTGAGGGTTTTCAGCAACGTTTGTATTTAATTTGTTTTATTTAATTTATTCAATTACAACGTTCACTAATAATAAAAGTCGGACCGATTTGCTGATAATCAATTGAATTAGCTTTAACAGGAACTGATTTTGCTGAATTACTACTAAGGGACAGAAGATCTTAGGGTTAACCATATTACTCCAGTATTTTAGGAGGTTTTTAAGGTTGACGCTTTTGCATGCTTACCAATTAAATAAATTTAGCATATGTAATAACTTTAGAAAGGGATGATAGTTAATATATACACTGTAAATCAGTTAATTCTGAAGTAAAAAACTGCGAATGTCAAACAGGCCTTAAATTGTTATTTGCGGGATTTAAAGATTATGTGATATAGTGTAGGAGATGTTGTGTGATATTGTATGAAATTTTATGTGTATAGATTAGTTTTGGAACTGATGGTGCATTTTTGAACTCATAGAACCGGTCTGAGTTGTGTAGTTGGCCTTAATTTACCCAAATGGAAAATGAAACATTTACATACATTCATACAAAACTGTATCTGAACATGCATATACATATATGAGCTGCAGTATCTACCGAATGTTCTACATAACTACATATGATGATGAATGAACATTTGTTTACACTTTCCTGACTTCTCTCGGCGCGAGCAAACCTAGTAGCACGCTAATAATATATGTTTATACGTATATAAACACATGTTCCAATGATTACCAGAATGTTTTGGGGTTTTCTCATGGAGACATTAGTTCTCTAGGTAATAAATGTATGTGGATAACTATGAAATAGTTTATGAGTCTGCCGTGCTCTAAATCTCTCGCCCAGTGTTAGGAATCTCTCTTCATACACATTGCTCGCAGATAGATTCTAAAATTAAATACAAGCTAAAATGAAAGTATTTTGTTTTGAGGCTTCGTAGCCCATCGCCCGACATTCACGCGGCTCTGTATTTTAGATTTTGTCTCGAAGTCTGACGTGCTGCTGCCAAGATTCTGTTTTTCTTTTTACCCGTTTATTCTAAGCTACTGCGGAGAGGTTAGTTAAAAACTGCAAAGTATATAAAGTGTATTAAAATTTATCGGAATAATTACTTGCTTTAAAGAATTTTTTTACAACAATATCGTCAGTGATTTTAATTCGATGCTTGAACGAATAATTCAAGGATTTTATTTGATACAAGATTACTACGGCAATTACGTAAATATATTAGTGATTGTGTGGTTACAGAAAACAAAAAGAAAATATTTAAACATGTAACTATCGTAAATATTTAAAACTATGAAAAGATAAAACTTTTGTGGGGGAAGTTTTTAAAATCATGGCGTATCCGTCTGTCCGGGTTGTGAGTTTATTTTTGGTGCCAGCGGACGACAAATACGTTCGGAGTAAATTTTTGTTTTTTGCTTCTAAATTTATAAATTCAATAAATTCTGAAGAGAGGAGAGTTTGATACGAGATTTGGCTTGAAAGAGACGAAAAAACCAGAAAAAAGAGCATTTTGTACCATCGATTTTAGAATATCGAGATATAGTAGGACGGCAAAGAAGTAAATCGAAGTGAACTATATTTATTAAAAAAATTTAATATTGCTTTATTCTAATTTTCGTCATTGCTAACGATTGTCTGTGAATTTATGAATGATGATTTTTTGCTTCAAAATTCTGTGCCTCTTTCTCCGTAAACCCTTCGGTTATTTTGGTGAGAAAATGTCTGGCAACATTAGGGTAATCCAGGTTAAAACAAAATTATTTTACAAAATGGTTTAATGTAAGTCTGTTATCTGCGTTACAAAATCTTATTTTACCAAATAACAAAATATGCAGATGTCATTTTACTAGAACGATGGATTCAGACAACTCAACCATACTGGAGCGGCTCAGTTTTGCGTGTTGGCGAGTTGTTGCTGCGTATGTGCGGCTCGCTGTTGCGCTTTTACGGCTCGTGGCTACGTTGGTGGCTGAAAGCTAATAACTTTTTTATTTTATAGTGTGTTCATTCTTCTCCTTACAATATTTCACTTTAATACTAATAAAAGAGAGGAACCAACGATGAGTGAATTGCCCAATTGAGGGCCATCAAGCCCTTACGTTATAGGTATGTCGACTCACCTAGAGTGAGCCATTTGGAAGCTGTCATTCATGTTACCAAGATTCTGGGCACCAAGATTGGATGCCAATTCCACTTAGGCAGAGACAATGATATACTAAATTTCTTCCTCTACGTGCGAAACAGAGATAAATCTGCTTCGGGATTATAATGGGACCGGTCATGGTAGTTGTTTACAAGGTCCAGAATAAAAGTGAGCCCATCAAAGTGGGCGGACGTTTTTAATCGTGGCCACAAGAATCGCTTTAGAAGCATTATTATATAAAAACTAACAAGAGGCAGTTGCTGTTATTACAAATTATTTTACTAGGATTTTCTTAGTCTTAATAGACAAAATCAATACGTTACGCCTAGTACATCGTTCAAGCACCAATATATAAGTTCTTACTTAAATCATAACTTTTTATTTCAGTTAAAACTACTGCATCGAGTTGCCGTATATCAGTAAACTCACCGCCATGGATCCTGAAGCATTCTTGGACATGGCCAACCAGGTCATCAAGCTGAAGATGTTTCCGTATTTTGACATCGCACACAGTTTGCTAGCTGCTCTGGCTGTTCGAGAAGATCTTGGCTCCAACGCGCAAACCTTTTCTCGGAAGCACCCACTGTCCTGTTGGCTGTCCACGATGCTGGTGATCTTCGCTGGCGGTATGGTAGCCAACGGCTTGCTGGGGGAACCAATCCTGGCACCATTAAAAAACACACCGCAGCTCTTGGTTGGCACCGCGGTTTGGTAAGCAGCGCTTTGTTGTTTGTCTTTAATTCGACGTAAAGCCACTTGTTCGCCTTTCAGGTACATCGTTTTTTACACACCGTTCGACATCGGCTACAAAGTCGGTAAGTTCCTGCCCATTAAGCTCGTGGCCAGCGCTATGAAAGAAATCTACCGAGCCAAGAAGGTCTACGATGGAGTCTCGCATGCCGCCAAGCTATATCCCAACTCGTGGATCATCATGATTATCATTGGAACGCTGAAGGGTAACGGAGCGGGATTCACGAAACTGTTAGAGCGCCTGATACGCGGTGCTTGGACACCGACTGCCATGGAGTTTATGCAGCCTTCTTTGTAAGCAAACTGGGTCCTGGATCATATACATCCGTTAATTTGATTTCTTCATAGTTATACAAAAGCCTCGCTTCTTGCATCGGTCATATTTGTGCTGGACAAGAAAACCGATTGGATTTCAGCGCCTCATGCTCTGGTCTACTTTGGCATTGTAATCTTCCTGGTTTACTTCAAGTTGTCCTCGATTTTGCTGGGAATTCACGATCCCTTTCTGCCTTTTGAGAATCTCGGTTGCGCAATTGTGTTCGGTGGGATTTGGGACAGTCTGGCCAAGATTTTGGGTCGTGGTCAGATCAAGGAAGGGGAAAGTAAAGATGCTAAGAAGACTAATTAGGAAGACGTATTCATGGACGAAATGTAATGGGGGAAAGAAGCAGTTTCGTAAAACAAAATGCAACACGAAGACTTTCGAGAATTATTCTTTTAGGTTTTTTAGATTTTAATTGACTATGTTTACATCTTACGTTGGTAATTACTTTATTTTTCCCATTCTAGTCAGAGAAGATCTTGAATTAATTGTATGTAAGAAAATAGTCGTTTTTTTTACTGCATAACTAGTGGGTGTGTTTATGTAGTAAAAATTGCAACTTTTTCAGATGTAATTTATATTTATGTTGTGTTTTTAACTAAGGACGGCAGTTGTGTTTATTGATAGTTGTGAAGTATTTTAAGGGTGATTAACTTGATTTTATATAACGAAAATGATCGAAGTTTCGTTTTGAATGAACACCAATTAAATATACTGTATCAAAACGCAAGTGATTTAATACGTAAAACACTATAGTATCGAAATTTTGTAACGATAATAATACGATGGAAAAATAAATAAATTATTACAAATTTTGGGATACACATAACAGGATTTGTGAAAGTTCGTTTCGTGGCGTTTTCGTTTCTCAGAACGGGTTAACAAATTTCTTTTATGGCTCGTGGGTTACGGATCCAGCATCTTAAAGTTTCAGACTGAAACCTGCCTTCGTTGATATCAGTTATGTATTTTCCTTCTACTCTAACTCTTATTTAACAAGAAGTGCATTTTAAACCGAGAGTCGCTTAAAATGAAGAAATAAAGTGGGAAAAATTAAAACTATGCCTTGGCAATCTTCATGGTAAATATATTTGCACTTCAAATTTTCGCAAAACGAGAATGGGCCCCTAAGAAGGTTAGAGTGAAAAAGCGTTATTAATGATTTCGAAATTAATCAAAGAGAGACAACATTTCACTCCTTCATTCAAAAGCAAATTTTTGTATAATCTTACAAATTATAATTGAAAAAACTAATTTTTCGCAATCTTACAGGCGTCTTATAAACAAATATGTTGGGTTCTCTCAGTGTAGTGTCATTTTCCAAATAATAGTTAATCGCTTCGTGGCATCCCTGTGCAATTCAACTATGCTCCAGAGTTGCAATCGTGGATTATTTAAGCTACATGGTCGCGCAAGTTTATTAAAGCAAAGTATCAAAAATTTCACAAAAATGTACCTCATCATAAAAACAACCTTCTTCAAAAGACTACAAGGTATTAGAATTGATGTCAAATGGTAAAAATATCCACGGAACTATGTTCACCACTCACTAAAAAAAGTATTAACTCAGATAACTATTAAAAAGTACCCAAAACATTATGAAAGTACCTCTGCAACCATGTCCTACCAACAACAAACGGCGGCTCCTGAAAAATAATTGTCTTGTTTACAATAGTGATTTCGTGAGAATTGCGGTAGAACCAATAAATTGTTTTGTAAGAACCAACTTCGTAAATTAATTTCAACATGAATATGGATGTCGAATATGAAGACAGTGGCTGGCAGGGTCGACCGAAGCCAATGGGCGAAGATGAGGTAAGTTTAACTCCAACTACAAATGGAATCACGCTCTAATGGAAGTCACATTTGAGGAAATGCACGAAGAAAATCCACAGGAGACGATACAGGAGTGCTTCGAGAAGTTCCTCACACCCGACTACATCATGGAGCCGGGTATTTTCACTCAGTTGAAGCGCTACTTTCAGTCAGGCGGCTCTCCGGAAGAAGTGATCACAATGCTGTCGGAGAATTACCGGGCGGTGGCGCAGATGGCCAATTTACTGGCGGAGTGGCTTATACTGTCCGGTGTAAAGGTGACCGACGTCCAAGCGATGGTGGAGAATCATTTGAAACATATGATTCTGAAGACATTTGATCCCAAGAAGGCTGATACCATCTTTACCGAAGAGGGTGAGACGCCAGATTGGCTGACAGAGATGATCGACCATCATACATGGCGTTCGCTTATTTATCGTCTGGCTGAGGAGTACCCGGATTGCTTGATGTTGAATTTCACCATCAAATTGATTTCGGATGCTGGTTTCCAGAGTGAAATCACATCCATTTCCACAGCAGCACAACAGATCGAAGTGTTCTCACGTGTGCTAAAGACCTCGATTACGAAATTTCTTAACAACCCGGAGGATATACAAGGAGCAATACAGGAGGTTGCGCGTATGGTGTGCCATGGGCAGCACACGTACGTTTACTCTCAGGTGCTGATACAGGTTCTCAGCCAGGAGCCGAAGGGTGGCTTTAATATGAAGCGCCTGTCGCAGGAGATCACTAAATACGCTCTCAGGCAGTGAGTCTTCGGGAGTAATGAATCCAGTATAGCATTCAAATTACCGAATTCTTAATTATATGTCTTCGCAGCCATCATAATGTTACTCCGATTACTATGGCTCTCAATGGTTCCGCCGCCTACCCGCAGGCCTGCATGGCGCTTTCGTCAATGCTCTCACGCAACACCCTCAATCCCGCTGACATCACAGTGCTTTTCCGCAACTACTCGGCATCGGATCCACCTCCAATTGATCTCATACGCAATCCACAATTTCTTGAACTCCTTGTGGAATCGCTCTTTAAAACGGGTGTAAAACTGAACCCCGAACACAAATCCAAGTACATTTACTTGCTCGCATACGCAGCATCTGTAGTGGACACGCCGCCAAAAAAGCGCTCCACGAGCGAACGAGTACTCAACAAAGATGAACTGAAGAACACCATACAAGCGATTGAGAAGGTGCACGCCATTTGTAACGATGTCGCCCCAGATCTGATCCCGGAATTGCAGAGCCTTTATAACTGCATTAAGTGAGTAGAATTGATTTTGCCATCTGCGACTGCTGAATATTCACATTTCGCTCGGCACAGGTATCCCGTAGTAGGTGTTGGTGTCATTCTTTGGATTAAGAACACAGTCACAGAGCCTTCCTACTTCAAGCTGACCACCGAAAACTGCCCGACGCATTTAGCAATACTCGATGAAGTAGCCGCTGTGCACCCAACTCTGCATCAACATATATTGTCACTGCTCATACAACTCTTCGAATCAAAGCAGATCGAACTGGAAATACTGGTGCAGCTCGAGATGAAGAAAATGCTGCTGGACAGAATGGTGAATCTGTTGACACGTGGCTGCGTCGTACCTGTAGTCAAGTACATCAAGCAGTGCTGTGTCAAGGGCGACACGGACATTTCGTTGATACGCTACTTTGTCACCGAAGTTCTGGAGACCATAACGCATCCATACTCGCCGGAGTTCGTGCAGCTGTTCCTGCCAATGGTTGAAAATGAAGAGATAACCGGTACCATGCGTGGCGAAGGAGACAACGATCCAGTTTCGGAATTTATTGGTACGTTGAGAGTTTGGAAATATCTTTCTGAATTGCTAAGTTAGTCCTTCTTTTTTTGCTTTTACAGTACATTGTAAAGCGCATTACACTACCTTGTAAGAAGCGTATGAAGATGCTGGCAAGTAGTTAACGACGAAAGTTTTTGCGTCAGAAGCCGTAGGAAAATTGAGTGAAATTTATTTAAAAATTGATGTCAATGAATTATGTAAATCGTTACTAAATAAATTACTGATTACCTCTGGTGATGTATTGCTTTACAAACTGTTGGCTTCATGTAATGTAGTTAATCAGAGACAGTAATATGAGTTAACAGCAAATATTTACGTCTTTTACGAGTGTTTCTGCAAGATCATGTTCAGAATTTTGCGTGAAATTGTAAATTGTAATTGTGGTGTTTTAAAAATTTAACACAAAATTAGGACTAAATTTTAATGCTTTTTAATCTCTTAATTAGCAATTTAGGAACTCTAAAATTGAGAGCTCCTGTACACCTGATTAAATTAATGGCTCGTGCGTATGAAAATATTACAAAATTTATTTTTGGAGAAAAGACATTAAAAACCAACTTAAAACCTTTGGATTCAAAAAATCTAAACTGATTAAATTTTTCATGGTAAAATTTCAGATTTCACCATTTGCAAGATTTTGCGAAGATTACGGTGAGGCGTCTCTCTCCCTCTCTCTCTCTCCCTCTCTCTATCTCTTACACGGCGTTTATCAGACGGATGTTAAATTGTGATAACGACTACTTAATACTTGAATTGCGCTCGGTTGAAATATTTCAACAGTGACTAAATATCACAACAACAACGTCCAAAGCGAAGGTGTTTCCAACTGTTTTCGTCGTTTACAAATATTTGGTCAACTTTAGCGCACGGATAGGGACGGGTGGCAAAATAGTTGGTTTATATTTGAAACGAGAGTTGCTATTGTTTTTGTATTGTTGTTGCAATTTATAGATGTACCTTTGCAAGCCTAAAACATTTGTGAACGTGTGGCAAGCTATAACAGTGAGTTCTGCTAATGGTTTTCCAGTGCGTTAGCTTCTTTAATTATATTGCGGTCAAATTCTACCCCTCGAAGTCTTCCAAGATCGAAGTTTTCGACAGTTTATCGATGCAGCGCAGACTTGGCGGACCGATTAAGGAGCAGCAACAGAAGTGTGGAGTGTAATGTACGGTTTAACAAGAAAATTAGTGGTTTTTTGTATTGAACATTTAAGAATTGAATGATTTTAGTTTCATATAAAAACTCTGATATGTGAGCTGATTTAATTGTGAAACTATCTTCGGTTGATTTTGGAAGACGAGACGGCGTGCTGAATAATTATTAAGTGTTTGGGATTTTAAAGAGTGTATTTGTAGCCGACAAAATTGGAGTTTTAAAAAATGGTGAGTGAGTTCCGTGGGTTCATTTTGAAATAATTAAATGAAAACTTAAAATATTTCAAGATTTTAAGTGTTAAATTTTTCAAAATTTAGTTTAATCGTGAAATATTTCGTTAAATCTTGATAGATAAAATTTTGTTAAATCGTGGAAGGCATTTTTTGCTTTTTTTCATTTAATTTCTATTCAGCACTTTTCACAAATTGACAATTCACAGAATAACAATTATTCTGTAAGTTTTATTTTCCCATCACAAAATGAATCTATAATTTTTTGTATGGAATCAAAAATTAGTTTTATTTTATGAGCGAAAAACTAAAACCCGGATAATAATTCAATTACTCTTTCAGTTGGAAATAAACCTCACTCAATAATTGTTATTTCGTAAGTGCAAAATATTTAATAATCGTTATTTGGAGTTTCTATTTTTAGAATTAGGTGACTTTTCTTCGTGTTCAACATCTACAAATTTTAGGTGTTAACGTCACTCACACTCGGATTATATAATCGTCCATATTAAAAGTTGTCCATTTAGGTTTAGTATCTGTAAAAAAAATTGTTTCGAGTACCCGCACTTGAAAGTAAATATGTTCTGCTCATGGGGAAAAACGTGTTCATTAACTCCTTTCAGCGCTCAAACCAACTCTCACACCTTTGACTAGTTTTCCGTCAACTCAGCTGTGACTATAAATCTTAGTGACAAGCTAGAGTTAATCATCAGCTTGATCTGAATAGATGTGCGCACACATGTACGTATGCTCGGAACTCAACATAAGTACTAATGAGTCAGCTAGATGTACTTGCAGGGCTTGGTGTACTCTTGCTCGCATTTAAACCAATTGAGCTTAAACCAATTGAGCTTTAATGTTCCTTAATTTGGAACAAATTACGCAATTTTACGCAAATTTTTTCATTAAACAATATTAATGTTAATACATATTTATTTATTTATTTTATTTTTAATTTAGGTATTTTGATTACCTACGAAACGAGAAAGTAATCATTATTTCTGTAGTCAAGAGTTAACCATTACAAATAATCTAAAAATATAATTTTTACTTTATTTTTAGCAGGTTTTTGTTTATTTGACTGATTTGACTAAAAAAGACGAATGATTTCAATGAGAATTCGACGATTTGATAATAATCAAAAAGTAATGGAAAATACATATTTTAATTACTTTTGATTTATTTGTCCTTGTTTTTAAATCACTTGTATTTTTAAATCACTTTTCTTTATCTGCAAAATAAGTCCCATGGTCATGAAATAATCAATATTAAAATAATCAGATAACGTTTTCAATTAGTTTTTCACAAATCAGATTACGATTGTTAAGTAAGTGTGATAAAAATTCACATTCTTAAAGCAATTGTAATCTAAATATTACAGATTTGTATGATAGTTAGTGCGGAAAATAGTTGAGAAAAACTTCTCTTGGCTAAAAATAACTGCTATTCCTCTGCTATTCTGCAAATTATGGATAGGATCAGACTCTCGTAAACTGACTCTTTTTAGGCTAATTGAAGTAATCGTGATTAATACTGAGTTGATTAATGAGACTGACTATCCTGACTATAAACAAACACAGGAAACTTTAATAAACATGGAAACTTTAATAATAAAAACAGGTACAGGCCACATTTCGATAACAGAAGTTCGTGAAACAATTGAAGAGTTCAGTGTTCTCATTTGATTACACGTAATATTTATCTTTGATTGTATTTATATTAATAAAGCATCGGCATTCGAAGTCCTGAAAGTAGTTTTCGTATTAGTAATTAAAATCACAGATTATCTAGCAAACTGTAGCTATTTTCTTGTAAATACTAAAATCAGAACCTCAAAATCACAGACCAGCTTCTCAATTCTATAAATATGTCCAGATTTCTATAATATATCATAAACTATGAGTTCCCTTTTTGTCTGTTTAGCCTATTACTCAGTTTTTTGTAGACAATTTCTCGCTGCTAAAAAGTCTATTATTAGGAACTATAAATTTCAGTTAATAAAACAATCATTAATTTTCGAAGACACCAAACATTTTTCAACTTTTCTTTATCAACTTAACTTTTCAGTACCTCAGTAAAGTCCACAACACTCTTGCAATTTTATTCTTGCCTATAAGAGGTGCTCAGCGCCAAAACAGCTTAAGTCACGCTGGCAGAGCGGGCCGAGAAAACTGAATTTGGAAAACTTCCACCCCCAAATTCATTAATCTTTAGGCTAAAATGGGTTAATCTACATATGAAATGGCCACGTTATTACTGTCAAACGCTTTCTATCTTCCAGAAACAATTTTCGGCATCAATTTTGCAGATTTCATTTTCATAATTCCATTTTTTTCGGTTTGAAAATGTTGAGCTTAGACCATTTTGGCCTGCTTTTTATATTTCCTTATATAATCTTCCTATTTTATCGCGAGATAAGAAATCTCCGATAAGAAAACTGCGTAGAGTCTGAGTTTCTAATAAAAATGTGTCAACATTTTGCACCTCCCTTCGGTTGGCTGAGTTGCACGAAATGATTTCATTTTATCATTCTATTTGTCGTTGATAAGATTTCAACTAATAAATCGAATAAAGGGTGATGTGTTAAATTTGTAGAGGGGTTTGTTAAGTTCAGTTGCATTTTCAAAACCTCAAGGGCTCCTTAAAGGCTCTGAAATGTATAGCAGTGATGTTCGGTTCACGAAAAGCGTGAAAATTAGTCAATAAATGGTTTGAGTTTCAAGTGAGTTGTACGTAACATTTAGTAAAAACTAAAACAAACGACTTTACGACTAAAAATAAGAATAACGCGAGTCAAAAACTCCGGCAGAATATGGATGATTTCATTGCATTGAAAGTTTGCAAATGGAGGGTAAGTTTTACGAACATTGGTTATCATAAACTCTATAAGATTTTTTAGATAGGATTAGTTTAAATTTTAAAATTTTCGCAAGATGAAGGTTCGCGAAATCTGCAAAGCGTAATTGTGCCAAAATTTCTAACTTAGCTGTACGCATTTGACAGGAGAGGAAAGTTTTCACTTCACTATTCCAGTGAGCAAATGCCCGATATTTAGGTAGAAAAGTACTTATTAATAAGCAAAAAGGTCTTTCGTTCAATGCTTTACGATTTTTGTAATAGTTTTTTTACAGAATACTGAAGAAAAATATGACGACTTTTGAAACGTTAAAAAAACTACCGCGTGTTACCCCCGCATTGTTAACGACGTTGTGACCTCGGGTACGGATGGCTTCTTTGGCGGCGTATCATTCTGTGGCCGGCCGTCATATGGTTCCTGAAATCAACGCACGATTGATTTTGGGCTTCCTCGCCATAGACTAGCTTCCCTGGTCTGTGAAACTTTTCCCTCCTGGGAAGGGCAGTCGATTGCGCCAACGCACGTTGGGTAGAAAGCGGATAAGTTCAACATTGCGACAGAGCGGACGGGATGAGCTGCGTCTCCCAGTAATCTTGCAATACTGGTAGGAACCAATCGGTCGCAGAATGATGTCTCGCTACGAAGCCATCCATCCAGACACGAGGCCTCGACGACACCCCGTGGGCGGCGATTACTGGCGGTGGTTTCATTGAGCGACTTTTAAAACCTTGGAAAAACTAGAAAAAAGCTTGGAAAAACGCTTTCATATAAAGATATGATACGCTGGTCATATAAAGATATGACCAGAAGAGCTTTTTATTTATTAACAGGTAGTTTGTTAATTATTTCAAAGGCCTTCATCTGGCTTGTTGTCGCCCGTGAAAAGGACTGCCTGGACCTCGATTATCGCCCTGAATTGGAGTCGATATTCGAATTGCTGCCTACCATGATTTCGCTATTAATTTCGTCGTTTATGTGTGGAGACGTTATTGCTGTTTTTCTTGCTTAGGAGGATTTTGTGAACTAATTTCGCAGTCATAAGGACTTCGGCGTTGATTTTGATAGTTGTTAGTGCAGTTATTTACAGTAGTAAGGATGATATGAAGAGATTTAGAAGATTAAAGTGTTTTTAAATTCATCCGAATAACTGTTGGCTCGTTCATCTTACAAGCTACTCGTACATCTCAGTAAACGAAAACCAAAAGACACTCGAATGAAAATCATGCTTCTCGCGAGCAACAACTATTAAGCCAACAACAACAACTCTTTCAAAATCACCTCTTCGGAGCATCGAAAGCCGCCGTCGAGTACATCGAAAAAATTGAGTAGCCGAGTATCTGGCAGAAGCGCTCAGATACTTTAGTGCAAATCTGGCGTTCGCATGGGACGCATCTACAACGTGCAGGCGTATCTTGAAAATTTCGAGCTCTCCAACACAAATAAACGCGCGCCTGGCCGAAAATACCAGTCGCCGGCCGATCGAAGCTTAAACTAGTTTTGGGAAGAAAGTCGGGCCAACAGCGTGCGCTGCTAGACACTGCGTGCCACGTGATTCGAAGTGAACAAGAGAGTTTGACCGTATTTTTTCAATCGTATGTCGGAGTTGCTCACGAGATACGAAATTCGTTCCGTGTCTGAACTTGTTGCATACATTTGGATAATTAGTCGCCTATTTAAGACGTCACCGGTGTGCTGCTTCCGCGTCGAGGAACCGCAGTTTCGGGGCGATTTTTTCTAGCTGCTCCGAAAGGCGCTAATTAAAAAGCGATAAAAGTGGTTCGCAGCTTCTGCGGCCGAACTGTTTGTTTACCGGGCCAGGGAATCGTAGCGCAGCACGGCAGAGCAGCGGGTGCAAATTGAACGAGTAAATATTTTTTAAAGCGCATCTAATGGACACTTAGCACATCTGAACTGGGGAAGAGTGCGAGAGGCCAATTAGCCAGATACGCTGACCGGCAGCGATCAGTCCGTTCTGATTCGGCTGAAGCAGACGTTGTGATTGTCGACTCTCCGCATTGCAGTCGTTCGAACTCCGTCTTAACTTGGCCGGAACATAAAAACTAACAAATGCTCCGCACAACGCGTCTGCGGAATAAAGTGAAATTTTTTGCGGAGATAAAAATTCTAGTTCAGCCTTTGGTGTGCGTGGAAATTTGCGGAAAAGCTCGGTTCCTCTTCTGTTCCCGTTGGATGGTATTCGCCGCGTTCGAATTACAAGCGGGAAGCGCAACATGAATTTCATCGGACGCCACGATCCTCTGGACGGCTACCGTCGCGTCAATGCCGCGGGATACGGGGTGCCGCTGTGGCCGGCGAGGCAGAAGGCGCGGCTGCACCTGCGGCAGAGTCATCAGTCGTGGAAATGGCGCAAGGTTGGTGCAACCGGGTGGAAATCCCATCAAATGCGGTGAATGGTTTGATGTGTTTTTGCTCCTTACAAGTTGCAGCTTTAGAAGTAATAAAATAAATGACGAACATTCTAACAATTGCAAACTGGAGACTTAGAAAATCTACTTCGAATCACAAATCAAAATACAATGGAATCTAAGAACTCACGATTTACAGATTTTAAACATTTCAGCGACGAAGAAGATCAAGATTTTCAAGTATTTCTGCTACATGCAGAGAATTTTTAAAGTTCCTCTAAGTTTTTTTTACAGATAAAAAACTCAAAAAATAAATTTACACAATTTGAGATTTAAAGATGAAACAATTAACTGAGCATGGGAAAATCTAATCAAATTATGTATTCCACAATTTCTAGAATTAATCATTCTAACAATTCAAAAGTTGTTTTAACAAAAGCTCGAAAAGTTGATTAGTTCTGAAATTATTAATTGTTTCAGAAAATTAGTTGTTTCAGAATGGAACGAATAAATTGGCAGTTAAAATGGAATTTAAACCACACAAGACGGATGTAAAAATCTCAATTCAAATTACAAAGCCAATAAACACGAGAAACAAACCAGCGAAATCATTCTGCGGAAACATGCGCCGAATTCGGTACACGCGTTGTAATGTTCCTTGTATTTTCTGGTTGCTTGGGGAATTCTGTTGCTTTTATTTATTTTATTGCTTTATTTTTATTTCATTGTAATTCGGTTTTTTTTTGTTTTTGGGTTCCAATCCTTTTTTATGTTCGTTTCCTTTTCATGCTTCTTTAATTTCATTATTTTGCTATTTTTGTGTTTTTATTGCTTTTGGTTTTGGCGCGCATTATGAAAACAGCAAATCGGGCTGGAGATCCAAATTTTTTTGGTGGCATCATATAAATTAGAAGCTGCAAGTGGCGCAAACAAGCACAAAATGGTCCAGGTGGTCACGTCGGGGAACACATTTCGATTTCGCCGAAAACAAGAGCAGCACAAACTACGCGCAGAACATTTAATTAATGAGTTTTGATAGCAATTTGAATATTAGTTCGTTAGGCCAAAAGTTTCCGTTCGGTCGGGGCAGTTTTGCGCGTGTTGAGGACTCAAGTGCGGCCGCATACACTTGGTGGGAAAAACTACTTAATTCTGATCTTCTCGTTCTTCGTCTAATTAAAATGCTATCTAGAATGCAATCTAGAAATTTATTGATGGCAGCACGTGTCGGCGGACAGCGGTCGGCGGTCGGCGCTGCTCTTCCCTGCACTCCACTCGACGAAGCCAGTGAAGATGATGTAATTCCTGGAAAGTGTGAAGTTATATAGAGGGCAGCTGATATCTTCTTCCCCTCTGTAGATAAAAACTTTAGTGCACAAACTTTTTCAGCAGTGAAGAAGGTGTTTAGTGACGGTTTAGACTTGTAATGCGACAGCTTAATTAACATTCGTGCCTTTGTGTCTCATGGAGGCTTCATGTGTCCCCGCATCGCAGGTAAATAGCGACGCTGTTACAACAAACAATCCGTTACGAAGTAAAGGAAACATTTATTTACTTTACAAATGAAGTCTTCATTGTGTCCAGTGTGAGTCTTAAGTAACCTTTTAAGATGCACACCTCGTGCTGACCTATTTATCGGCCGGGCGTTCTGGGACCAGGTGAGAAAATGCTTTCGGTGCCTTCGACTTCGTGTTTTGCTGGCTCGCGAAACGTATGCTGTCGCTGAAGATGTGTGGAACTTTTTATTTTCTGCTACACAGTACGACATCGCAGCCGCCACTCATTTGTATTCCGTCAACATAAATATTCAAATTCAAAAAGTTTCATTACATGCTTCACTTTAAATGTTGCCAATTGCACACAAAATTAGTGTGGTCTCTGATCAGTGATCAATTTAAAAAAAAACGCTTTAAACTCCATTAATCGCTTGACAACATTCAACTTTCTTTTGCTGCGTCGATAACCGACGAAAGTAAAAACACCAACTTTGTCTTCGTTCTCCGATAAATTAAAGCTCTTCATTCCTCTTTCGTCTTCTGCAGGGTTCTCGCGTCAGTACGATCAACGATTGGCTGCAAATAAAAATCGGTGGCGATGAGGAGGTCAACAAGAAGAAGAGTCACAAGCAACAGAATCGCATTAAATCTACGAAATACACGCTGGTCACTTTCCTGCCGCAAAATCTGCTCGAACAATTCCAGCGTGTGGCGAATTTTTATTTTTTAGTGATGTCAATAATATCACTTTTAATTGGTAAGTTTGATTCGGATTCGGATATCGATCGAACAACTTCAGATAAATCAACGAAGATGTATTACAAAGAAGGCAAAAAGAACAAATGATGTGATAGTTAAGGTAGATAGAGAGGAAAGGCAATCGCAACGGGAAAAAGAGATAGAAAGTGACAACAGAGACAACGACAGTTCGGAGAATTTACATTAATATACCGAAAATCGACACTCAGATGAGTTCGGAATGTTTAATATAAAAGGTAGAGAGAGAGGTTAAGGAAGGGAGAGGAAGAAATGTAAAGGGAGAGAAAGACAAAAATGGAGATTGAGAAAGGGAGAGAGAAAGAGAGAGAGAGAGAGAGAGAGAGAATGAGAGAAAAGAGTAAGACAGGGAAAGAGAAAGGGAAAAGAGATAAAGAGGGAGAGAGAGAAGAGAGAGATAGAGAGAGAAAGGAAGAGAATTTGAGAAAGGGAGAGAGAGAGAAAGGAGGAGAGAGAGAAAGGTGGAGAGAGATAGGGAGAGAGAGAGAAAAATAGAAAGAAATATAGAGAGAAAAGAGAGAGAGAGAGTGAAAGGGTGATCATGGCAGGGAGAGGGAGAGGAAGAGGGGAAAGGGAGAGTAGGATGGATATGGAGAAGGGTAGAGAGAAGAAAGAGAGAGAGAGAGAGAGAGAGAGAGAGAGAGATAAAGAGAGAGAAAGGGAGAGAGATTGTGAGAAAATTGGAGATTTTCTGTAAGAAACGCTCAAATGTTTGAGGAGAAAATATAGAAATTCGAATAAGAAACAGAAAATATCTATTTTAATGTCTAATGCTGGAAAATGTAAAAACTTTATTGAAATTAACGAAATTTATGGCAAAATTAATTTATCGAAAGGAATTCATATTCAAATTTGTGGCTTGATTGGCGCAAACTTATGCTGCGTGTCTGAAGCTTTCTCTTTTATTTCAAAATTGTGAACTATCTTCAAGTTTTCTGCGAAAGTAAATCTAAAATTTGAACGTGTCTATAAATAGAATTTGAACGTGTCTATAAATAGAAGAGCAACAAAAATACGAAACAAAAGCATGAATATAGATATAGATTTTCTTGGATTTCTAGATATTTATGGCAAAATTTTTGTCATAAATAAATAAAATAAATTACAGAAAAAATTGAATTGTAAATAAATTTACCTTGATCATGATTTTATTAGAGTTAATTAGGATAACGTTTTATTAGTTCGTCACATTTTCAACCAACACTCACTCAGGCAGCTCTTCCTTCCCCTCCCCTTCTTCCAGGCGACCGCGCTTCTTTTTTTTCACGGTTTCGGTCCACAGCACGATGCACTAATTTTCTAGCAAATCAATTCATTCATAATTCATTTATTAATGAGTTCTTCTCCATTTTATGGCGCTCTTGCGCCTCGAGCACGCAAGAGCTTCGGTGGGATGGGGCTGGCAGAGGCTTCGGACGTCAGATTCTAAATTAGTCCGATCCACTTCCAGACCGAAGTCTGGCCGGCCGCGACCCGCTTTTGCTGGTTGAAGTGTGATGTGGAAATCAAGCCTTGACCGTCAACTAAATTCTTTCTTTTCTATTCCGTATTTATTTCAAGCGTATCATATTTCAGTGTCGAGTACGATATTTCGTAGAATAGTTCCATTTTGCCAATTTATGAGTAGTGTTGTTGTTGTTGTTGCTGTTTCTGCTGATCGAGTAAAAGTCATGTCTGGTTACACTTCGAGTTAATAAAATATTCAAATTAATAAAATTTTCAAATTAAACTCTTGTCAAGCGCAGCAAAATTATGGCTGTGAGTTTCTGTTGATTGCGCAATCTTCACTTTATGCTCAATCTGCTTGCGCTGCCTCACGCTTTCCGAGCACCTCAGCTATTAAAGTTATTGTGAGTTTTTTCTCTTCTCTTTTAATATCAAAATCAATTAACTATTTATTGACGCTCATTTGGTTGATTTGATTGCTGCAGCTTGCATGTCGATCGAACTTGATTGTATATTTTAATAAATTGAAATGACGACACTTAAGAAAATTGTTCTCTTGATGAGCGTCGTTTGCTCACTTCTTAGCGTGCTTAAAAATCTAAATTTTGAAAATGTTAAAAGTATTAAAACAATTTCTGCAAACGTCTGAAAGGTTCACAACTTCAAAACGGAATCGAAAGTTCGTTCTTTTGATAATAGTTAGCAAGATCGAGATTTTGTTATTTCCAGAGTTTTGAACTAGATTTCTGGAAACATCATGGTATGATCACCAGTCAGTCAATATTCACTTTTCGCATTGATTGGTATTTCCTTTCCAGTCAATTTTTTGGATTAGAGAATGAACGAGTACAGTGAATATATGACGATTTTTAGGTATTCACTACAGCGATATATAATATCAAGCTGTTATTTTCGTATAGAAAAGATGTCTATTTTACATTTTCGCACGTCATTCAAATATCTTGCATTTCAGATTCCATTCTAAAACTATTATTTGAATCAGTGCTGAAATCCGCTGCTACGTTTTATTGTAATGAAAGCAATAAATTATCAGTTTCTCGAATGGGGTTCGTACCGTTACATCTGACTATAAATTAAATAAAAGTTAGTTGCAATGAACGTTGAACAGCGACTAAATTTTAATGCGATTACACAATTAGCGAATTTATACTGAGAATTCTTTATTTCTATAATAAACTAATAAGCAGCGAATGGTTTCTGTAAATTAATAATGGTTTTCTTTGATTAGTTTTGAGTTTATGATAAGAGGATCATTTTATAAGAGGCGGCATTGAGAGGAAACCTATAAAAAATGCAAACAATAACGATGTCTGTGATCTGTTTTCGAAATTCACACAAGAGTGCTAAATATTGCTGGTAATCGTAAAGTGGGAGAGAAATTAATTATAGAACGCAGTTGAATAGAGTCGAGTAGAGGGGGTTAATGTCAAGGTTAAGGTGAGAAGAGAGAAGGTTAAGGTGAGAGAGAGAGAGAGAGAGAGAGGTTCTCCTATAGTGTTTTTAACTGGAATTAGTTGAAATGTAATTCTTTGTATAAATACTTAGAACTGCCGCGTTGGCGACAGCAATCAACTTTAAGTGTCAGTACAGAAATTCAACTTAATTATAATAATACTGTCAAATTTTTGACAATTTAAAAACTTGTCACATAATATTTTTTAAAAACAACCGGTTTCATATGATTTCATCAAATCATATGATTTATCGTGCAGTAAAAAAAGTATCTACTTAGTTGAAAGAAGGATTAAAAACAGAAATTAACAAGATTTCAAAGCTTCTTTAATACGTTTTTTCTTGTTTTCCCCATAATGCAGACAGTCCAGTCTCTCCGATGACTTCACTGCTTCCTCTGGTATTCGTGATTTCGGTTACCGCGGCAAAGCAAGGCTATGAAGATCTTCTACGCTACAAAACCGACAATATTGTCAACTGTTCGCCAGGTAAGTAAGGGGAGAGAAAGAGAGATAGAAAGAGAAATAGAAAGAGAGATAGAAAGAGAGATGAAAGAGAAAGACAGAGAGAGAGAGAGGGGTGGAGAGAGAGGAGGGAGAGAGAGAGAGGGAGAGGGAGAGAGAGGGAGAGAGAGAGAGAGGGAGAAAGATGGAATTAACTTTCTTTTCCCTTCCTTTTCCTCTATAAAACTATCATTATACGTTAAGTTACGTTGACATTTTAATCACCTTGCAACATCACGCATTTCAGTGACAATCATACGTAACGGCGAAGAGCGCAACATTCAATCACAAGATGTCGCTCCCGGCGACCTTGTTGTAGTGGAGCGTGACTGTGATGTGCCATGTGATCTGGTGCTGTTGCGTTCCACCGATCCGCACGGCAAGTGTTTCGTCACCACCGCCAACTTGGATGGTGAATCCAATTTGAAAACGTTGCAGGTGCCGCGCGATCTTCCGCCGGTCGAGATCAGCAAGCTGCACAAGCTGGGCATCATCGAATGCGAGAGTCCGAAGCATGATCTCTACAGTTTCAATGGCAAGATCGAGCTGGCCGGTGGCGAAGGCCGCGTCCTGCCGCTTACCGCTGAAAATGTGCTGTTGCGCGGTTCACGTGTTAAGAATACCGAATGCGTGATCGGTTGTGCTGTCTACACAGGTATGACGACCAAGCTGCAGCTCAACAGTCGCCTGACACGCAACAAAACTGCTTCCAGCGAAATTTACGTCAATCGCTTCTTGATGTTCGTCCTGTCCACTTTGATAGGGATCGTGACCGTATTGTACTTTCTAAAGAGGTGAGAGGGGATTAATGGAGATTGCAGAAACGAAAGACTAACCTTGTTCTCTTGTTTTCCAGATATGAGGAAATAACTTTCATACCCAAGCTGGCCTACTTGGGTCCTCCTGCTGACAGCTACAGCGTGAAGCAATTTCTGCAAGACTACCTCTCGTTCCTCATACTCTTCAACTACTTGATCCCCATATCGTTGTACGTCACGATCGAAATGCATCGCGTCATCGGTGGATTCTTCATGGAGTGGGATGTGCGGCTATACGACGAGGCCTCCGACAACCACTGCATTGTTAACACATCGAATCTGAATGAGGAGTTGGGCCAGATCAACGTACTGTTCTCTGACAAGACTGGCACTCTTACGAAGAACGAGATGATCTTCCAGCAGTGTTCGATCAATGGTCGCAAGTACATCTATCGCAAGACCCGCCTGCAAGAGGCAGCCTCGGGTGTCCTACTGGATATCAATAAATTTGACGTAAGTTCTTATATTGAGCACCGCTACGAGACTTTTCACTTCTTCTTCTACAGAAGGACCAGAAGAACTTCTTTTTAGGCTTGGCCATCTGTCACACCGTGCAAGTCGCTGGCGACATGACTGTCAATTCGACAGATGAGTCCAAACGTCGAGAAGCTACAGAGAGCCAGAAATCCTCGCCCGATGATGCTCCCTCCAAAATGTATTCCATCTCCGACATTACAGAAGAGAGTCAGAATTCTAGTCAACAAAGCGATGTCAGTCTTGACAACTCGCCCGTCCTGGGAACCGCTTTGTCAACGGATCCGGCCGGGAGAATAAACATAAACACAACACTACCCGATGTGAATCCCTTGTTGCGTGAGACGCAGGACAGAGTTGAGCATCGTAAACGGCCGCAAGTTGTCAAACGCAGTCCGAACTTCACACGGCCCAGTGCGCGTGTGCACCCAGTGACTGTTTCAATGCCGTCGCCCGTGACGCTGACGAATGACATGAATACCTTAGAGCTGATTAATGCCGACTCGTCCAGGCGGTTCATAGTTTTTCCCAGTTCACTGCAAAATCTACCCACCGGACGGCCAGTGTCATTGCAGTTTAAGCGTTCCACGTCCGAAATGGATCTGCCGGAGTTTGGCGACGTGGTGATGCATGGACATCGGCGTTCACAGTCGTACGGTACTCCGGGATCGTACAAAACGAGTGCGGGTAAGGATGGTGGAGTTGCTATAACTCCTGCGTGATTTCAATGGTTCCTTTTCGCTTGCAGTTAACAGCGGAGGTTCTGTTTTCCGTAGTACCAGCACTGCGTCCCGCGAGTCGTATGCCGCACCGAGTTTTCAACGTCAGCCCACGGTGCTGGTACGGGCCGAATCGCAACGACGAAAGAATGAGATCCAGCAGGTTGTGCAGTAAGTACACCCAAGAAATAAGAAGAAGAATGAGAATGAGAGGAGAAAAATTCCCACACGCTATTTTCAGAACTCTCGACTATCAGGCTTCCAGCCCCGATGAGAAGGCTTTGGTTGAGGCCTGTGCCCACCTGGGTCTCGTATATCTCGGAGATGATGACGAATTGTTGAAACTACGGGTCGTACCGCCTCATCTCGACTACTCACGCCCTTTTAGCTTTGCCAAAACGCATGAGCTTCACTTCGAACGGTTGCACGTGCTGGAGTTCACCTCAGATCGCAAGCGAATGAGTGTCATCGTTAAGGATGAAAATGGCACCAAGTGGATCTACACGAAGGGTGCCGAAAGTTACGTATTCCCGTTGTGTGCCAACAGTTCGGCGGAGTTGATAGCAAAGACTGATGCTCACATCAGTGAGTTTGCCAAGCAGGGCTTGCGAACTTTAGCGGTGGCACGCCGACGCCTTACAGAGGCTGACTATCAAGAGTTGTCGACAGGCCTGAAGTTGGCCAACAGCTCTTTGGAGAATCGTAAAGAGTTGAGTGAGCAGTGCTATACGAAGATTGAGAGAGGTAAATACAGTAGTTGCTGTTTTGAGCCTATAAAAGTTAACATCTCTCTCTCTCTTTCTTTCTTTCTCTCTCTCTCTCTCTCTCTCTCTCTCTCTATCTTACACACTCTCCATCTGTCATCTCGACAGATCTCGATCTTCTGGGTGCCACAGCTGTTGAGGATGCTTTGCAGGATGAAGTCGCCGAAACACTCATCTCTCTGCAACGTGCTGGAATCAAAATTTGGGTACTCACCGGTGATAAGGTAGAGACCGCTCTCAATATCGCACTCTCCTGTGGTCACATTCCGCCGAAAGCCATGAGGTACTTCATCGTCGAATGCACGCGCAAGGAAGATATGCTGATGCATCTGAGCGCTCTCGATCGCGAAATCGTATTCGGCATTGGTCGTCCATGTGCTCTACTGATAGATGGCAAAAGCCTAAGGGTCGCTTTATCCGAAACGCCGAACGAATTCCGTGATGTGACGATCAAATGCGCGGCGGTGCTTTGTTGTCGTCTCAGTCCGCTGCAGAAGAGCGAGGTGGTTTCATTGATCAAAAGTGCGCCACAAAATTATAATACGGCCGCAATCGGCGACGGTGCCAACGACGTATCCATGATACAGGAGGCTCACGTTGGTATCGGCATCATGGGCAAGGAAGGACGACAAGCGGCGCGCTGTGCTGACTTCGCATTCGCGAAGTTTTGCATGCTGAAACGTCTGTTGCTGGTACATGGTCACTACCACACGGCACGTCTCTCGTTGCTGGTGCTGTATTTCTTCTATAAGAACACCTTCTTCATGGGGGTCATGTTCCTTTTCCAGTTCCACACGTTATTCTCTTCGTCGTCTGTCTACGACTCACTTTTCCTAACCCTGTACAACGTGGTGTACACATCCTTACCAATTTTCTTCATCTCACTCACCGAGAAACCCTACAGTGAGGAGACTCTAATGAGGTAACATTATTTCGATAACCTCAGATGACCACAGTGATGATTTTTTGGTGTTCTTATTCTTGTGTCTTTTCAGGGAACCTGCTTTGTATAGTAGGAACACCAATAACAAACTACTTCACTGGCCCCACTTTCTCTCCTGGATCTTTGCCGCTGTCTACCATACCCTGATCTGCTTCTACTTTGCCTGCTTTATATTCTCCACCAACAACATCATATTGAATTCTGGTCAGACTGCAGAGTTTTCGTGCTTCGGTACGTTACTCATTCAAATGGTGGTTATTGTCAGCAACCTCAAGCTGGGTCTGGAGTCGAAATACCTGACCTACTGGTATATAATAACCATAGTGGGGTCCATACTGTTTTTCGTGATAACAACGGTGATTTATAATGTAATAGATATGTAAGTTTTACAATGTGCACGTTACAATGTGTTAACGACTTCCAGCATTTCTTCTCCAAACTCACCCGTCTTCTCTCTTTTCAGTCGTTATGATACCGACATCTACTGGGCTTACAACATGCTATTAAGCTCCTTTCCCGCATGGCTCTTCACCATCCTAACCATCGTAGCTTGCCTGCTGCCTGATTTTACATTTGGTGTAGCACGCAAAGCTCTGAATCTACCGAAACGTCATTTCTTTCCGGGTACAAGACGACTGCAAGGCGTGCTAAAGGGACGAAGTACAGTTGAATCCACGCATTTATAGCGCACTTCCAGTTGAGGTTGTACTGAGGGCTACCGCAGGCCTATAACGTACCCTCTTTACCCAAAAAAAAAACAATATAAACTCTTGCTGGCTGAAATTCATGGGGACCTCGCCCTGGGGTAATGACATATTCAGAAACACTTGATTGCATTAACTTGGTCGGCTTTGGAAGTGTTTCTAGTTTCAAAGACTAACCCTTCCTCCGAATTCAGTTCAGACCGATTGCAAAATTCTCAAAACCCAGTGCCAAAAATGTATTTTGATAACTGCAATTTACAACGCGCTTGAAAATTGTTGTATTTATTATAGATGCTATATTGCGAAGTTTTTTTATTGTGTAAGTATCGTAGTTTAGATTTGATCCATGACAAATTTTTCCCTTAAATGATAGAATTCAGTTGTTGTTAGAAAAATTTTCCTTATTAAGAATTTGAAGCTGGGTGTAATTGTTTCTCTCTTGCTAGTTTTTTAAATATATCTTTAAGATAGTTTTGTATATTTCTACCAAAGTGATTTGTATTTAATAAGAGTGCAAAAGATATGCAGAAATATATTTTATTTCTGATTTAAAAGTATTTTTGACCAAGCTCGTTAAATTTAATAAACAGTAAGAAATAAATATTATGTTGTAAGGATATATTTGGTCTCCACTATATTTAGAGAGCAAAAATTTGGGGGGAGGGGGGGAACTTAAAAAATAACATGGATTTTGAAAGGTAAGTTTAAGCTGATAATTGCACGAAATTTAAACTATTGATTTCACGAATACTTAATCCAAATCACGACTGCACGCACGATTGGGAAAAATCAATTCTTTTGTATGTCAAACATTAATTATGAAAAGAAGGAAGAAGAAAACATTTATAATTTGCCAATTCAATTCACTTTATTATTATTAAATCGGAGAAATATCTACTTGGGAGTATAATAAATATTTGATTCTATGAGTAAATATTTGATTCTAGAGTGTTTAAAAACTTCAAAAATGAGCAAAATTAGTATTCAGCAAGAATAAAGAGATTTTTATAAGAATTGAAATCGCTAACTACGTACATTATCGTGACTATACACGAAATTCTACATTTACTGGTAAAGATGTATGTAAATATTTAACGGTAACGGTAAAGTTGTATTCAACAGTAGAGATACATTTCACAGTAACAATACACTAGAATGTCAGAGTTTGTAAATACTTTAAAAGCTTAGGAAAATTATGAAAAATAGATTTGATTGTTTCGAAATACATTGTATTAGTTGCATGCTTATTTCTTATATGTCACTTAATATTAAAATTCAAAAATCCATTTCCAATTCCTCGTTGTACTTCTTCTGTTCTTGATAAACATATTTTGAACTTTCGTTTTCAATACCTGATGCAAAAACTTTTTACAAAACCTGATTTGTTCCCTTTTACACTTTGCTATGTTTGTAATTTTCCACATAATGATTGCCCTTTACAATATCACTTGAAGTCACTCGAAAAATTCGTTCCAAGTCCAAAATCACCTCTGGAATTCAGTACTACTTTAAAATTTAATAAACAGTAGTAAAAAATCTGAGCAAAAGACATAGTTCTTGGTAGTAAAACATGGTGTGCCAGATATGTAGTACGTCGTTCTCTACAACCTTAGGCTCCCATCAGCTTCTTGACCGAGTAGCCAGGCACAGAGTAGAAGAACATTAATAGAAACAGTGTGATCCCACACAGGATCAAAGCCTTTAAAATGGCCCACTTGTAGTTGTGCCAGACGATGTAGCGTATCGACTTGAGTGGATTGAGGAACCACATGAAGGAAGCATCCGGACGACTGTAAAGAGGAAGAGGGATATCTAGAATGACGCCAGCCCATCATTTAACAACGCATACGCACTTTGGTTTCTCAAGTGGATCGGGTTCGTTGCGTCCGAAACCGGCTGGATTCTTTTCCGCCTCCTCTTTGGTCAGCAGATGCAATTCGGCCTCAACCTTGCCGGTCAGCTCCATTTCCTCGTTCTGTTTTTTAATATAGAAAGGCCACCAGCCACGAACCCGTTTCTGCTTGAAGATGTTGACGGTCGGCACGTTGTCGGTTTTCAGCATATCTAACGTACATAGCTTGGAATTTTTGGCGCCGCGGGGGAATCGATTGAGATTCAGAGAAATGGCACCTGAAATTTTTTATATAAATGTAGGGATATTGAAATATATTTGAATGGTTCAAAACGGACCTAAGAAATCGTCAGCGGAAAAATGATCAGCATCCCAGACTTGCAACTCCAAACGCGCTGGTATTTTTGCTTCACTTTCATCCCATGCAAAAAATGTCTCGCGGCGCGAGAGAACAATACGCTCCTCGGCGGCCAGATATTCAAAGGGAAAAATGAAACGCCAGTTAAAGTTACCCTCTCCGGTAAGAGAACGATAATGGATATCGGTGAGCTGCATATCCTCGGGTCCCTTCAGCCAACTGTTATATGAAAAAGTAAAAGTACAATCAAGTTAAAGGGACGAGGAAAACATAATACCCTTTCACATATATATCCGACATCTTTTCACCGGTAAAGAACGCGTCATCCTCGAGCACCACATCATCTGTATTCCATATCACTACGCGCAATTCGTATTCTTTCGGCTTTCTGGGGGAAATATCCACCGGGGGACCGGGAAGAGGCATATCCATCGGAAACATATCAACCCACATCTCTATTTTTCCTTGCTCAATACCCGGCTTGTCGGGATTGTAGAGTGGACGCGATTCTACATGTTCAGGTACAATCTGAAAGTACCAATTAATAAATACGAGAAACTAAACTCCTGTATAAACCAAGTAATTAGGCAAAAAGACCTATTTGAATATCTCAATTTCCCTCTGCGAGAAACTATAGTGACACTCATGCATTCAGAAACTTTAAAAGCGTGTGGTACGTTTATCTTAAATCAAGATTTTCTAAGGAAAACTATAGTGAAACCTTTAAACTATTAGCTTCCCGAAGAAGCAAACTTAACAATGCAATTTTACGAAATTTTTTTATTGAGCAAACCTTGCAGCCGACTTTCGGTATCTCCTTCCATCTGTGAAGTACAGCCAACGCTAAGTGTTCGTCTCGGTATTTACACGTTGTTGGTCCATTCCAAGCAATGATTTCCTCATTAGAGAAGGTCATGCAATATTTGCCAATGGCTACGCGATCTTGAAAATAGTGGGGAGTATCCAGTTTATTTTCCTTACAAAGTTTTGAAAGAATTTGTGTTGGCTTCATAGGATCGCGCCATTGATTGAAACCGCTACTGCAGGGAGAGAAATGAGAGAAAGCCTTTCTCGCATGTGTAAAGGATAAAACCTCAAAACCTACTCTTCATATCGTGTAGAAAGCCCACAAGTAGCTCGATGTTTGCTGTAGAAACGATTCTCCAAATCGATACGAGTCTCACCAATCAATTCATCTGAGCCTAGCAGATCCCAATCGAAAATCTGCACCGTCAACATCGAGTCCTGTGGAAAAGTGGCTTCCACTTCGTAGCATTTGCCGAATATCGGATTCAGTTGTTTACTGACGTAATTTTCTTTATCTGCGATACGTTTGCTACCCAAATGGAGGACCACATATGGATCAGCTTTCCCATTCAGATCCATCGGATGCAAATCTGTGCCTTTGACGATATAGATACGCACGAGCACATGTATGGGTTCGTTTGCGGGTAGATTCGGTATGGGTAGCTGTTCAGCTCCTTTTGGCGGTGGCAGCTTGTATACCTTGATGGCACCTTTGAAGAAACCAACAGTACGGTTGTCGTCTTCCGTAGAGTCTCCGGCCTTGCCACGGTACAATGGAAACGAATGCAGCCATTCGCGGAAATAATTAAAGTCAGGTTGAGCTTCCAGCTCTGTGGGGTAGATTTGGAAATGTGTCAGTTGAGATTTTGTGGAGGGTTGGTGTTGCTTATGTGGTGATGCGGGTGGCATTGTAGCATCCTGTTTGCCCCGCATGGTGAAGCCGCCGATACCTTTCGGGCTGAGTTTTTGTACGATGCGAGTTCCCTTGAGCCCACTCTTTTGATTGTTGGTTCCTGGAGGCATCAGGAAACGCTCGGTGTTTGCATTTGTCTTGGTGGCTTCGATTAAAACTTCAAACGACCAAAAATACTTGGTCCACCAGTCGCGACTCAACTCATCATCATCGTCGAGATCTTTGATATCCTGAGTCCTGTCGCGGCTTCCAGAAGATGATTTCTTCCTCGACGTTTGTTTTTTAACCCTGAAGAAAGCAAGATTAAAGAGTAGATAACATATTGGCTATGACCCGGGAACGGACTTACATTTTAGTTACACATGCTGCTCCGTAGAGCGTAAATTGGTCGCAGGAAGAATTCCGGCTGTAGTGGAATTCTTTGTAACCCGCCTGACCATTTGCTGTAATCATGGGTGTAAGGTTTCCGACGGCTTCATCCGGGAGGTTTCCCATTCCGTCTTCTACTTCTGGTGCCGACAGGATTATATGTCCCCCAATGGTTTTGTACTTACTCAAATCCTCCTTGGGTGGCATTTTGAACATGTATCTGTGTATTGATTTAATTTGGTGGGTTCCAACGAGTGTGTAGCGCCCGAATGAACGGCAATCCACACACCGTATGGTAATCGGTGGTGCGTAGGTTTCCTCTAGCGGCAGTTCGAGTTCAATCGACTTCAGCATGTTAGGAAAGTTCGGATTTTTCTTGGCATTCTGTATGATGTTCGAGCTCAGTATCTTGCCAGAGCATTCGACATCAATGCGTGGTTTATCGACAGACATAAAATGTACTCGTTTCAAGTCGCGCAAGCCCCAGAAGAGTACCTCGAGTTTGTATTTGGCCAGATGTGGACGTACCTCTCGGGGGACTGGGAAGATAGCACCGGCCATTGGCACCATAAGCCGTTCCTTCTTCACTTCGACTTGTATTTCTTTGGGTTCAGTTAGACGTGGCATATCACTGGAGCCGATCTCGAGCATCTCGAAAGCTGCTAGGAGTTGCCCAGCGTTATCTGTACCACGTACGATTTCGAACCACTCAAGCATGGGCGTAACGTAGGTGTTCTCACGCAGTTTAACACGTGGCTTAGCAATGGCTCTGCCAATAAATTCGGATTTCCCAACCTTGTCCTGATCGTATATCTCGATAATAATTGTAGGTGGATCTCTCTTGATCTCCTCCTTTGCGCCATAGACTAATATTTCATCGAACACCAGCAATTCATCCCAAGTGGGGCTCAAGGTTTCCTCAATCACTTGAGTTGTTTTAGCGAATTCGGTGATGCAAACCGTAGCATATGGATCACTTAAGCCAGATGCATCTGAACCAATTAGTGAACGAGCTTGATAGATGTGTGCACGAAGCTGGAAAGACTATGGAGTGGAAAGTTAAAATCGGCTGTGTAAAGGGCGTTTTGATTTTCGGAACACTTACATATTTCTCCAGATAGTGGATGTTGTTGGGTGCCAATGCTCCAGGCCTTTCGGCATTACGTATCTCATGAGACAGATCGTAACCATGTGGCAGGCCCTCTATGAAGTGACCTTTGTGACCCACTACACCCAACCAGAAGTAAACGGAGAGCTTAGCTTGTATGGACCAGCTGGCGGGACCCATACTTTGTCTACCAGGTAACTGAGTACAGAAAAGATACAGAAACGAGATATAATGCAACAGTGGTTATGTAGAGTGTAGCATGTGACTTACTTTTAGAAATATTGTCTGAATCTTGCCGCAATGTATTCCTGCCTCTTCTTCGGTGGTGGAGTAAATCAGCTCGCGAGCGTTTATACGATGGTAAGCATAACGCTTGCCATTGGCTATCAACCAGAGGAATATATCGGGTAGTGAATGTTGTGGCTACAAGATGTGTTAGTTAAAGAGAACGTGTAATATGGTGGTCTCCACTCTACTTACATCATCGATGAGAATTTTTATCTTCTGAAGGTAAGTATGTGCCGTCTTATAACGTTCCTTTAGCGAGTTCCGCGTTACAAGAGCTCGTAGATTACGTGACATATTGCCGAGATTTTCCTGTGGGTATATAGGTGATTATCAAATATACAGAGAGTAAGAGTTCCTCGGGTCAGAATGAAACTTACAATTTCGCGCTGACACAACTTCATGCGTTCCTTATCCAACTTCGTCTTGCCACTACCTGCGCCAAGGCCGTTCATCTTGATGATTGCTAAGTAGCGCACACAAGCAGAGGAGAACTCCTCGAGAGTTGAGCGAAGACGAACCTCAGCCTTAGAATCTTCTTCCTCGATAAGCTTCTGAGTCTCTAGCAAACCATCTTCCTATGGATTTTAAGCGCGAGTAATTAGTTCGAGTCACTAGGAAACTTTGCGCCTACCATTTTCTCCGTCATCTTAGCCAGCATATTGCTATTATACATGCGACGTCTCAAGTCTGGTAGAGTACAGCGAACATCCATGCACGGTTTGTAGTCCCAGTACGGGAGGTAGTAGTGCGATTTGTCATGGGTGGTTGGTTTTCCCGACGTTGTGGTGCTGCTAAACGACGTAGTGTCCACTGTTTCCAGAACGCACGAGTCTTCGCCATCTTCTGTTGCGGTGGAGAAACTTTCGTTGTGGCCATCTAAGGAGTTTCCGGCGTTACCCATACTCAATTCGAAGAAGATAGATTTGTCGCATATCTTTTTCTCTAGCATGGACGCCTCAATGATGGAGCTAAAGAGAAAGAATTCCTCGTTGCGTGAGTATGAAGACTCTGAGATGGGCTGAGTGGGCTCTAGTTCTACATTCTTTTCGGTGGTTACTTCGATGTTATCGGTGATTTCAGTGCGTATAGCCAAAAGCAGGCGAGCGCGATAGCTAATGCCCTCACCAAGACCGGTGTTAAGATTTGAATGCTGATCCAAAAGACTGTAGTCACGGATGGAACCGTAGAGGTGTATGAAAGAGGGTCCGAAAGTAGGCAGGAAACCTTTTTCGCCATCGTTCGAAATCTGCTTCAGATCAATATAATGAGTGCCAATAATGGATGGCTTCATCGGGTCGGCATCGCGGAGTTGTATCTAAAGGAAGGTATAGAAAACACAACCAACTAAATATAGGTCTGGAGAATATTTGACCAATACCTTGATGCGTTGACACAATGGTGGGAACATTTCGGTGAATACGAGCTGTTCATTCCAAACGGGTGCGTAGGCGTTTCTCTTAACGGTAGTTTTACCCTTTATGGAATAGATTCATAGAGATAGGTTACTGAGGAGAACGACTGAAGCACATTAGCAAACATACCGAAAGTCCTGCAAAGGAAACTTGAACGTAAGGACTAACTAAATCCTTAGTTTCGCCTGTCAGTGCCTTCTTGAAGTTGGCCATAAGTGATGAATTCATGCGAGGTAAGCCATCGGCACGATAAATTTTCACAATGAATTTAGCTCGTTGACGTTCAATGGGTACTCCATCTGGTAGCAATAAGTTACTGAACAATTCCAAAGAGAATTTGAAATATTAGAGTAACAAAAATCGTTGTTAAAAGGAGAGAAAAAGCACTATACTAACGTTTCGATGTCTTCGGGATCCTTCTCAGATTTCTGTGGAACTTTGACGGTATCGCCCTTGCCAATAATTCCTATATCGCATTTCAAATAGCCCTTCGGTCCACTGTAGAAATCATCTGGGTCAGATAGTAAGGCCCATTTGTGATAAAACTGGTGGTCTACAATGGGAGGTTTAAGGTATTATTGGTGTGTAAATATGGTTATATATGGGTACATTTATATTTCGGAATAAAGTGAATAAAGGGTAACAAGCAGGCAATTACTAGAGAGGTATAGCAGACAATTATTAGAGAAGTAGAACATTATTTGGAAGAGAAAAGATATGTACAAATAGATAGATAGAACACCAAGAAACAATATGTACAAATGTTATTCATAAAGATAAAGAGATATTAAAAGTTGATATGTGTTATAACACAAATGGAACCGGAACAAACGGAAGATGGAACAAAAAATGAAAATGTTTTGGTAAACTTTTAAATATTTTATGAAATAGTAGCTTCAATAGTTAGTTGAAAGTAAGTTTTTCCTTCAAATTATATTAAAAAACCGGTCGTTAAGGAAGGAATGGAGAAGATAATGCAGAGAAAGAGTAAAAGGAGTTGAAATTCTTGAAATTACTCGTATATTTTCTCAACATAGCCAACTGTTGCTGTGCAACAGAAAAGTGTCGAGGAGAATAAAACTACAATATACTCGTAAGTGTTTGTGCGGCATATCCGGTTATCTAAAGGGTGTGTGTATGTGTATGTGTGAGTGCGCAAATGTTTCAAATTAGCTTAGTTACCTTCATGATTCCAAACCGTAGCGGTATCCAACTTAAAACTACCAACCAATTTGTTCGGCCGAAGAACACTACGACTTTGAAGGACCTTTTGTGTATTTCGTATGTGTGTGTATATGTGTCGGTGTTTGTGTTCAATTTTGGTAAGCAGATTTTTGTGGTTATTGTATTCGGTGGTAAATGATGTTGTCGTTGTCAGACAGATTAAGTTAAAAGAAAAAACGTGGCGAGAAATAACATTCAATTGGAAAGAAATACAAAAAGACATAATAAAGAAGGAGAAGAAGAAGAGGAAGGAGAATAGAAAACATGTGAGTACATATATTGAGAATTAGAGTGAAGTAAAAATTCAAACACTTTTCATTCGAAGTGAATTTTGTCGAATAATATTCCTCATATTTTGTTTGAATCTTCTCTTAAAATTCGACGAACAACAAAAGTGGTAACGATAAAAAACGGCCCACGCAAAAGCAACAACACTTAACGCTCAGTAATTTACAGAAGTTACAGTTTCGTTATTATGATTGAATCTCAAATACCCGGAGCATCAAAAACAGTCGACAAATCAATTTTGAATGAACCAACTAGTGTGCCAGAGCGTAGAAATTTCCTTGATTGCAATACCTGAGAAACAAAAACAGATACAAGTAGAAATGCAAATTCGGGAGTAGAAAAGCGTTTTAGAAAAATTCGAAATATATTATTTACAAGTAAATGGAATCTAAAATAAAAAAAAAACAACAGAAGAACGTTCGATTTTAGTACGTGCTGTTTTTATTTTCCCCATCTTACTGAATTCTTGATCATGCATGTATGACACACACACACACATACACACACACACACAAGAAACGTTGTGTGAACCGAACCTTTATGAAAGGCAATTTAATAGAGTTCCAGAGCGAAAAGGCTACAATGAAATCTATTTGTTTGGCTTTCACTGTTTCGGGTAGGAATTGATTCGGTTAAGAGGAACTGATTAGACGTTAGAGTGAAATGGACCAATAAATAAGTGAATGATGAATAGGCCTTTGGGGGAATAGGAAACCGAGACAAACGTACCCACATACACATCGGGCAAGTGCAAAACAATGTTCTCGAATGCAATATAAACACTGAACGTTTGTGTTTTAGTTAGAACACGTATCACTCGGTCAGCTAACAGGTCGAACTCAGCTATTTTGAACTGTCAAACATTTTTGGAGTTGGAAACCTATCTCTTCATGCATGGAATTCCGTAGTAAAAATTCCGTACTACACAATGATATTCCCGATATGGCAAGTAAGGAAACAATTTGGCAAAAACTAGTAAAATCTGAGACACAGTCGCTTTAAATCCTGAATATATTTTCCTAGAATGTTTGTGCGTAAAAATGTGTTAATATTTAAATGTGTTAATATTTTCCTATAAAACTGTCCAAGTTATTCTACTTAAACTTGAGATTCACTCTAAAATTTGAGAATTCAAGGAGTCTAAGCATTTGAAACGTGTGTAAGGTGTAAAGATTAATTTTCTTTTTCGTATAGCATGAAGTTTTCAATACGAGAACTTGATCTGCTATATTTAGTTATTTTTTATATTAACACAAACTCAATTTATAGCACTTCAAGGCTGTTTTACTATTATTAAATTGATACACATCTCATTGGAATGATTCACGCGTTGCTCTGAAAAACTTTCCTCAAGCAATAAAAACAACCCTTCCAACCCCGCTGAAGGCAGACTTTGGTGGAAATGAGAACAGACACATTCTACTCTTCTGCCGGTCGGACTAAACGGAAGTCATTAACTTGGCTATAAATGCACTCGTACCAGGTTAAACGTGGTATTTACTTCCGTTGCTGTTGTTGTTCTTGCAGCGACAATATACTTAATAGTTGAAGCTACAAAAGTGTTGGCGAAAATGATTAAACGTATTTGAAATTATTACAACTCCTCATCTTCAAAGAATCGAAGACGCTTTTATTATTTTTGCGAAAAACTAAAAAAAAAAATTTTAATTCCAATGTTTCTTGAACCTTTTTTAATTATACGAAATCCTCGTATGAGTTCTTCCTCGTCCTGCAAAACTAAAGAAATTTCCTCATCAAGTGACTGGCTCGAATGAGTACCTCAGATGTAATCGAGTAATCAAGTTATGTTAAAATAATTGATTATACGATTAATAGATGGCGAATGACGTAGCGAAGAGACACCATTCGAGAGACAAAACCGATGTTTTTTATTCTATTGAGTAGCATGTGTACATAATTCAAGTGTCTTAAAATTTTGCGTAACTTAAAAGGAAATCTCAGATGACATTAAAATTTTCCTTCTGGCAATTCACGAAAAGTGGGATCACCTCAGTATCAAGTAATCAATTAACCAATGAATCTACCTATCTATAACGAGGGAGAATCCTCATTAGGGCGAGTCTTTTATTCCCCAAGCTCATAAGCTTATACATTAAGTTGTCTGCAAATTATTGAGGATTTTTCGTCCTTATTGCGCTCGTACTCACCGAAAGTGTTATAATTTTATCGAAGAGCATTACAGGTGGCATATGGAAGTCAAACACGAAATACTGCGCGGGAGAGAGAGAAAGAGGGAGAGATAGAGAGAGAGGAAAATAGATGAATGAATGATTTCGAAAATAAACCCTCAATAATGCACCTCATTGAAATAAGGACAATTTGTGCTCTCCTTGACGCTTGTGTACTTCTTCTGGTCACCCACTTGTATGCACACGACTGGATCCATATTTAAACCGGGCAACTGGCGAGCCTCGATGATGGTGATGCATACTTGAAAGTCCTGCGACTTCAGATGGTCTGCTGTACGTGTCATCGATTTGATCCTGTGATAGGATTTGCGACAGAATTTCAGAAGATTTTTAAATTATACAATCTTATAGGTTATGCAATGAGATGTGGGAGTGGTAGTTGTGGGTGTGGCAGTTATGGGAACGAAAGTTGTGGGAGTGACAGTTGTGGGAGTGGCAGTTGCTGCAATGATAGTTGTGGGAGTGAGATTTGTGGGAGTGACATTTGTGGGGGCGTAACATTTGTGGAAGCGACACATTTGTGGGGCATTTGTGGGGCGTAACATTTGTGGGAACGGAAAGAGGGTTGTTAGTGTGAGGTGAAGAAGGAAGTAGGGGAGGGAACGTAGGGAAAGGGTGGCGTGAGGGAGAGTGCATACTAACATTTTGCTTTGGTCGAATTGTTGAAACTCCTCAATATCACTGGATTGATTTGATTGTCCGCAATCAAAAGTCGGTAATGCAAGTTGCTGTTGCTGTTTGCTTGGATCATCAGTCTCAGCATCGGTACCCGTAACTTGTGTGTTAGCAGCCGTATCGGAATCGAATACTAGCGGCGATCTGGAAATGTAGAAATCTAGGCTATAATATATTTCATAACTAGCTGTAGTCCGTGACTTTGTTCGCATGGACTTCAATTTAATACGATAATATTTCATAATTTGTTCGAGTGCACATACTTTTCTCTCCTAAGGTTTTATAAGGTTTTCGTAAGGCTTCTAATTATAGTTTTAATATATTTTAAATCTTGAAAATGTCAGTATAAGATTGAAACATGTTTGAAGGTTGCCACAGATGAATGCAAATCTGTGTTTTTCTAACAAATTCAGCTTCGAGGTAATGAAGCTAATAAAATGTGTCATTAAAGTAGGGGGACCGAGCGTGCCTGTCTATAAATATGTACTTGTGTATATATGCCGCTGCTGTTCATATATTCGCCAACAGATATCTGTCTGCACGACATGAGTGACAACATTGTTCAATTAAGGATGCGTACATATTTACGCACGCAAAGGCTACACGGCTTCGTAGCGTAGACTTTGCGGTAATTACACAAAACAGGTCCACAACAAGTAATGCTTACAAAGAGCCGACGCGATAATTGCATTAATAAGTAATAATATTCGCTTAAATAAAGTGTCATTTTCTTAGCTGCGTTAAAATAAGTGGTACAGTTTCGTGAACACATTACAAAATTCCTAAGGGAGGAGAAATATAAGTGTAATATTGTATAAAGAATGTCCTTTTGAATCTCAGGCTTCTTTATATATATATTAAAATCCCTGCTTTCACATTAAACCCAACTTCGAACTTGGATTTGATTTAGAGAAAAAACATGTAACTCTGAACCTAATTAGAATTTAGCGCCATGTAGACATGAGGCAGACATTCAACATGTTTGTCCTTCATTTGTGGATGATGTTAGTGCAAGTGTTTGTGGTTACATGTGTTTGCCATGAGGTCAAAGCCGCAGCCTTGCGGAAAAAGGTATTCGTCGCCAGCCGCCTACTGTGGGTGAGGCGTGGAAATTATTTAAGGTAGATATGTTGAGGGAGGATGAAGTGAGTAGAGGATGTAATAGCGGAGAAGACAAACAACAGGCGACTTTGAACCGCGTGTTCTTGCCAGTGAGGAACGACTACTCTTAAGTGGAAAAAATTAATCCAGTATAAGGGCCTGATTTTGTAAAACGAAGCATCGAGTGGAGTCGAGGAGTGAGCGAGAAGTATTCCTCATAACTCTCTTCTGTGATTTGCGGCTGAAAGCTGGATTCTAGCAATCAAGTTCGAGTCAAGGATGTGTCTGTTATATCAACCCAATCAAGGAACAAACAACGATTCTTACATGCGTAATAGCAAGGAATCCCGGCTGTAAATACTCCATGACATTAACGTACCTTCCCTCGTCTTCGGTGCTGCTGTCACGTGACTGTGCTGTCGTCCGGCTGCGTCCCAAACGCATCAGATTACGCACGGTACGCATGGACACTTTCTTCTCCTTAGGCAGAGGACTTCCGCCGGACGAGGTTGCTGCTCTTGCGGCTGCATGTTCGCTCACAGAGTTGGCTGCACCTGTTGCACTGTCTGTGGGTGATTTGCCGAATTTATCGAACTTCAATTCGCTCCTCTGGCGACTGTGGGAGGATGCTGCCGTTGATGTGCTGGCTTGAGCGGCGGACATGACGCGTCTCAACAGATGGCGCTTCCTTTGCTTGTCACTGTCGCCTGAAAAGGCGGAACCGCCAGTCAGAGTGTTGCCGCTGGAATCTGAATAGCAATTTGTCTTTTCATATTAGCTGCTTTAATATAAAGTTCTTCGTAAAAACAGTCCTTTTTTGCCCTTAAAAAGTTAGTGCGTACATTCAGGCATCGTAAAATGCCAACTTTTAAATTTTAAATTTTTTTAATTTTACTCTTTATCATCTCTTTCCTATTCTTATTTTGATAATTGCCATTCCTATGTAAAAATTCTTAATCGTTCCCGATTTCGGAGCCTTTCAGGAGAGTCTAAAAGTATGCAGCATTTTTTAAAAATTTTATTTTTTAACAACTAGGAACATTTTCAGTTGATTAAATTGAAAATTTCATAAACTGAAGACGGCTTTCTGTTTCTTTTTCCCCATTTTATTGTTATATTTTTAGGTTATTTTGAAGGTCGAATTCATTTCCGTTATATTTTAACTTATTGACAGTTCATATTTAAGAACTTTGTTTTAATTTCTCACATTTCCTTTCGTTATTTTTTATCAAGGCCTAAAAATATGCAATGCATTTTTTCAAACAGCTTCTTTATGCAAATACTTGCTGAGTAAACCTTCTTCACTTTAATTTATTCACGCAACAGGTTATCATCCTCCTGACTTCTTCAACTTGTTGATTTAAATTTCTTCACTTTCTCGTTCAAATACAGTGTAAAAACCTGCCTCACTAAAGGTCAGAATAAATTATTATTTTCACCTCGATTCAGAGTGCGCTCCAGGTTCGCGATGTTCTGTTCGATGTCGAGAAGCATCTGTTGATCATCGTCTAAGCTGTGGCTGCTGCAGCTAGTGTTGTGTTGCTCCTGTATGGGACGCACCAGATTCGTTGGCTCAAAGTTGCCTGCGGCATCGTCCGGCGACGTGTACTTCGCTTCAAACACAACGTATGCCTGCAAAATACAAGGGCAACGGAGAGCGATGAGAGTGTGCGCTCCAGAATGGTGAATGCTGGGAGCGTGCAAGAGAGAACATTAAAGGGAGCAACAGTGTAATTTTACAGGTTGAGAGTTCTTTTTTCCGGAAAAAGTATGGGAAAAACGAAATCAACTCGGCTCGGTGAGGCGGTTTCGTCGAGCAACAAGGATGAGTTCAAGGCGTACGAAGGGAAATCCAAGTACTTCACGTGACATTTAATGTCTTCTCCGGAAAATTATCCGGTTACTAAAGAGAAGAGTTGAGAGGCCATAAATAGCTAGTCTGTAACGGTAGGAAATACCGAAAAATATAAATGTTTTGTTCGCATTGTCGGGCTTTTTATGTTGGGACAATTTCAATTGAAGTCTCTGGACGTTATCGGTTAGTAGCACGTAACGTCCACATCTAACCAACAACTCTACCTCTACCTCTACTTACATCTCTATCATTACTTCCATCTCTATATTTGCCCCAACTACTACCTCTACTTCTTCCTTATTTCTATATCTTCCTCTGTGACTGTCACTACCTCCACCTCTACCTATGTCTGAATTTCTCTTCTATCCCTAACTCTATCACCAGCTCTACCTCTACGTCAACCTCCGCCGCTACCTCTACTTCCTCTATAGCTACAGCATTCACCTCGATCCCTACCTCTGCTTTTACCTTCTCCTCTACTTCTACCTCTACCAATACTTTACTTGTATCCCTATCTTTATATATGTCCATAAATCTGTATGTACTTCAATCTCTACCTCTACTTATCTATCTCTCCTTTTGTGAAGTAATCTTTCTGTTGTTGTGCTTTTTCTCCCTCTACATATACGATACAAACATACGTTTACTCTGAGATGATGAGTAGTTCAGAGAAAATATAATGTAAAAAAACTCCACAGTACTCCATTAGAAGCCATTTTACGCGTGACAAAACGTTACTAAAACGTAGTAATAACCGAATCCTAATGGTTTTGAGCCGTTGTCCTTCTCGACATGCACGCTACGAGATTGTGTACAGAGTTCGTAGACCTCGCAAGTTGCAGTAGGGTTAACGTGACCATAATAATGGTAGCCAGTAACAGTCTTTATGCGTGCGTGGAATATAAACGAAGAGTTTTTTTTAGCTTCGTTTTCAAGTGGTGTATATAATCTGTGAAGGCATCTAAGAACTTCGTAATTAGTACGTATCCCGTGCTGTTGATAATGTGCTATGAACTTTATTTCTATTCATATTGCATAAATTACGCAGTCATGGATATAAGTATCCACAATATAAACGGGTTGGGGTGTGCATGAGCTGCCAATTTGTGCCCTTGGTCAGCATTTTCAAAAGAATCAACATTAATAAGCTGGTAACTGATGTAATAACCATATATATTTTTGTAGGCTTCCTTGAGTTCCTGAAAGATACAACCCTCATACCTGTACAACCCTCCGCAACAGCACTATATTAAATTTGTTGCCGCCAGAAGAAGTTACACACATACGTTCTTAGATACAATGTAACTCTTTAGGGAACGCAATTAATGATGCTTTTAGTTGAGGTAATCGAGCGAAAGGCCACCTAAACTGAATGCAGGGTGAACCTCTGTAATAACAACAACCAAAGTTGGCAAATTATGGAGGGGTTGTTTTTTGTTTATTGGTCCTTGTTAATTGGATATGGAAAGGAGAGAACTTAATAGCGTGTGACCCGTGTCACGTCAAGTCCTCGATATAATCGAATATGTCCTTTCGCTTTTTTAAATGTGATAACGGAGAAAGTGGCAGAAGTTTTATTTACTTAAAAACTCTTGGGCAGCGAATCTAAATGGTACTCAAATTATGTCCTGTCCAATGACATTCTATAGCTTCTATTCTTGGCTCTGCCACTGCCATAACTTTTTAGTCTTAATCTAAGTAATTTCACTTCTTATTACTCCTGTCATAATAATCCCTGTCTTCGTTCCAATGTTGGTCCTTTTGTTCCCCTATTATATCTCAAATGCCCTTTACTCATCCTTATCGCCGCTTTTACACTTCAAGTGTTGAACAGCTACAGTGAGTTTGTATTTTTCCAACAATAGTGTTTTGTTCTTTTAACTGATAAAAAACTTTTTAATTTTTAACCTCATGATTTATGAATGGAAAACAGAAGAACAAAAACAGTGGAATACATTTAAAAATTAATTACCGCAAAGTTAGCTGTAAAATTAAGCAAAAACTTTTTAAAAGTTTTTTGTACTTAGTTTTAAAACTTTCTAATATTTTAATAAATTTTTTCTTGAAATGTTATCATATGTATATAACCTTTAAGCGAGGTGTAAACCGTCACTACTCCCTCTCTCCCCCTTCCCCCTTCCCATTAACCTGTCATCCCTTCGGAACCAACAAATGCTGTGAATGGAGGGGGGGCATCCCCTGAGATTGGTTTCATCTGCCATAAAAAAAAATATTTCTTCCAATTTTTCTATTTCTGCAATTGTTTAATAATTAATTAATTGAATTTAGTTAATTATATAATTAAATTTAATAATTAATTAATTTAATAATTAATTAATGTTGTAAATTTAATTATATAATTAATTAAATTTAATTAATTAATTAATTAAATTCAATTAATTAATTAATTAATTAATTAAATTCAATTAATTAATTGTTAAACAATTGCAGAAATAGAAAAATTGGAAGAAATATTTTTTTTTTATGGCAGATGAAACCAATCTCAGAGGATGCCCCCTATCCATGCACAGCATTTGTTGGTTAAATTAATTAATTAATTAATTAAACTTTAATTAATTATGATTGAATGAATTTTTTAAATGTTCTGCTACTTTTCCCCCATTTTTTATTTTTAAATTTAAATTATTAAGATAAGCAATTTCCTATAGAAATTAGACAATTATAAAAAAAAACTATAATTAGATCTTCCGTAAAAATTAAACAAAAACGAGACTCTTTTACCCCAGGTGGGACTCGAACCCACAATCCCCGGCTTAGGAGGCCGATGCCGTATCCATTAGGCCACTGGGGCCGCTAATTTATCATGTTTGTACACGCGCTATCTCGTATGAATTCTGTACATTCGTTTTACAACTGCGTTTGACTCTCTTTCTTTCTCTCTCTTTGTCTGACTCTCGCTCATTGACTGAAATCACCGCCTGCGCACAGTGTCGAAGAGCGTCGTACTATGATAGCTTGTGCTTTTGATTTTATATTTGATATCAGTCAGTAGAAGGGAAATTGGAAATAAATATGTTTGTGTTCTTTGCTTGCCTTGTGTATTTTCGAGCTAGAAGTCGCGGTTTCGCTTAACGCAACGACGAGCCCCAGTGGCCCAATGGATACGGCATCGGCCTCCTAAGCCGGGGATTGTGGGTTCGAGTCCCACCTGGGGTATAGTAGTTCCGTTTTTTCTTTATAATTTTTGCATAAGATCTGATTGTAATTTCTTAATAATTGTCTAAGTTTTAGAGAAAATCGTTTATACTACGTTTACATCGACCTCGAATGACTCATTCGCGTCAGATTTCGCGAATGAGAAGCCGAATGAGAATTATTTCCATACGATTTGATAAATGAGAATCCATCTTATTCGTTTTGAATGAGAATCGAATGAGAACAAAATAAAGATTTTGAAACACCCTATAGCTGGGATCAAAAAATTCCCAAAACAAAAACAGTGAAAATGGAAGGCAAATAATTGCAATCAGCTGATGGTTCTGTAAAAACGAATGAGAAAGGCGATGTAAACGGTTTGCGGATGACTGATTCAATATTCTCATTCGAGGTCGATGTAAACGTACTATTAGCCTTTTAATAATTTAAAAATAAAAAACAAAAACAAGTAGGAAAATGTAAAAAAATTAAACTATAATTAATTAAACAATTGCAGGTTATGCGTCGAATCCCATCTAAGGTAAAACCGTTGCGTTTTTGATTTTTTTTTCTCTTCCTAGTTTACTTTATATTTTTACCAACCAATAGTTTTATATTTTTATCAACCTTTTTTCCAGAACTTCAGTTACTTACTTCGATTGGCCTGCTTGTTGGTAAATCAACCAATTGGTCCTCGATACGTATGAATTCGGAGCTTATAAGTCCTGCAACGAGAAGTGGGAATAAATTAGGATTTATTAAAGGATAAATCGGAAATTAGAAGCATTTCAGAACTCCAGTTCAAAAGCTACTCTAACCCAAAATAAGTTGTTCCTACCTCCTCGTTTTCAAATTAGATGCGATCTAAAAATGGAAAATGGAAAAAGGAATAGCAAATGCGCCAAAACCTTTCATGGCTTAATCCGCCCTCCTTAGGACGACCCTAATCAATTATGTATCGCAGCTCGTCGGGTCACATTGATAAAACAACACAGAAGTCACTTTCCGAAGCAACAATTCAGCAGACACCTGGATGATAGCAGTGTCCTTGGCACGCCGAAAGGTAGCCATCTGCTCGAAGAGGATTATAAGGACCTGCTGGCAAGTAGTCATAGCTCAGTTACTCAGTTACTGCATTCATGGTCGTCCATGGGATTTTTCTAAGATCTAAAAAATTCTTAAATCGATGAAATGGAGCTGCTCATGATACGAAGGAGAATTCCTCCGCTGGGCGTCCCGCTCACGGAAGCCCATGACTGCTTTAAGTTGTCAGCTCTTGCAGTCTGCAAATAAAAACAGGTAACAGCGTACTAACGCACTTAACGTGCTGGAGGACGGTCGTGTGTTATGACAGCGAATGAGTTTTCCAGGCAAAACATACAAAACCAATACGACGTGCCTTAAATTTCTGGGGGGATGTATAGAATTCCGGTTGGGGTGGCGTGGGTGGGTGTGGCCCTTGTAAGGATCAAAGATGTGAGTGCTTTTGAGTTGAATTTTGATGCGATTTTAACCTTCTACTGGCCTTTAATCACACACTTTCGCACTTCATTTCGTTTCGGCGAGTTCATGCCACAGATTTTCCCCTCTAATTTCCCCCATGCCAATCACCGCACCTCACCCTCCCCACTGCCCCACACAGGGGAACTCGTGAAAGTTGTGTGCATCGCTTCAGTGGTCGGCATGCCATGCAGTGAACTTGACCCAGTTTTAGGCGGTTTTCCCCCCAAAAAACGGAAGCCGAAAATAAGCAAGTAAAAGCAAGGCCACAGCGTTGCCATACTTTTGGACCTTGAACTCGTGCTGAGTGCGGTCTTCCGCACTAACGTCTTCTGTTGTTGTGTTGCGATTGGGTTTCTCGGGATTCTGTGAATGAATTCACAATTACAAACTGCTTATGTTGAAGTGGATTACAATTCGGAGAATTGACGTGCTGAATGCAGACTATTTTTTCAAGGTCATCGCTAGGGAGCGAAAGGCTTCCGTTGTGCGAGTTTGAAAATCAGCCCTGAATCTCATTGCATTTTACGAGTACGAAGAGACTCGCTGCATTCAATCTGCAACTGCATTCAATGTTGTTACGTGTTTCTCCACACAAATCTGTTGCAAGTGGCCAGAAGTCTGCAACAATTTTAGAACTCCATGAATTTTTGGCAGATACAAGATTGTTTTATAATAGCTACTGCAATTGTATGCATTCCATTCTCAATTGAATTTCACAACCTCCGCGTAGATTCAGAGGTTCACAAACTTTTGTTGTGCTGAGGATGAGACGTCGAATAAAGTTAACACAAAGTTACACAAAAAAAGTTGAAGGTATTTAATTTTAAACGCAACTGTGGAGTTGTGTTTGTCTGAGTTTGTGTTCTTCTGCCACGCCCCCTCTTCTTCACCGGCTTACCTTGCATCAACATCACATACTGGCCGATGCATTTGCTGCTGCTGCTTATGGTTCCGATGGCGCCGCCCATCCGGCCGCCTGACGCGTGGCTCAAACCGGTCTTAAGCAGGGTTTTCGTGGTCTGCACGCGCAGCTCGACGGTTATGGTTTCGTCTTCCGCAGCAGGACGTGCGAGTGGCCAAATGAAGGACTAGCGAGGAAGAGAAAAAACTCGGGTAAATAAAATTTTTGCATTGAATTAGAAAAAATGGAAGTCCATTTTGCAGCGCTTTTCAAAACTGTAAAAAGCAATGCAATCCGTTCCGCTTTCATCTAAAAACCAACTGGACTGCACTGCGATTTCCCGGAATTCGCATTCATCATGAAACTGATGAGCAGCTGAATGAAGTCTTCCTGATTTAATATATTTTAAAAAAACAGAAGTGTTGCTCCAATAAATTCCTTATTAACTGCGTTACATTAAAGTTGTGCTAATGCACTAATTAATGCTCGAAATGTTTTCTAACTCTACTGAAAACTATTGATTACTCTTCTACGACATCCCCGGCGTCCCTTTCCGCGTCGCATCCGCTAACTAAACTTTAATGCAACTCAGCCAATTTGTACTTGAGTTTGCCTCAACAAGTTTTCCTCTTGCGCTCCCCGATCCCGGCAAACTTTGTGGCTCGTGGAAACCTTTGCAGTCCTGCTATTTGTTTTCCCCCAGAGAGAAGTTCGGAATAAAATGTTAAAACTGAAAACGGGAATCAGTCCAAGTTGGCGGGATGAAAACGTGTTGAGCTTGGTGCGGATCACCCTACCTGGTTGACGTCGATGACGCTGGTCCCTCGGTCGCCGAGCTCAGATGTGATGTGAGAAACGCCTGCAATTGCGGAAGCAATACTTTTATTTTGAGTGGTTAATACAAATGAACTTGATTTTGCTATTTTTTCTTTCCTCTTTCTTATTTATATAAAAATGGGCATGTCCTTTGTCGGATTACGCCCATTTGCACGAGTTTTACTACTCAAATTCATAACTGAAACTTCGATTCGAATGGCTTCTGATGACGCCTCAGCGTTTCATATAAAACGTGAGTGAGTCCTTCGTCCGATTTCGCTCGTTTCTTGTAAAATCCGCTGCCTTCGTTTACAATTTTCATTACCAAATTCGTGACTGGGATGGTTGTGAATCTTTATGCCAAATTTCATCAGAATATCACATCGCATTCCTAAGTTATCGTGCAAATGGGCGGACGGACTGAAAGACGGATGGATACCTTCGCATGCGCAAGAATTTCATTAAAAATTTCGTTTTTGAGTATCTCAGAAATTTAGTAGTCTCTCAAACGCTCTAAAAATATGCAACGATTATAAAACTCGAGAGGAACGACAAGCATTTTGCCGGAAGGCATCACGAACACACTCTCGACAACAAGAACGTTTATCTTAGCGTGTTGATGGCTAGGTTGCCAGCTACTATACATGAGGAGAAGTCCATTTTGTGGGGTTTTTCGTGAGTAGTTGTAGGAAGTGGGATTTCGTAATGTACGTGGATTTTTATTTTATTATTTATTTTTACACTATTTAATTTATTTTTACAGTATTTTAAATTGTTTAGTAAAACTGTAAATAATAAATTGTTGAGTAAAAGATACTACCAGGCAACCCAAGTGGGAGGTGAAGAAATGGGGCGGAATTGAGGACATCAACGTCTACCTTCACCTTGATGAACATTAACTGAGTTTTTGTGCTCAGAAACCGGCTGAGAAGACAAAAGTCGGGGTAGAGAGAAGTCGATGGGGAAGGAAATGCAGATAGGAAGTGGGTAAGCAGGTGGGTAAGCAGGTAAGTAAGCAGGTGGCTAAGCAGGTGGGTAAGCAGGTGGGGGAGTAGGTAGTGAGGTTAATAGCTGCGGCTAAGTGCGGCCAAAGTAATTTGTAGTTTGTGCTGCCGTGGCAACACTTACAGCGATTTATATCTACGCAGAATAAGCGACAAAAACTCTGTGTCATTATATCGAAAAATCTGTGTCATTATATCGAAAAATCTGTGTCATTATATAATGACAACAGACGACGTTCACATTATCTGTCGCTCTCACTTACCTCTGAATTCTACGCGCCCAATCAAGTTCGATTTTGATCTCGGCAGTCGGAACTGCACAATTTTAACTGTCAGCGACATTTTATTGCTATTGTTGTCGTCGTTTTCCCCTGTTGCTGTCAATCTGTTGCCAATGTTGCTTCTAAATACGAGCAGATTGCAACTTCTTACCCGTCCCAGAGGACATTATTGAGTTTGTTGGTTTTCGATTGAGGTTTCTGCTGCTTTCAACTTATCTGAAATGATGGAAAGAGAAGAGGAATAAATTAGTTCTTAACTAAATCGGGCTGTCGGAACAGATGTCGTCTTTCGACAAGAAGTTTGTCAAGTTCGACAGCAACTTCGGTGAACAGTAGAGAGAGAGAGAGAGAGAGAGAGAGAGAGAGAGATATTGACTTGGTTTAATGGCCGAAGATCCGAAGATGAGCCCGTTTCAGTGCTGACCAAGGGAACTTTTGTGAGGCAATCTCGACGAATTCCGAACAAAGTTGGTTGTAGTGTAGGTCTCGGCGCTCATTAAATCATCAATCGGGTTTCCTTTGCGAAAAGAGGTTAGAGGAGGAAGAGAAAAATACGAAAGAAAAGGACATCTGAAGGCATAAATTATCGAAATCATTAACGTGTTTTTTTATCCCCTGACATTCTTCAAGAAATACTAAAAATTAATTAAAATTAAATGAAAAATTCAAAAACAAGAAAGAAAACACAAGGGAACCCAAAAGATGAGGAAAGATGGGCACGAATTATAAAGCACAGAAAAAAGCGAAATAAAAGAAAGTAGCAGAATAAGAAAAATTACTCAACGCATCGCGGTGCCGCACCGCAATCCCACGGGATGAGGGATTCGTTGATCTTAAAAGTGAAATACTACAGCCAGCCATTGCGTTCGGCTTTGCATTGTAGTGATTCGAGGAGGGCCGTCATTTGTTCCTCCTGCTCTACCAGCCGAGCAAGACAAATGAACGTATAGACAATAATTAAATGACAAGAGCAGCATGTTTGCGGAACGAACATGTTTTCAACTCACTCCACTTACTAGAAACGGCGCCGTAGGTTATTCTGGCCTCAATGTTCTCGAATGTAAGGTTGTGTTTCGTCGAACTTTTGCTTAAATGTTGATGTGAAATGTGGAAAAACTCGTTCCCGAGTGCACTTTAATCGCCACGAACGTGTTCTACGTGTTCAGCGAGTTTATTAATGAGCGAGCGGCACGCTACGTCTGCACATCCGTTTCCTCTGCATGTGAGGAAATGCTATTTAAATTTTTCTGAGTGCAATAAAAGCGTAAAAATGTGTTCACTCTAACATTTTCGTCCTTTTGCTCATTTTATGAGATGTCAATGCGGTTTGTTGTTTGGAAAAAATCGCATAAAATTCACTTTATTGGCTGAAAGTGACTTTTTTCTTGTTGAATTCCTGCACTTGAAGTTTGAATAAAAACAAATGAGGTGAAATTGTTGGAAACGTTGGTTGCGCGAACTTTTTGTACCTCACCAGTCGGCACAGTTGTTGGCACAGCGGGGTGGCGGGGGGTGGGTTGATGTGCGGGGGGTGATGTGGGGGGTGGGCGTCCCTGACACTGTTTACGCTTTTTATTCGTAGGCATTTTCGGGGTTTTGGTTTACGTCGCCCACAGAGCGGTAAAAATAAATATTTATTTTCTCCCTCGTCTTCGCTTCACGTGGTTTTCTGTTCAAAAATTGATATCAGAAGCTTTCCACTCGGTTGAATTTAAATTTATGGAATTCTCTTCTGCTCTGCTATTTATTGCAACTGATTAGATTTTTTCCACGCAACGCCGCAGCCTGTTGTGTAGTGAGAGGTTTGCACGATCTGAACGAATGAGCTGATTGAGTGATGAAATCTAGTTTCCTCTCTGCGGAATACATGATTCCACGCACACAAACGCATCAATGCGATTTCGCTGTGAAACCGGAAGTGAGCCATGATGAAGAGCTTCTTCAGTTGTCGTGATTTCTGCCAGTGTTGCGACGAAAAGTACTTTGGCATTGAAAAATGAATGGAGTTTTTTAATCTATACTTTTCGTCTACTTAATTGAATTTTATGTTGAAGGGTTGATATTATAGTTTTCAAATAGTTCTTGATGCTCGACGAAGTGGTGGATTCCCTCGACAGTGGAAGGATTAGCCGTCCTGCACTCAAGCGTGTAATTAGAGTCGAATATTGCAGCCGTGATGGGTGGGCGGAGAGGCGCAGCCTGACTACACTTCGCAGCAAGTATTTCCCCACCCACCGTCTCCAGCTGTACGAGGAACGCAGTGAAAATTCACGACTCCGCGTCGAGTACGCACAGCAGGCTTTGAAATGTCATTAAAATTAATGGGTGGTGGCCTTCTATTAACATGCATTAAAAGCGAAAGTGGAAAGCAGTGAAAATGAGGAAAAAGGAAAAAAGCACGAGAAGCGAAGAAAGGCTGAAAAGTGAAACAAGTTCGGAAAGCGAAAGCATTAAAAATAGTGGGTTCTCTTCATTCGAACAGACGGCAACCACTTGAACGGCACTAATTGTCTACTCAATTAAGCCGCGTTAGTTTCAATATTAACTCAATTACTGCCATTCTTCGCTTAACCGATTCGTCGTCCGCATCAAGTTGGTCGTAATCGCTTCATCAAATACAAACACTTCGTTTGATTGCTGTTGAAGCAATGCATGGATGAAGCGATTATAATAATTAAATCAGCGTGTTTTCGAATCAAAATAACACTTCACTTGTTCTGCGAAGTTAATGGATCCGATTATTATTTCCGCGAAATGGTTTCCGCTGCGTAACGATACTCGTAGTTCAGGTCGAGACAATCGCATTTACTGCGACACCAGGATATCTTTTGCAATAAATTAATAGAAGCGAACAGGAGCGAAAGGGACTTCGCGGGCATCGCACCTTGAGTGCGATTTCAAAAGTGCTGCCGACTGAAAATTTCTTTTGTAGGCCTCTTTCGCGTGTATAAACGAGGACGAGGAGGTTGTTGGGGAGAGAAAACTTCAATAGTTCTTGAGACAAGGAAGATATTGAGGTGAGAAAAAGTTCGTAGACGCTTTATAAGCTGTATTGTTGAAGAACTATTACCTATATGTGACCTACAAGAGAACTATAACCCATATAACCGGTAGAGCTATAGAAGAACTATAACCTGTACATTTGCCTGTATTCCGAATTCACGAGGAAGTTCATTTAAATGACGAGAAAGCCCCACGATTGCTCTGCAACCACAAGTTCATTCGTGCGAGCCAGAACACGCTATTGCGACTTCCAACGGCCCCCATTTTCGGCACAAATGCTTACATTCGAATTGAAGAGGCGCGCTACAAGTATTCGAGTGAGTTTAAATGAGGTGCTGATGTGCGGTGTAAGCGCACATTTTCATTTTCCAGCAGCGAATACCATTGGAAGGCGTCCTCGCTGGGGTGAACGCCATTAAAAACGTGCACACGCACCCGAAACATGCTCACTCCGCCAAGGAAATTGCACTCCGTGAATATATTCACGCCGCAGACGCATATATTTAGGGGCGGCCAAGACTGCGGCGAATGCGGGCGTGAAGCAGGAGAGCGGGAGTCTCCAAAAGTATAACAGCGATGGCGAGCAAGGAATGGGTTCACGATGTGGGCAAAGGAAGCAGTTGGCGCCGACTAATGGATTTCTAAGCGTAACTAATGGAACTCTGAGCAGCGCAGTCGCAGTCTGCCCAGCTGACACCTGCGACTTTATTTGAAGAGCTCCTCGGTGGAGTAGCAGGTAATGCGTTCGCCTACGAACTCCGAGGACGCGGGTTTGAATCGCGAACACGCATGGATGTCAACTTGTAATAAACTTTGTGTCGTTGAAGTTGAAATAGAGTGGAAGAACGGAAATCGAAGTAATATGAAATAAAGTAAGATAAAAATAAGAATAAAGCTGAAAATTTCCCTCTCAATGAATTATGCAAAACAGGAATCCTGACGCAGTCGTTGTAACCGAAAAGTTAATCTTCATCTTTTGGGAATCCGCACGCACACACACAAACAAACTCACGTCCGGACACAAGTGTTCGTGTTTAGATTCAAACGCAACGTTGCTGGCAGGCATGTCGTCGGCCCTTCAGTGGCAAACAGATGCTGGAACAAATCGACAGACGAGCTGACAGACAGTCGGATAAACAAAGCGACGGCTGTGGCGCTCGCGTCGCAGGCAATCGAGTTCATTCTCAAATTGAACACGCAACTGTAGCAACAACATTCGTTCCCCCGACTTTGACTCCGCCGCACAAGGTTTCCGGTTCAGTGTTAAATTCGGTCACATATGTGCACACACACACACACACAAACATACACCCACACACACACTATTCATTAATACAAACGGCAACAATGTCAGCGAACACAACAATAATTTCGTGGTGCCAAAAATTATTTTCATTACCAGCGCAAGCAAAAACAAAACAATGACAAGAAACTGGCAGGATCTAAAAACACAGTGAATTCACTCACACTAACACATATACACACACACACTCACACACGCTCAGGTGTAATTATTTGGTGTGCGAGTGTGCTTGTGCGCTTGTGTGTTTTTAATACCGTTTGGAATCCGCACGATTTATCTCATTTAAATGCTTTTTGCCTCTCTTTGCATGGCTTGGAATCCTCCAGCACAACTGCAGCGTTTTGAAGTCAACTCGAAACTGAATCAGCTGCACTGAAATCCTCGCGTTTTATTTCGCTCCAAAGGACTTCCTGTAGTGATGCACTGCAAGCTCTCGTCGCCATCGGATTACCGTTAATGCCGCAGGCCGCCAACACAAAGCGAATGCGAGCGAGAGCTTTCGCGCTCAGGGATGCCAGCGCTTGAAGTTATAAAGGCAGTTGGGCAGCTTTTGTTCTTTTTGACTTGATTTCGTTTTTGCGGGGTATTTAATTTCATTTATATATCGTAGTTTTGCAGACTTATTTGACTGTGTTACGTTTCGGGAATAATTCCAGATTGCGGGACCCGACATTTCTATTACTCGGGCAACAGTGAATAACTTTGGCAACCCTGGTTCACTCCTACGCTTTTGTGTGCGCGTAATCTGCATTGAAAGCTTAAAGAGCTTTTCCTCTCTCTCTCTCTCTCTCTCTCTCTCTCTCTCTATGAGTGCAAGAAAAGTGGGAGTGTAAAAAAAGACGCCATAAAAAAATTAATAGCCGATTTGGCGGGAAAGTCACGTTGCGGAAGTTTAAAAATTAATAAACAAAACATGGCGCATGTCATGGCTGCACTGATGACCTGGTCACATGCTTCATACAACAACAACAACAACAACAACAACAACAACAAAAGAAGCAACATTAGCAGACAAACCGGTAGGCTGAAAACACAAACAGAACTCGTCAGATGATAAGCTGAAAAGTGAAAAGTTAATGCTTTAGAAAGTGGTTTAGAAACGGAAAGAGAGAGAGAGAGAGTGATAGCGAGGGAGTGAGAGTGAGGGGGAGAGGAGGGTGTAAAGGATTGTTAGGATGACAGGAAACGGTAGAGGAAGAGGACGCGGACGGATGCGGTTCACAAAGCTGATATAAAATCAGTATGAATTAATTTCAGCAACACCAAATTACATCCCTTCCCCTCATTTTCCTCTTCTTGAAAAGACCGTCTCGATCACGACTATCACTGCAAAACTGAGCTGAGAAGAACGCTGTCTTGATCTCGATTGTAGTCTTGACAGCAAAATGTCGTGTTGATCTTCATTGTCTACTTAAATTCAAGACGAGAAGGCTGTCAAAATTTCTGTTCTCGTCTTGAATTCGAGACGTGGAACGAGAATGGACTCGCCTCGCGTGCGTTTCACTATTCGGTAGCGCTTTGGAATTCGTACCCGTTCGAAATCTCTATCTTTCTGTCTCCTTCTTTGCTCAGTAGAACTTTCCAAATTCGTTTTATCGAAAATCGGAAGGCGTTATTTTTCGAGAAAAACTTCTCTTTCCCAACAGACTATAGAAAGTTTTCTCAGTGTTCTGATATTTCTAATTTAAGCCACGATGTGTACTCAGTGTGTGCGACAAATGTTCTTGATATCAACATTCTAGCCTCTGATAACGGCAATCGTGATACCAATCATTATCAGCGGCGTTGTTGTTCTTTGGCTTCTAGCATCTGTTTTACCGCGCTCGGTATTTAATTTCCACCCATAAAAATGAAAATTAGTCACTCGAAGCGCGTTTCGCAAGCGAGCTCGCCGCACTTGAAGTCTTCACTACAAACGAATGGGTTGTTAATTAAAAACGATATTTTATATAAAGCAAAATACGGTTGAAAAATCAAAAATTGCTGTTAATATAAAAAATAAATGCAATAATATTCAATATTTGAAGACTTCATATTTTTAAATAAATAAGAAAAAGATATCAAATGCGTAAATGTGTACGTGTGCACGCGTATGTGTGTTTGTGTGGCTGCGTGTGGTGACGGATGTTGTAACGCCGTTCTTATCACTTAATCACGCGTGCAGGTGTGCGTGTGTAGCCTTGATTTCAAATTAGTCAGCTCGCTGTGCCAACAGGTCTGTCAGGCAACTCGCAACGCGTTCAAATCACGCTAACTTTCGCAAATGAACGGCAACGCATCCAGCGCCCACCGCAGCAGCAACAGCACCAGCTCAGCCCACTCCAGCTCCACGCCCTCGAGGACTATCGTCAAATATGAAAAATCGTCCTGCTTATTTTGCAACGAGTGGTTCGACTCGCAGACGTTCACGGTAAGTTAGAGAAACGAGGATGTGAAGCAAGCGAGCTGATAGAAGTGCACTGAGTGATTCGATAAGCTGGGCGCAGAACTGAGAGGATTTCTCATCTTTCATTCCTCCACTGAAGTTTCCGCTTTATAAATCCACGACTAAAGGCGTGCAAAACTTTAGACCGAATATCGAAGGCCGAATTTGAAGCCTCAACTTGTATTTACACAAGTGCGTGGACAGTTCGTGCGTTATCAAGAGAATCCCGTTTTCTTTCTCAGGAGCACCTCATACACTGCGGCCAGGTATTCGAATCGTGTCCCAACTCCTGCAACGCTTACGTGCCACGCATACGTATGCGCGCTCATCTCAAAGAGTGCCCACGAGCTCACAACAACGAGGCTGCCACACTGGGTGACGACTGCGAGCGGCGCGATCTGCAGCACTCGGAGAGGAGATTACAAGTGCTGGAGCAGGACATCGATGCGCTGCGCTCGGTGCTGAACGAGGAGATACGCCAGCGTCTGCACCTGATCACCGACGTGGGCAGCTTGAGGAAGCAAAACCAGGTCAGCTGGCGAGGCGGCGTGGTATGCCAACGCGTAACTAGTCGTATTTCAATTGCAGATCACAAATGACTGGACGCAGCGCACAAACGACCTACTGAGCGCGATGCAAAAGCGCCTGCAAGAGCAGAGCGAGCAGCATCGTTTCGAGGTGGAGCAGAGTCAGCAGGACTTCCGGTACTGCTACGAGCTGACGCAGGTGGGCGCACGTCGTGCGACGTATTACATTAAACTCAATGAGTAACTCAATCCTCCTCCTCCTCATCCCTCCCCCCTCTCAGAAACTCAAAGGCGAGATACAGCATGATATCGATGATCTTCAGAAACACATCGATCGAATATCCCTCGAGTTGACTGCACATCAGAATAAGCTGAATGGCAATATAATGAAGCTGGAGGAGAGTCTATTGCAGCTGGAAAAGCGTCAGAAGTGAGTCTCGGGTTAGGCGAGAAGTTCCGAAAATGAGTTGTTTACTCCTCAGCGCGAAGCTTCAGCAGCTGGAGGAGTTCCTGCACGGGGTCGCCGATGATCTGAAGACGAAGTCCGTCGCAAATGCTGATCTCAGCTCGAAGCAAGCCACACTCGACTACGAGGTGAGGAGCATGAAGAATATCGTGTGTGAGACGGAAGAACGCTGCGACAAGCTGCAATCCGAGGTGGCGGAAATCGAGAAACAGCTGCACGCCACTGCACAGGCCTTCAGCGATCTGGAGGATCACCTGGCCACACAACAGCGATTAGCCAGCATACTGAACACCAGAGGTTGACAAAATCAATTGCCTTCCTTCGCCTGACGAAATCTCACCCATCACCGTTCTCACCAGGTCACATCGTTTGGTGCATCAAGGATTATTCGAAGAAGCTGCAGGACGCCAAGCAGTACGACACCATCCTGCACAGTGCCATGTTCTCGAACAAGCAGTTCGGCTACGCTTTGCGAGTAAGAGTGTCTTGAATTCGCGCAGATTCCATCGCGTTCATATGCTTGGCTTTAACTTTTTAGCTCGATATTCATTTGAACGGTAAAGGCGGCTGGAAAGGACGCAACATGATCTCCTGCCTCAATGTCCTCGCTGGTGAGTACGACCCCCTCCTGACTTGGCCATGCCGCTTGCAGGCCGACATCATTATACGCGATCAGTGCGCGAGTCCAGCTGAAGCGCAGGACTATGTGAAGACAATACACGTGCGCAAGAAGAGTGATGAATATCTTCAGACGAACCAGTTCTTCCACATACCACACAAGGTGATTACCAGTCGCAACTACTTGCGTAATGACTGCTTGTTTGTGGAGGTGAAGGTGCATAAATAACGTCGGGTATACCATTTTCAGAGATCACAATACCGCAAAATCGTTACAGATCCACAAAAATACGTACGCAATTACAACGTATAATGTAATATTTATTGACGATATAAAATACATACAATACTTAGTGCACAATAAAATGTGTGGAAATTTGTCAAGAATAAATAAATCAAACAGAAATAAACAAATGTAAAGTTCCTTTATAGCAAGCTATAACAACAGGCGTGGGTTTATTTAGAAATTTAAATGCGATTTTACATTTAATACATACACAAGCAGTTAATAAAACATAGTTATCGATATTTTCCTTTCCAGCGATAGAAATGTGCTTGACACTGATTTTCATGAATTTTGTTTCTAAAAAGCTGTTGTTTCTCCAAAATGTTGGTGCTTAAACGTGCGTACTATATTGCGAAGGAGGTGCTTACATTTTACGATACATAAGAACTTTGAAAATAAGAGCACATAAAAAATCGAATAAATGTATACAAGTATGCAATATAAATCAGAGATTCTTGCTTAAAGCGACTTATAATTGTAGTTAGTTGCGTTCTCAATAAAATTGTTATTCGATGAATGCGCGATAGGTTGAGGGCAAAGCAGGTGTCTCTGCAGTAGAGTTAATGCGCTTAAGAGGACCTCTGCTCTCCAACCAAAGCATACAATGCATGCTTGTAATGGCCCGAGGTATCACCCTGGAAAGAGTACGGAATACGGGGAATTACTCGGTCACCTTCAAAACAAAATGCTCTTAAGGACCAACCTTAATCCAACTCTTCAAACTCTTGCCATACATGCGCTCAAAAGTGGCTTTAATGTCGGCCATATCGATCTGCAAGAAGTCGATTAATTCGAAATAAAACAATTCCCCGCCCAATAAACGGCGTGGCGTCCATTTCAATGCCTACCTCCGAGCGTGTGATAACCACACGTATCAACTGTTTGTCATTGGTGCCCATGCCGGCCATGCTCTTGTGCAAACGTGTGGCGAAGTATTCAGTTTTGTTGTTCACGCACTTGTAGATGGCAATCAGACCCTCCATGATGTCGCCCGAGAACTCCTTCCTAATAGCCTTTTCCAGAGAGTGTCCGGTCATTTTTTCATATTCCTGGAAAATCTAGAAGGATGCGAAAGCTTGAGTTAGAGTCAGCTGTCGAAAATGCTTTGAACACACTGTACCAATTTGAGTTGTTGGTAGTTACGCTGACACAGTATCATGTTGAAGGTGCTTTCGTCGGTGCCAACGCGCAGCTCGCCCGCCTTCAGCAGCTCTCTGGCATCGACTTGTGCGGCAGCCAAGTCTGTGTGTCCACTTTCATCGCGTGCTGCAGCACAGAGTGACACCAGCAAGCGTTTGAAATTGCCAGACGTCTCCGATTTCAGTTCAGATTCCAAATGAGCGCCATACACTGTTCAACCAAATGGGAAAAGAGGAAATATGTAATTAAAATTAATTCTATTTAACTAAATTTTGTTTCGCTCTTTCGTACATCTCAAATACTGATTTTTGATCGTATGAATTTCAGCATTCGAAAGCGTGCACAAAATGTCAATCAGCACATCCTCATCGGTGCCTATGCCACCCATAGCATCGCTCAGTTCGGCGCAATAAAAGTCCACAATGGGCCTCAAGAGGCCGACCAGAAGTTTTTCGAAGTTTCCGCTTGTTTCCGACTTGATGTCTTCAATAAGATCCTTACCGAAATGTGTTTTGTACTGACGTTGAATTTCCTAAATATATAAAAAAAAAATTTGTAGTATTTTAAGAAAAGCAACCACACGGGAGCGGTTGGTTCTTGTAATATCAGGTACCTGACGTTGCTCATTGGAACGTCTACAGATTATATTAATCAGTGTATCCTCATTAGTGCCGAAACCTTTCATGGCCTTGCGTAATTCGTGAGCATCTTTGACGGGGTCAAAATTCGGAGCTGGGTAAACAGTTGGAGTTCCCTTGAAATACAAAATAGGGAGAAATTACTAGTATACAGTGTATTTGGGAAATTTAAATCTACTGATCTACTGATCTACTAAGAAGTATAAAGGAAAATGGAACTATAATGGAAAGATATCTTCAAACCATATATTATGAATCATTGCTTTTGTATACATATGAAATCAGTATCTCGAGATTGTATGCGTAGAAACTCTGTTTAATTATTCCGTTAACGTGAATTAGTTAGCAATTCGTTCCCGTATTTAATAAGCTCAGATTCATACAGGTAATGCACTGGTTCACTGTAGACTAATTTAAACGGATGACTCATCGCGAACGTGATCGTTTTCTTTCGAAGAAAATTGGTTGAAATTAATATGTTATTTGATGAACTTCTGAGTTGTTTTAGAAGATACAATAAGTGTTTTGTACTTGACTACAACTTTTAAAATAGTCCTACTCCACATGAATTTAATTAGTTATGTAAAAATACTTTGTGTTGTAATGAATTGATGGTTTTAATATTTTTTTTATAAAGGTAAAATTTTGAACTAAATATACGAGGTAAAAAGAGAAATTTTCCCATCAAGCTGATAGCGTGCTAAAAGGCAAGTAAATTGAGTAGATGATAAGACAAATTTAAAATAAATACAATCGTATGTGTCAGGGAAGCAAATTAGTACAGATGCGGATTATAACAATATAACATATAGAAATATATAAAAGGTATACAGATTTTAAGACAGGTTTTAAGAGAGAAATTAGCCAACGTAGTTCATTTAGAGATACGAGTGAGATAGAGAGAAAGAAAGAAAGAGAGATGTTGAAAACAATTTTAAAAGAATGGTGTGGGAGGCAAGGTATGTAGAATTGCATATATTATACTTCCTTGAGCTGGAATTTCAAAAACCAAAAGAAGGAACAATTTCACATTTAATTTTAAGTTTTAAAAAAATATGTGAATTAAAACAAGGAAAGGTAGGAGTAATGATATGGCATAATGATGAGTCACAAAAACATAGACACAAACCTCTTTTTTGGCAAATAGAACATTGGTTTGAGCATGCGCGTGGCCATACCCATAGCTTTGGCCTTGACGGAGAGCCAACTCATCGAAACATTGAGCCATATTGCTGGCGGGCGATTCATATCCGCTTGAAGTACGGACTGGCTTGTATCCATGATCGGGCGCATACGTGGGTTGCGCGGGTAGATGGCTGTAGTAATGTGGATTGTGGTGACTGGTTGGTGGGTGTGGAGAACTGGCGGCGCTGCTATGGCTGCCATGCGGGGAATTGGTTGTCGGGGGATAAGGGGTTTGCAGTTGTGGATTATGGGGATATGATGAACCGGGATACATGGAAGAAGGATAGGAAGAATGCTGCTGTTGGTGGTGGTGGTGATGCGCCGGGACTGTGGACGGTGGGTATGGGTTGTTGGGATTGTGTTGTCCAGCATAAGGAAGTGGCTGGTAATGAAGATGTTGTTGTTGCTGTGGTTGTGGCTGATGGTGTTGCTGCACAGGAGTGGGATGCTGATGTTGAGGTGGTGCAACCCAACCAGCGCCAAACGGGACGCCAACGGGCACGCCCGTATTGTTCGAATTGTTATGTGGCGAGTTGGTCTGGGGTTGTGGCATACCGGAGCCCTACAAGAAGTACGAGTATTGTTGTTGTTGTAGTTGAATTGTAGCAATTACATAAATAAGAACGAAAGAGGATGGAAATCCTGAAGAGAAGGTTAATCACAAAGGTATCGAGCGGTTTAAAGTGGCGATTGCCTATATGAGAGTTGTGAACTATAGAAAAGTGCAGATTTTAAACACAGAGAGAGGCCCAATAATTTCTTGCTAGCTACACCGTCAAAAGTCTTGTGAAATTTGGAGCTTCCGCTGCCCGTTACGAATACGTCATGTTGTCTGTTCAAGTAAAATTTTGAAAGCATCGACATGTGTTTTTTCCTTGGAGAAAAGAATAGCTTTACAACAGATATTAAGACTGACATTTGCCTACTGAAAAATTAAATCCTTTTATTGTTGGCTGACATTTCTAGTTAACAATTCTATAACGATCATATATGTCACTCACCACTCCACACCATCAATTTTGAGCAATTTTGTCCAAAAATTAAGGGATGAAATAATATCGAAATTTTGAAAATACCGCATGTCAGAAGAAAATTTGCACAAAAGAAGGTTGAGGTGAAATTTAAAGCATTTGCAGAATATATTATTGTTAGTAATGAAGTAGTTAGTGGAAGGAAATGGAAAATATAAAAATATTTAGTGTTGCTTTTTCAAAATACTTACGAATGGATACATTTTTCTTGGAATTTGGTTGTTGTTGTTTTTTAGGCTGGAAAAAATGATCAACTGGATTCTCGCTGATTATTCTGAAAGAAAATGGTTACAAATTTAAAATTAAAATAGTTTCTAATTTTTTAAGTATTTAAAACATAAACTAACAAGTAAAATACGCAGTAAAAAGTTGATCAAATCAAGAGCTGCAAAAGTAATCATTATTTTTGTAATCACTGTTTTAAAAGTACATTTACAATTAATCTAAAAACGTGAGGTTTTGATTATTTTTTGATTATTTAAAAAAGTCAAAAAGAAATATAAATACTTAGTATTATTTCAATTATTTGTTTCTCTTTTTTGAATAATCCCCGCGGGAGGGGAGGGGGCGCGTAGGTGCCAGTTTTAGATTTATTACCAATAGCTTTATAATCGTTTTCTTCTAATTTCACTGCAAAACAATTATTTCACTTTCTTGCCCTTCAAGTAATTTAAGTTTGCGGCCAAGTTAAGGCGGTGGCATTTCTGATAAACTTGGCATTCTTCCAGGCAAATGTGTTTACATGAACTGTAAATAAAGCGAAACATATTCCATTGTCTAGTCTGCGCTGGTTGTAAGGCAAACAAATTTTAGGTAAAATGAGGGCATCGATGCCACCAACAGAATTCATTTAGAACGGTTGCCTTCACCGATTTTAATTGTCTAAACAGCTACTAATTACGATATTAATAAAAATTATGACGAATAGTTGTGATTAATTCTTCCGACTAATCTTCATGTCATTTTAAAGCAGAGACATGAGTTTTTGTCATATGGAATCGCCCTTATGACGTCTGTGTGGATGCTAAATTTAGCTCATACTTTGTAGTTCATTAACTTGTTTGCTTGTTGGCTGATAACTTGTTTCGCCACAAACCAGACATAACTAACTTGAATGGGCGCAAACAACTTTCTTAATTAAATACAATAGTTAGCAAGCTAGCAAGAATTCGTTTTTTATAGCCGGTTTAGAGTTTTAACGTCTGTAGGTCACTCGAAACTAAAGCAGAATTTTTTTTTAAGTAATTTAACAGTTTAAATTAACTTTTAATGGGAACAAGTTGTGCAATGTTAACTGAGCTAAATTTTAATTTAACTTCAATTTTGAAATGTTAGCCTGCCAAACTGAAAAAGAAAATTAATACCATGTCTTCATCAAACATAATCATATATAATCATCTACTAGTTCATTGAGTATCACCAGTTCAGCCTCCTAGTTCACCTACAGAGGTGAAAAAGGACCAATTTTCCAGTTCCAGGTGGAAGACGTGGTGAACAAACACAAGAAGTGATGGGAGTCCATCTTATATTTCCGGAAAGTTTCTCAGATCCCATTTTGGTACCATGAGAATTGTAATGTAAACACAAAAAGATGCTAACGAGTACTTAGATAAACAGTAAAAATTAAAGAAACAAGAGATAAGATAAAAAAACAAGACAACAAAATGACTCACGTCATGCAACGAAAGAAACTGTGGTAGGTTTTGTCTGGAGAAATTCGATGGTGGATGGAAGATGCAAGCTTCTTAAAAGGTGGTTGGGGGGAGGTGCAATGGTTATCGGCAGCTCATATGGATGATAAATCTTAAAAATCACTATTAAATTCTAAATTTCTTCTAAACAAACTAATAATAAATATATTACAACCAATTTAAGCCTACCGTTCGCATATAAAAATTGTGGTGAAAGCTATGTATTGTTTTTGTACCCAAATTCCTAAGTACGTCAAATAAATGCGCTGCACAAACTTGTTGCTCACAAAAAACAAAAACTACCTCGGCGAATGCCACGAAAGCGTAATTTCAATTGTTAAAACATCAACTTCACTGAAGATTGTATTATTTTGTATTTCTTTTACACAGTACCCTTCCTTTGCCTGTGCATGCAAGTAACAACAACAAGTAATTTATTTTCAATTGCACAACAATGGATGATAGGAATCTTTACTTTTCTCTTCACTTTATATATTATACGCTTCACCGGCAGTTTTTAACTACACAAACACGTGCACAACGAACAGAACGAGGGATCAAATTCAACTGATGTCTGTGGAAAAATTTACAAATAACAGAATGTATTTCACCAAAGTTTGCGCTATGGTGAAATAATATGCATTTTAATTCCACCAAATTGTGCAAGCATGGTGCAAGGGTTTCAGCATTTGATGTGTTGCAAAGAATGGTGGTTAGCAAGGAAACAAACCAACACTTAAACCACGTGTTACCAACTTATCATTTCCGTGCATTTTTCTAAACAATTTCATATTTATAGAATACCTATTAAAATTAAAAATTAAAAAAGGATTCTAATGACAATTCTACACGTAAAAAAGAAAAAATAAGTGAAAGAGTTCTTTGAAATAAGATAAGAAGTTTTAATGTTTCTCCTTTTCTAGGAAAATAATATGGTCTAATAAAAAAATATTTTCTTCTAACACAGATGATTTATTCCTAAAATCCCGCAACAGCACCCTCTTTACGATAATCAGCATTAGCGTAAAGTCCATTATAACTTCCCTCAATACCACAGATAGCAGAACCACGTTCCCTGTAACGTTGTATCTTATGACCCCGCTCTTTCAGGGCGACCAGCAAATCCTCCAGTAAGCCATACTCGTATTCCAGGACATCAGGTAACAATTGATGATGAAATCTAGCAGCATCAACAGCCTGCTTGATATCCCATTTTAGCCAAAGCACTCTTACGAGTAGCGGTACCAAGGCCGATATAATTTTAGGACCCCCGGCAGCACCAACCACTAAACGTATGCGATCCTGGTGGTCGGTAACGATGAGCGGTGACATAGAAGACATCGGACTACGCTGTGTTTTTACACGATTTCGATGCGCAATATTGGGTAGACCGAAATAGTTGGGATGGCCATCGAAAGTGAAATCGGATAGAGCATTATTAAAAAGCACCGCTGTACGAGGGCCGGTGAGGCCACTTCCAAAGCTGCGAGTAATTAGAACTCCATGCAATATAATGTTGAGAAGTTGTAGAAAACCTACTAAAAGTTAATCGAACTGGTAGCTGAAACAGCATCTCCATTCGGAGCCATCAGGGACATGTGGGCGGTACCATGGTCTGATCGAGCTGTGAGCTCTGGATGGGCGCCGTAGTGCTGAGGGTCCGACGATGTCATGCTGTCCTTAATTATACTGGCTGCATGTGCCGTATGCGCGTCTGCTGTGAGGTTTTGAAGGAACTGCGAAGGGAAGGAGAAAACTTGGTAATACCGTGAATAGGTTACAATATAAAAACGAAACCTCTTCATCTGAAGCCGTATCCAACTCCCACCGTTTAACGAAGCCTAATTTTAAAGCCTCCACAATACGGTGCACATCCAAGGCATTCAGATCCCGTTTCTCCGCTCCGAAGTCCTTGCGAAATCTTGTCAGTACATTCATAACAAATCCCACAATGACCCCACTACCCGGTGGAGGTACCAAATGTAACTTAAAATCGCCTAAAGGCAGAACGATGGAAGGCCTCACTTCCGATTTCACCTCTTCCAAATCTCCTTCACTAATACTGGATCCCAACTGCTTGAAATCCATCGCCAACAATTTGGAGAGGCGTCCATCGTAGAATCCATCAGGACCTTCTTCAGCGAGTAATTTATAGGTGGCGCACAGCTCTCGAGCCGGTCGGATGTGAGTGCCGATAGGGTAGAAATGTCCCGTCTTCCTATTCACAAACATCTGCTTCAAGTGCTCATCCCGCTTCACCATGTCTCGGTTGGTTTCCAGTGAGTCGCGTTGATGTTTGGACAGCGGGAAGCCAGCGTGACACAACTCAACGGTAGGTTTGATCAACTCAGACCAGGGTAGGCGACCAAATTTTTCGTGAGCCAACGCATAACCTTTTATTTCGGTCGGAACAGCAATAGAACGAGCATTCCTGAGACGTGGATTTTCGCCGGAGCCAAACAACGACTCATTGAACGACAGGGGCGCAGTTTCGCGTGCCAGAATTGTGTATGCTCGCCTCTCTTTCTGCACGTAGACATTCATTAGGAATCCCCCGCCGGGACCCATACTCTGCATGGTCACCAGGCCATTGCAGAGCAGAGTAGCCACTGCGCCGTCCACCGCACTGCCTCCAGTTTGCAGGATATGCCTGAAATGCGTGGAGCGAGTTATAGAGTAGATAAAGGGATTTTAGTTATTGAAAAACTCTTCAAACCGTCCAATACTGCTGCAGATGGCGCTGTCCGAGCATACAGCTGCCTGTTCGTAAATATATAAAACCGAGGATGAGGGCGGCAGCGGTTGTTGTGGGTCTGGGGGATGAAGCTTTTGTGGCCTCACGGTGAAGGTGGAGTCTGAAGGAATGAGAAGGGGCGCGTCAGAGTGGGTATTCGTTAACAAACCTTTGTTCTTACGATTTTTGCTGCGATTCCGTACGAGTGTGATATATAAAATCCAGGATAGTAATAACATCACACTAGACTTCAAAAGATTTTGTATCATTTTACTGGTAATGTTTAGTTAGCTTAGTTTAAATTAAATGATTTACTTTGAGAACATTTATATTCGCTTGGGTGAACTTTACTTGTTACTTGTTCCATTCTTCAGTTTTCCCGACATGCGTAGTAGAGATAATGGTACGAAAATGCCTCAGTGATTCCTTGTGAAACTGTAGAGTGGAGCAAGTGATGAGAGCATTCAGCAGAAACAGCTGAAATCAGTAGGGTTTCCGAAATCCCAGAGGATTTATAATTTATTATATCTGTATTCTGTTAAGCTATTCTAATACGGGTTATTTTATAGCGCCGGCACGATATAATAATCCAGAATAACGATACGAAAATGCGGTTACTCGAAAGTATTGTCAGTTTTGATAAGTAACTCCAGAAATGCAAAGTGGCCACTCCATCCGACGGGACTGCGAATATAAAGTCCTTTCTGTATGAAGTACGGAGAGTACGCGGAAGGACCTCCATTCGTATGGCCTCTCACAATCCCTAATGAGTTCAGAAACTCAAGAGAGCTCAACGAGTAAAATTCTGATTAGAACGGGCTGCCAAAAGTTAGATCCTTACGACTCATGCCGTGGAATATAAAGAGAATTCGTTAATAGTTTCACAATATTTTCATCATATCGCAGTATGCGTGACAAATCCAAGCTTAAAATTACCCAAAGAAGTATAAAATTGAGCCGAAATACAGTTTTCTTTACGTTTTTATTTCTTAAAAGCTTTTCGAATACTCTCTTTACATGTAGGCATGTGTAAAATAGCACAGTAATGTTATGTGTAATTATAAAAGTGAAAAAAATGTACATAGGTGGAATTTCTTTAATTGATGAATATAAAAAAGAACATCTTACAAAAAATCTCCCTCTTCACTCTCTTAATAATCTCATTTGATTAGAATGACTGTCGGAAATGCAGACATCAGCATTGACCGCTTTAGAAACCTGCCACGCCTCCTTGTTTACGATAATCGGCATTCGCATAGATGGCGGTTGCATTTCGCACAATACCGCACACCACCGAGCCGCGCTCCTTGAGGGCTTCCGTCTTGTGACCCTTAGCTTCGAGTAGCTTTATAACTTCCTGTTAAATGAAGAAGAGTATAGAGTGAAAAGGGAGTTGTGGAAATATCTTTCACTCATCTCGCCACCAACCTCACTGAAGCCACCGTCCTGATATTGCAGGATGTTCGGTACCAGCTGATGGTGGAAACGGGGCGCATCTATAGCTTGCTTGATATCTTGATCGAACCATAGAACTCGTGCGGCAACCTCAACAATGGATGAAATGATCTTCGAGCCGCCTGCCGAGCCGATCACCAAACGCACATCACCCTTGGTGTCGGCCAGTATCATAGGCGACATGGACGACATGGGGCGCTTGCGAGCATCGATGGAATTGCTCGGCGATGCCGGTAGGCCGAACATATCTGTCTGTCCAGCCACCGAGAAGTCATTCATGGCGTCGTTGAAAAGTATGCCAGTTCGTTTGCCAGCTTGTCCCGAGCCAAAACTAGCGAGGGAATACGAAAGTTAGTTCTTAGCGATCCTTTTCAAATCGCTAACCCTTACTAGTCATTCACCGAGCTAGTTACGGAGACGGCGTCGCCATTTGGTGCCAAGACTACGATGTGCGATGTGCCGATGTCATCGGTCCCTGTGAACTGAGCTCCGTAATCGTAGACATCCTCGTGTACCGTCGAATCGTTGATCTGATTACGCAGATCCATGTTGTACTCGGGATTGGTCAGTTTGCTCACGAGCTGTGCGGGGTGGGAAGAAGGGTTGTACGAACTATGAACGCGACGAATTTTCACTCACCTCGCGAACATCGTTGAACCGTAGATCGCCCAATTCCCACCGCTTGGCGAACCCGTACTTCATCGCCTCCGCAAAACGATGTATTGTGTTGGCCTCATTGGCGGCCCCCTGCAGATCGGTCCTCGTGAAGTTATAGCCCTCCAGAACGCTCAAGATATTCGCGACCACTACACTGCTGCTGATGGGCGGCACAGCGTACAGTATATCGTCCCCCAGTTGCATGGTGATGGAGCTAACCAGATCGGCAGCATACGACTCGAGATCGCCGAAGGTAATGGTGCTGCCCAACTCTTTCAGGTCCTCTGCCACTAGGCGCGCCAGGGTGCCGTTGTAGAAGTCCAGAGGTCCTTTCTCGGCCAGCAACTGATAGGTGTCACACAGCTCCTGCTGTGGCTTCAGTTTGGTGCCCACAGGATGGAAGTCTCCAGTGTCGGCATTCACGAAGACTTTGCTATGTGTGCCAATGGCCATTACATGGTGGGAATTATACAAAAGCTGTGGGAACTTACGTCAAAACGGTGTTGTTCTGGAGGTGCTTCTTCTTATGTTGCAGCGACTCCCACTGGTGCTGCGTCAGGTAGAAGCCGTCGGCACAGAGCTTAAGCGATGGCTCCACCAGCTTCTTCCACGGCATTTTGCCGAAGCGCTCGTGTGCCCGATGGTAGCCCATCAGTTCGCCGGGCACAGCAACGGCGAGTCCCCCGTGCAGCGAAGCGTTCGGATTGCCGTCGAACATTTCTTGGTAGGCTGCGTACGGCGCCACCTCGCGGGCGTCGATGGAGTAGGCATGCTTGTTGCTGCGCGTGTACACATTCATCAAGAGGCCGCCACCGATGCCCATGCTGTGCATCGTGGTGATGCCGTTACAGAGAAGGGTGGCAATCGCGGAGTCGACGGCACTGCCACCTTGCTCGAGAACGTTGCTGGAAGGTGAATGTAGGTGAGTGCCAATTATTTTCCATCAGATAACTTCAGCTAACTTGAGATAATCAAGTCAACACATCCCCCCTACCTTCCGATCTGGCTGCACACGGCTTTATCTGAGCACACGGCCGCCTCCTTGTAGATGCCAAGTTCCGACTGGAAGTTTGCATCCACAATCGGCACATCCTGCAGCAGGGCTGTCGGTGCATCGGTTCGTTTCGAGTTGTTGTCTTTTCTGTTTGGCGTTGCTTCCTTTCCCATTGTTGCCGGTGTTGGTTGCATCAACGTGCTTCCCGCAGTCGCATCACTGGTTCTTGTTGTTGTTGAGAGTGTAATGGGAGCTGCTGTAATGACTTTGCTGGCGCCCGCAGAAGCCAAGTGGGTGACATTGTGGCTGTCACTTTCACCACTTTGACTTGTTGCATTGCCAGTCGCCACTTGTGCTGTTGGCGTCGCCGCCAACGCCGGCGTTGTCGTTGCAGCGGATTTATCATCTGATAAAAGAGAATTAGAAGGGTTGGAAGATTTAGGCCAGTCTACAAATACAGAAGCAGGAACCGTGAGCCGTGAGAAGACGAGGAGAGAAGAAGTGATAAGTGATGAGTTGTAGTTGTTGTAGTGCAGTGTAGAGAGGAGAGTCGGTGCTACTTACCGCTGAAGCAGAGGCTGATAATAACGTAACTAATCAACGCGATGCCGACGAAGCAGATGAGCACGATGGTTAATTTCTTCATCCATTTGAGAAGATTGACGCGCCTAAAAGTATGCAACGGAAATCTTGTCGTCACTCAACGCACGGGAGATGAAATTGAATGAAATTAAATCAAAATTGACTAAAATTGAACTGAAGTATGTTTAAAATACGCAAAAATTAATATGAATGAAAGCGAATACAAACTAAATACGATACAAAGCGATGCATTCACGCTTACATTTGTTCCCTTCTCGCCTCCTCGGCGGCTGCTCTGTCGTGTATAAACTCGCCGCCATTTTTCTCCTCGTCCTCCAGTCCAGAAGCGGATTTGAGTGGAATTTTATTCATGGCATCGTCATTACTGTGAACCATCTTGGGGCCATCCGAGCTGCAAGAGCAATAAAATACCACTGTGTATTCGGCGGTAGAAGTAAGAGAGGAAATCGCACGCGTTCCTTAAACTATTTCCGAACGCCTAAGAATATGCAATAAAATTGTTCATTTCAGTCAAGCACGTTTCGCGAGGCACAATAAACGAGAGTCTGAGCTCTCCGGCCGCTCAGCACACACTGACTTTCAGTTTGTATCCTTCGGTATCGGTTGTGGTGAAGTTGTTCGCAGGATACGACTGCCGCCGCTGCTGCTGCTGCTGCTGCTGCGTGTCGGCGATGATGATGACTACGAGGTGGGTGATGGGTGATGTGTGAGTGGCGCTGCGTGTTACGGGCGCCACTGCCGCTCTGAATTCTCGATGTCGATATAATTACTTCGTTTCCGCAAATGTGATGAAGCGATTACAGACGTATGACGTCGTGAGAACTGTTGCAGGCGAAAGCAACCGTGGAACTCTAAAACGAGACAGGAGCGCAAGGAATGTGTGCGGGCCACGCGGCATTCGCGGAATCTGGGCCGCCTGTGTGTACGTCCATTGTGGGAATCGCTTCAATTGAGATGCGGCAGTGGCGCAGGAGGCGGGGGGGGGGGGGGGGGGTTGCGAATTGGGAAGGAGGACAGACTCCTCTGCTTCTCAGCCCAGCGTTGCTGCACGCGAATCTGTTTACGTAGCTATTGTTGCGCCTGCATGCAGCAGCGAGCACCGGTGAGTGGAGAACTAAAGGCGAAGGACCTCCGGCGTGCCTCACATCACACGCACACAATTGCCGTCCGTGTGGGATTGCAAAAGATGAAAATAAATAGCGGTGCGCTTGTGTGTGCGATTTAAATGCGGAATTTAGGTTAGAGGAGCAGAGCTTTAAGTGTTTGCCAGTAATTAAATGGTGCCTGCGAAGGCTTTCAGTTTAATTGCGTTGAAAGTGTGTCGCAGGCTTGAAAGCGATTCGAATTTTGATGTTGCATATTTGGAGAATGTTCCCCTTCTCCGAAAATTACGGTATTGAAAAGGTTAAGCCCACGGGAAGTGAATCACATTTATGGGAATAAAAGCGGGGAAGAGTTCCGTGTATTCTCAGAAAATTGAGGTCAGAACGCTTTCCTATTGGCTTCGTGAAGTCTATAAAAATGTCACTTCCTGCAGCTTACCTCGAAAAATTACATAAAATCGACGCTTTTGCGTTGCACACGAAGTTGCAATTTCAGTTAATTGCTATGAATGTTAGGTTGCTGTTGCAAGCAAAGTACATTTTCTCTCATATCAGATGCTAATCAGTGTAATTTTTGTTGCACGCAATTAAACTGACGCTTAAGCATTAACATGACGTCAACTACGCTGACCTGAGTGCGATTTTAAAATTTAGTTCTAACTTTTGGGGTCATTGGATCAAAAGTCCAATTTTAGATTTATGACCAGAACTACAATTTTCACCTGAATTTTCATCACAATCAGCGACACTCATTCCCTATCCCACTCTCACTCGCATTCCTATTCCATTCCCATTCCCAATCCCAATCCCAATCCCAATCCCAATCCCAATCCCAATCCCAATCCCAATCCCAATCCCAATCCTAATCCCAATCCCAATCCCAATCCCAGTCCCAATCCCAATCCCATTACCATTCCCATTCCTATTCCCATTTCCATTGATATTCCCCTTTTCATTTTGATTCCAATCACGTTGTCATTCTAATCTTTTTACTTTTTATGATTGTCATTATCATTACAATTCTCATTATAATTAGATTAGAAGAATAAGAAGCATTGTGATTATTTTACAAAAAGATTACAAAAGTTCGAAAAGTGTTTTTTTTTGTTTTTAATTCAAAGGACTAATAAAATCTTTACGAAGGGATTGAACTAAAAAATTGTATGAAAAAGAATCTTATATTAATGAAAAAGATTTAAAAAGTCATACAATCAAATGGTTACATTACGGCTAAAATTATTAAAGTACTAACGATATAGATATCGAAAACAAATCGACCAGAATAACAGAATTTAAATACATACTTGGTTTTGAAATTTTTTTTTACACCAAAATTGTGCCGGCTTTATTTTCAAATATGATATCATAGCAAAATTCTAATATATTTTATGCACCAGTGTTTAAAAATGATCACCGCTATTTCACGAGCAACAAAAGGAAGCCGAACTAACTGCCTCCGGGTGGCAACATTTGTTAGCTACTGGCTGAATCTGGGTAGCAGTGAGTAGGTCTTTCATGCTGTTTTGGCCCCGCAAAGATATGCCACACTCGTCGCGTGACAACGAGGTTCGAATGTGAATGTGTCTTTCTGAGATCCAAATCAATCAACTCGTTTTCATGCCCTACGCATTTCCAGCGTACGACCAAATATGGGTGGCCGCCACCCAGTGCACCACAGAAAAGAGTGCCATTCCTTGTCCAGCAGTTGGAAGAAAGAGGAAGTGCATAACTTGGGTTAACTTGGGCCAAACAACAGGTTTGTATGGAAATTTAATGCGCGAAGAACGTGACTTGTCCGTCACAGGTGACAGTTGGTGAGTGACATTCCTGTCACTTCATTGTCACTATATATCATCGCTATTTACTTTTAGTTTTCTGAAGAAAGCTTTTATTCTTCAAACAAGGTATTTCAGAAGATATTTCAGAGTTCTATTCAGAAGCGCAATTTAGACTAATTTGCTTTTTATATATAGTGGAAACAGCTCTGTTGCATTCAACCAACCTTGCAGTGGAGCTTCTTATCTCTTCTAGTTTCTATCATGTGTTCAGTGTTGTTTTCTTTTCGTTGGCATTTTTGCCAACGAATTAAGTAGTTAAAGAGTCATAAATTGAGGTCAAAGTAGTTGTGCCTGCGCGAAACGAGAAAAAATGCTTGTTGCTTGATTGCAAATTGTTTGCTGCGTATTTTCAAAATGTTTGTTGCTGGATATAGAAGTGAGATAGTTAACAGAATTTTAGTAATAGAAACATTCTGAAATAATTTATTGAAAATGATATTCGAATGTATTCCGAGAACGATTAAGAATGATGAGGAATGATGAAGACGAGGATGATAATAATAACAAATAATATATGATGATAAAACTGATCTCCAATTTGTGATTACGATGTTAGTCCATAGATTTTAATTCATGATGATGCAAAATTCTGCGATATTCAAGCAAAAAACTATGGGAATCACAGAATTAAACTCGAAACCTATCACAGGACTCTATATGTTATATTATATATATATGTATATATATTTTAGATATAGCCTCTGTGTATTGTAGATATTTTTAACGCGTGTCCATGTTGACGGTATCAAAAGAACACGTAGTTCGAAAAGAAACTAACCGATGGCCCACCCTATACACCTCGCCTTTTCGAATTTAATTTTTAACAAAAATAACCCTGTCAACGAGTTGTTGACGGAATCCTTTTACGTCAAAAGTGTTTATTGAATTAAGTTTGCTTCGAAATTTTTAATAACATATCAAATATGTTTATTTGTCTTACTGGAACAAGCTTTCCACTTTCTTCTTCGGCTGATGACGTTCTATATAGTTAAAATTAACTACTGCTTTCTAAAAACAAATGCAAACATGGTCATTTGCACACGTCAGTATGTGTTCAGTTATTATTAGATTGAAAGAGCATGCGACAATTTCTCCCATATTCGAACTATTGACTGGCAGCAAAAGAATAAAAATACGAGTGTACGAAAAAACTTTAACTTGAAGTGGCCTTGTTTTATATATACATCGGCAACATATGGCGTTGTGTTGAAATTAAATAATAACGAGATATACATAAAAGTATAATATTTGCAGAAATATGCCACAAACACGATGCTAAGGAGAACAGAAGAGAACGACGACAACATTATATTAAATTAACTAGAATTGAAAGTGTAACAATTCAAATATCACAATTCGCTCACAATCCAGTATCACAATATCCAAGTTTTCTTCAGAATGTGACTAAATCGGTACGGATTTATAATGATATATATACTCCCAAATATATGTAAACTGACAGTAAGTGCTAGAAGTGGACAACTAATTTCATTGTAAGCCATTCATTCATGGCATTTTGTCACAAGTATGTCAAATAAAGTGTATTACCGAAAGCAATTATTAAAGAAAGAAGCTGGTAAGAAAGCCCTTAAACTTTTGCAAGTATAAAGTACGAAATAAACCGGTTACTCTTTCCTTAAAAGAAATTGGATAAAACAATTGATCACGAAATTGTCAAGTTATCAAATGTAAGTAAAACTGACAAATCTAAGTAAAAAAACCGATTATTCACTTCCAACTGTTCTCAGTCAAAATAAAGCTTTTGTAAATACTATTCGCATATACTCAGATATAATTGTTTTATACATGCAAAAAGGTTTCGACGGATCCACTGTGTTTATGTCAGGCGACAATAATAAATTTAATTAACTTGTTAATGATCGGATGGCAAAAAGTGCAGCTACTAAATTTAGTTTGATTTAATGAGCTTAAAAATACACTGTAATTCTTCTGGAAGGTGAAAATTAACACGAACACCGAATAAAAGGATCAAATATAAACGTCCGTTTTTTACTCTTGACACTTGATAACTAGCATACAACAAATCAAATCAAATTTATAATCAATCCAATCAAAATATTAAAATCAAAATCAATTTCTTAATGAGACACTAAAATAAATCTAAAATAAATTGAAGAAGGTTGTGTTTTAGATACCTTGGAAAGAGTCAAGCTGAGAAAAACCGGTTACTCGGGTGGTACGGGGTTACGGATATGCGCGGACACCCCACGTAGTTACCACGTCTCACACACTCGCACACGTACAAATACTACTTTGCAGATGCAAAGTAATCATCTATCGCGTCGCAATATACACTGAACTGAAGAGCAGTCGGCTAGAAGTGGGCGTGGGCGCACCTTATTTTCAGCCTAATTGCAATTCAAAAACAATCAATGCAGCTCGGGCATTGGAGTCTCCATCATCGACACAAATAATTACCACAGCGGAAACAACAACAACGACAGCAACAACAATAAGTTAATTAGGTGGCAACGACGCGTGCTGCGAGTGGGTTGGAAAAAAGTCGCTTGTTTGATTGGAGTCGCGTGTGTCGCGGCGGATGGTTGATGGTCAACTAATTTAAGAATGAAGCACAGAAATACAGACGGCTCGAATGGCTGAAGCTGAAATACTGCATGCATCTAAGTTGCTTGGGTGTGGGTGTGGGTGTGTGCGTGTATGTGTGCGTGCGTGTAGGTTGTGATGGTATAAGCAGCCGGCTGTTTAGTAAGTGAGCCCGTTTTCTAAATGCACGGAAATCGCAAAATACACGACGCAACGCACTCAACAGCAACAGCAGTAAGATGACAACGGAATAATAATAATAACAGCAACAACAGCAACAATAACAACAACAACAACAACCTGAACAAGAGCAGCAACAACAACTGCAGCGAACAATGGCGGCGTCCACCTTTTTATGCCTCTTTCCGGCCTTCCGTTTACACTTCCTGCCGCCTGCCGACTGACCATTCAGAGATTCTCAATTTATTATTTAATCTCATGCAGCTCGTATCGCGTCACTGTCGCCGAGTCATGCGGTCTGATCGCACAGATCGCGCTCAAATCTGATTGTGACAGTGACACAAAAGTTGCAAGAATCTCGCTCGCGTTTATCCGTTTAGCCGGCCCGCCATCCGATCCAACACTTGTTGCCTGTCATGCCAACGGTCACAATGCGGTGGTGATGGTGGTGATGGTGGGTGAGTGTTGGTGGGGTGGGACGTGGTGTTCAGCGGGGGAGAGAGCGTATTTGGGGCACTCAAAGAGAGACAAACTGCACAACGTTTATCATATAAAAAGTATTCTAATAAAAAGCGGCTTAAATTTATTTTCGAGGCCACTTTCGGTTCATTTAGCTGGGGAAAAGGAGAGCATTTTTTAATTATACAGATTTTTTTCGAGATTACTGTGATTTCTGTTACATTTTTGTTACATTTATTAAACTTTGAAATAAGCAAACGGAATTATAGTAAATGTCGTTTAAATGTAATTTCTCTACTTGGCAACACACACGTAAAGCCTTCGAAAAGTCGGATTAAATCATGAATAAAGTGTCTGTTCAGCTGGTTATCAGTCGTCGATTTAATTGGATGTCACATCGCCATTCATTCAGATCTTCGAGTTGATGAGCACTTGAATTATCAAGTTTTATTTTACGCAGACGAGAGAATTCGCAGGAAATTCGCGGTTTCTTTTCAAAGTCTTCCTTATCAGTACTACCAAAAAGCAACATTTATTTATGCTTTTAAAAATACAGTAAATATTTATGAAAGGCTGCCCTTTTAATAGAAATTCGAAAAAAAATTTACAAAACATTTTGTAAGAATAATAAGAGATTTTTCATTACAAAACCTTTAAAATGCCTTTCAAATGTCTTTTGTACATTTTTATGAATAAGATGAAAATTGTGAAAAAACACCAAGTCAAGCAGGGGCAGAGGTAATGGTCAATTCCGGGGGCTTTGAGGGACTCGAACCCCCGAAATGGTTATTTTGAAACGTTTATCTTAAACGAAACTGTGTCCACTCGCACCCATATATCCATCTATCCATCCATCATCCATCCGTCCAGTCAGTCATTCCCCATCCATCTATCTATCCATCCGTCCAGTCAGTCATTCATCCATTCAGTCCGCCTAATTATAGTTGGCCGCCACAGCACTCCGCACTCTGCGCGGCTACCAGGCGTTCACAGCCGAAAATGCAAATTCTCACTTGACGAGCGAATTTATTTGTGCGCGGAAAATTGTGTCAACAATCCCGAATCCACCGGCCCGGCCCGACTCAGACCATGGCTGTCGACCCCGATCGGCTGGCAGCCGCCAACGACGCACAGCGCGGCGTGAATGAAGATGACACGCGTCGCAACGAATTACTCCAGCAGGTGACGTTAAACTTTCAGCGACTTCTGTGCGTTGTTTCAAATTAGTGTTTTCTTCATTTGCAGAATTATACGTGTAATACATAAAAAAAATACAGGGCAAAAACAGATAAATCAAAGAAATTTGTAAACAAACAAAAGATGGAAAACAATTCGCGGTACGACAAAAAATTCAAAGCTGTTTAGACATTTTTTCCAAAATTTTCTCGAAACCTGAGGTTTTACTTGAAAAATTTTCAAAGTTTTTTTTAGAGTATTTAAATTTGCATGACGTCATTGCAGACATTAATCAGTGTTTTCTTCTCGCCTCACGTTGCTTTTCATATTTGCTCAGGTTTTGCTTCGGGCGGCGTGCATTTCTCGATTTTGCACCTTCATTGATTTTCGATTGATTCCGAAATGCGTTGGCCGTTCGTTCAGTCTCGAAAACACAAACTGCAGATAATAAATTAACCGCGTTGTAAGGTTGCATGACGCCAACTGTGTTTCGGCGTTGGCAGCTGTGCGGTCGTTCGTCGTGGGTTTCTTTCTGTTGCTGCTGCGATTAATACAGAGGCGTAGCTGAGGTGTTTTTATAATTTCAAAAGACTACAAGGAGCTGGAAATGACTTATTTTCATCATAATTTTATTGCAGAGATTTCAAAACGTTTTAAAATCTTAATAATGAGCCGCTAAGCGAAGAAAAAAAATCGCTTAATGAAATCATAGTGAAAATGTGTTCATTTCGAGCGGATAGCAACAAAATTCCGTGACAATGAACAATTCGTGACGACGTCACTGTGTTTTCCTACTTATGCAGTGCATCTTTCAACCCATGACGTCACACTGACACCGAAATTGTAGGAAGTTGTATTAATAACAAAAACTGACTGTCGATAGTCGGTCGATTCATCGAAACTCTCGCTGTTCCGGCGGTTGAGAAGTTGTTCTCTAAAAGTCTAAAAGCTGCAGCTTGTAGCTTTCCGAAAGTGCTAAATTTCCGTAAGTGCGAGTATATTTCACGCATCATATCGCTGCTCGCATTAATTATTCTCAATCGTCAAAATCATAAAACCCGAAATCGGGGCACTTTGCGCTCTACTTGGTGCTCACAGAACACTTGCAAAGCGACCTCAATACCATCTCAATGTTCTTGTGGTTAGTAGTTGTTATTGTTGTTGTTGTTTCTGTTGTTGTTGTAGTTGGTTGTATCTACCTTATTGATCCACTCGATCTTAAATGCTAAACCATAAGAATTAAGAACAATACGAGGTCTACAAATACTACAACATTTCAAAAAGTAAAAATTGTTTTGTGAGAAAAGTAACTTCAAAAACAACCTAAATAAACTGAACTGAATCAACTCTTCGGTTTATACAATCCTCTGCCGTACAAGTTTGTTTATCTTCAACTAATTTAGTATCGCGTCATCGCCTCGCACTTGTTCCAGCTCGCATCGCAGAGATACGCACCGCTTGGATTAAGCTAAAACTACAGCGTCCCATCGCATCGTCCAACCACCATCCGCTACTCATCCATCCATCTGCACATTCGTCGGATCGAGTATAGCGTGTGGGTTTCCGAGTGGATCGAAGTGGAATTTTTGAATATCTGAGCTTGGCGAAAAACAGCTTCTTGTTTCGACGCAACGTGAAGATACTTTTCCAGTGTTCTAAGATACGATACTAATTATGTTGCACTGGATGCTATTTATTATATCCAAAATTTATTTACAGAGCTATAAAAGTGAAAAGCCGGTACAGGAGGAGGGTGAGAGTGGGGGAAGGGTGTGTGTGTTCGGAATGTAAAGTGGATGCTTCGAGTGCAATTCTTTGTTTACATAGTGCTTTTGTTCTTGGTTTCCCCTCTATTTTTACTTGAGTGCGAGCTCTAGACAAACAGTTCTTGGATGAGCTGCCATAATTACGAGGGTCTACTTAGGCACTTCGAATGGGTGAGGGTGTCTGGTACAAGTACTTCTCAGAATGCTCACATGGCTTGGAATTATATAGAATTGCGCGCTTCTTAAATAACTTAAATAATAAAAAGCGTTTCCGCTTTTCAGATTGAAGTATTTCGATGTTCGGAATCACTAATTCAAATATATGAATATCAAATATATATTCGATCTAAACAACCAAATTTTATATCAGACTTTCTGCCACACTGCGAAGAAGTTTTTAGTAAAAAATCTTGCTTAGCTGATAATTTTATCGTTACATTCGCAACACCGCAAGAATCCGGTCATTGTGAAATTTTAGGCTGTCAGTAGTTGCCTCTCAATCTGCTCCGCACTCCATTGCTGTCGTCGCAGCCTAAAAGTATGCAATGGAATCTTAGTGTAACTGTGTCATTCCGAGAAGTACTTCGAAAGGCTGAATGGGGGTGACGTTTTCACCTCAACTTCAATTTCAATGGAAAATTTTAGGCTGCGGCGACAGTCGTTTCCAACTAAAATGTGAAGATAAAATTAGTTTTAATTCTAAATGTAGGCAAATAAAATTTCTCAGGAAAATAAATAAATGTTTTACAGTATCCGATTTTCAAATGCGTGATCACGTAATCGAATTTGTATCGATTTCAATTTTCGAATTTTTGTGTTGCTTCTTGGAGTTTTCATTTAGGATATTAATAGTAGGTTAAAGAGTGAAAACGTAATTAACTAATTAATTTAACGAAATTGCTATACAGAAAATGAAGTATTGAAAAAAGTTGTGAGCTAAGAAATGCTTCAACAATCTTAAAATCTTATTCCGGTGGTGTAGAAATGGGAAAATAATAGGAAATTAAAATGGAAATTATCAAATTAAATTTGAATAGGCCAGGGTAGACCTATTTTTGCTAGAAAAGGAGAACAAAAACATTTAAATCTAATTTTTGGTAGCCTGAGAATGAAAAATGTACAAAAGAACTGTAACAACAAATCTTCAAATTGTATATAAACAAGAAAATAATATTAATTTTAAATTCCATAACACAAAATAGGGCAGGATAGACCTAATTTTACTCGAAAAAGAAAGATTTTTGCTTCTAAAATCCGAATTTTCTTATTCTGGTGAAAAAACGAATTTAAAACTTTTAAATACTAAATAGACGTCGAGAAGGAAGTGAAAACTGAGAAGTGAAAACAAGTTTTTCCGCGTAAAACTTACCTTTGCAAGGAGCCGGAAGTTGCGTTCGCGGCCGTTGACGCACCCACGCCACATGCAGTGGAATGCATTGAAAAGCTCCTTCCTCACGGTTAATCCTTTGAATTCGATTTCAAGTGCTCGCTGCTGTTGTCAGTGTTGCAAACGATTAATACAAACTCACGAAGGTTTGCCACTTTACACGCAACACTTGGAAGATACAATCTGATGAAATTACTCGGCAATAATTTAACGCTAAAGCGAACATGAACACGCGAACATGCAATGGCAGAGCTTTAGTAAAAAATAAATTAAGTGAGAGTAATTAACGGAAAGCGCAGGAAAAACACTTGAACTCAACAACAATCTCGAGAATCGCACGCCAAGACGTTCCAAACGAAACTGAAAGTGAATCGTTGGATGGATTTCCGTTGGCAGAAGTCGTTAAACATACAAAGGGGGCGAAAACTGTGGAAAAACAACACAGAAAGCCGAAGCAAATGGAAATCAACGAGGCGAGAACGTTTTTCCAGAGGATCGATCATTCGGCAGCAGAATAAAGAAGCTCCAGATACTTGGGAAAATCATGTACGCTATCTTCCGACGAAGGTATCTGATCTGCACGATCTGTGCAGATAGAATACACGTGTGCGATAAGGAAATCTGTGGGCGGAATGAAGAGGGAGTCCAACGATACCGCTTGCTGAATTCTGAATTCCGTGGATACCGCGCGTTATTCTCACGCATGCTGCTTGTTTATACGAAGTGTTGAAAATGCCGGCAGGTATTTTCGGGCTTGAATCAGTGCGGCTTGCAGCTGTGAGATGCGTGCAGAAGGAGTAAATTAACGAAAGTTTGTTGCTTCTAAAGGCGAGCGAAAACAAAGACTGGATTTTTATCGAAGTTTTGCTTCTCCGCAGTAGGTGTCTGTGAGATATTAAGTGAGAACTGCCAAATGCCACTTGAGCGGCATTCTTGTTGTCTTTCTCAGGGGTTCTTGGGCAGAGTTTTCTCCTTATTACACTACAATACAACTCCTCCGAGTGGCTTCAGCGCTTCTAGTTCGCTCCACGTACGATTCACTCAACATTCGCATCTATCTTGCGTGAAACTTGAGGGGTTGATTTCGGAAAGGGCGAGTTCGTGCTTTCTTAAGTGCTTCTCCGCCTGATATTTGATACCAACCTGTCGTTTCCCCAGCGAAAGATGAAGCTGAACGCCGAATTTTCTCTTTATATGGGTCGAAGTAATGGCGCCACAAGGCAAACTTGAGCTGTCGCAGTTTTCTTTCCTAAAATAGTATCTAAAATAAGTACTAACCAAACTTTTAATAAGTTCTTATATAGTATTTGTTGAGAGTCACACCACATATAAAATTTGTATAGTTTAGAAATTCAAATAAAAAAACTAAGGAAATATTTCAGAAAAGTGAATATATTGACGCACCTGTTTGTATTTGGAAATCCAGCCAATAAATTTAATGGCTTTCCAAGTAAACGATGCGAGAAATCATAAAAACCACAGAAAACAAAAATACAAATAGAACAATTAGAACTCTACGATGAGCAAAACACATGCAAAAGGCCATAAAAATTAGCGAAGAGCGTGCTTTCAACTCAGCCGGAAATCGTTACCTCGAAAATTATTACGCCCTGAAAATAACGCACTGACCTGACTCTGGAATCCTAATTTACGGCAACGCAAGAACCCAAAACACTTCCGCGATGCTGGAATAGTTTTAGCGATAATTGAATAATTGAAAACGCTTGTGCCGCCAATAATTGGGTCGGGTCGTCCCTTTTTTGAAGCCGCAAACAAAGCGAACTTTTGTACCGATATGGCGTTGGCGTTTATAGACTTGCCATTCTGGAACTTTTATTGCTTTATAATTTCTTTGCAAAATAAATTTTGGCGAAGCGCTGCTCAATTCGTATTGCAGGCACATTTTCGTGTTAACATAGCTTGTGAAAGCGTACCACCGAAACACGTATCGTACCGTCTTTTCTTTTCTCTTCTTTCCCTTTGACTATTTTTGTGAGCAAACTTATCGAAATTATGCTTGTTACGAGCTCATGCGTATCGTTCGTGGGTGGGCAAACGTGGATGCAGTTTCACTTTGAAGATAAGTCAAGAAGAAGTAGAAGAATAAGAGGTAATTTCTCCCATTTTTCGCGGGAGCTGCAGATTCGAACCATTAAAATCGTAGGTATCTGATGTTTCTCATTGCGCAAATTAATTATGACCAATAAGCAAACGCAAATAAAAGTCTAATATAATTGCCATTATGTGCTCTCCACTGTTTATTTTCGACAGAGGTATTTGAGTGCGAAGTCTCGAGGCGACTGAGTTCAATCTAAGTACGGCAACACTTGCGTGGCATCCCAGCGTTGTTGCTCCTGCTGCTTCGATATCATCCGTTGGCAGTTCTTATACTTCCGTCTGAAGTACAAGCGCTTCGGTGTGTAGTTGGGTTGAAATGGTACCGCAGGATTGCTTTTGTGAAATTTGCGCTTTGTTGGGAACACCGAGTCCTGTGAGGAAGGTTACATGAAAGTGTGTTGTTGTGGAGGTTAGAAATTCGCTACATTCGCTTTGGAATCCGTCTGCAGTTTACGCCGTTTGGTCTTTTCCGCCATTCGATTGACACAGTAGGGACGCACTGTGATATAGTAGACAATTTCGATCAGAGAAAAGATGCTGAAACCCATAAACAGGCCCAAAAGGCCACCAGTGTTGGCTGGAAATGAATTACGATCTTTAAAACCGAGTTAAATATTTAGGGGGCAAATGAGGAAATGGCGACCCCTATTTATCCCCTTCCAAATCCTTTTTTCTTTAAATTCCTGGCTATTTTTTACGAGTGCTTACACAAAAACTCCGTAAATCCAAACATTTCCGATTTCGTAGTGCTGCGAAAGATATCAGAGAGATAAAAGAAATTCAGAATGGATACATCTTCGATATCACGGCTGGAGTTGAATAGCTCCGAGGGGAACTCGTCAGCGCTGAAGAAGTTGCCATGGACTAGAGTGGATGCGGTCACCATCGTCTTGTAGCTCAGCTCAAAGCAGCCGGGCCAACAGGCGGCACACGAAACATTCAAGTCCGAGGACTCAATCTGCGACTGGACCTGAGCGGTGCACATGTTGTCGTTGGGACCACAGATGCGGGTATTCGGGTCGATGCGAGGCAAGTAGTACATCACGCAATTGCACTGGTTCATTACAATCTTCGCCTCACATTCGAGTTCGCAATTCTTGCGAGAGTACGTGCGATAGAAGACCAGGTCACCCTCATCCGAAAACAGACAGCGGCGTACTTCCTTCTTGATTGAGCGTATACTGGGCACTGCATTCTGATAGATGGGCTCAATGGGTACACGCACTTCGCGTCCAGTGGTCACCAGGAATCCGTAGTTACTGATTTTCGGCAATTCGGCAGGATTATGAACGAGTACCTTGAAACCGATACTCTTCGATTTACTGCAATAATATTCGGCCGACGAGGCGTTGAGTATGACGGTGAGGCCCATGCGACGACCGGTGCCGCCTGAAGTACGTGGATAAAAATGCGGAGGCAAGTCTTTTGCGTAACCCGTCTCTGGAGTCCAATCGATGGGTACAAAATAATTATCCAGATGTGAAGAGAAGCGATTGTCCTCACTATTGTGCGAAGACACAGAGAGACGGGGGAGAGAGAGAGCATTTCAGATCGATTACGGCATTTTCGAATATTATATCAACCTACGTATAGTTTCTGAGCAAAAAACTCGGATCTAGGGCATTAAAGGTGCAACAGAGCCCTTCATCAGTTAAAACAGAATTGAAGATCAAAGTGCACTTCTCGGCTTTCGAGCCAAAACTGCAATATAGCAACATCTCACGGCAAGGTTGGGCTACCTGAAATGTTTACAGGACGAGAATTAGAGGTCCGAGAAGCACGGTCGGACTGTCTTTTATTACACGTACATTCAGTAGAATCTGTTTGAAATACGACCAAGTTCCGATGTAAGTAACGGTAATGGCATCAGTCTGATCACATAGACTCATTAGTAGAGAGTAATTAGCACTGGGCCTAAAAGTTGATTGAGGCAAGAATATAACCCTCCGGATATCCTAACCGGATAACCCACCCACATCTCGCTAGTGCATCCTTACCGTTTTATCGCACGAACTTTACTTTTCAAAGCTTGGTTCAGATTACAAATCGTTATAGCTGGGAATGGGATCTTAGTGGTTAAAGACTGCTTGGCGCTGGTAGAAATTATAATCGGTGAGGCAGACCACTTCACGTAAATATTGGAAATAAAAAATCCCGACAAGATGAGGACCAGTATAAAGGCGAGTCCAAAGAAGACTCTATCGAAGAAGGTATAAAAATTAATCAGAGAGAACCAACAACTACAACTGTGAGGAGCTGTCAGCTCGATGCCCCACTATCACCTCTCCGAAATTGTTAGCTGATCTTCGGCGAGGTACTTTAAGCCGTGCAAGGTGGTGTTCTGAAGATAGTATTTCACGCTTTTCTTCAATTCCGTCTTGCTGCAAATGCCGTTGCGTTCGTCGTTGTTCGAGGGATCCTCGTTATCCGCTATCATCCTTCCCATTTCTCAACCAACAGAACAGAATCGAAACTTTGATATTTAACAAAAATTTATTGCTGCTTTTTGAGACTTTCTCTCACCTGCCACGGCTTTGATTTTAAAAACGCTTTCGTCCTTATGAATCTTCATGTTGTTCGACTGAAATACTCTTCGATTTGCTGCAGTTAACTGGATTTCTGTTTGGCAGGTTCGGTATTTAAATACCAAATCCAATTTGAGATGGCAATCAGCGATAAGTTGAGGTTCTGAAAAATTTCTCTCATAATCGAAGTCATCAGCGCCGCAACGATGTGGACTCGAGGTAAACAAATCGGGTCAGCGTTCGCCCTGCAAACATGCTACACAATCCGTAAAGTGGACGAGGCTAAAACTGTGTTTACCGAATAAGGCGGAAATAGTGTTTGCTCTTCAAAATCGGATAACGTTTTTATTGCTCATTCAATGGAATTTCAGAGGTTAGAGTTTTTAGTTCGAGAGTTCAATTAATTTCAAATTTGTTTAGATAACATTAATGGATTGCACTTGGAGTAACTGCGAAAGTCATCAGTGGGGTTGGGGTGAAGGTAGCCTACCAAACATCCCTTCTGGGAATGATGGCTTTTGGGTTGTCTTGTTCGTTGCTGGGTTTGTAGGAGCGTCTAAACAGTTGATTCCTGAATGGTTTTGGCTTCAATTCGTGCTTCTCGGCCAACCAAATACGTGAGTGTCCCATATTGAAATCGCTCAGGTACAGTTTAATCTCGGGTGGGCTTCCGACTATCGAATTTTTTCCGTTCGCAGGCCTTCCCTGTTTCTTGTTCTGGATCTGCTGATACAGGGAACGCGAAGGACGGATGATGGCGTAGTAGAGACACTCGACGACCGATATAATGCTAAAACCGAGGAATAAGCCCATGAGACCTCCAACACTAGCTGTGGGGGAATTAAAAGACCTCCCTTTAGAAAATGGATTTTTGATTATCTGATTGGTACCCACCAATAAAGTCCGTAAATCCAATATATTCCGTCTGCTTGTTGCTCCTGTACGAGTTCTCTTTGAAGTATATGTTGACGAACGCTATATTTCTCTCCAGATACTGCTGACTGACCTCGCTCAAAAATTGGCTCGATTTATTCGAAGCGAAACGTAGCCTCGTCGTAAAGAAGTCCGGATAGTAAGTCATGTCATTGCAGCTGGGCAGACACCGGTGACAGCCGCCGTTACCGCCGTCGCTGGTCAGTATTGCGCGCAGGTGTATCTGCTCCGTGCAGCTGGTGTTGTAAATACTGCAGATGGGTGCACCAGCGATCACCCTCGGCAAATGATAACTGATGCAGCCACATAACTCCAAGGACATGACAGCCTCGCACTCCATCTCACAGTTGCGCTGCGTGTAGTGAGCGAAATACAGCAACTGAGTCTCGTCCTGGAACAAACAGTGGCGCGACTTCTTATCGATTCGGCGCACTCCTCGCTCCGACTCCATTTTCTGCGTGCTCACACGTATCTTGGTCTCGCGTCCCGGCGACAACAGCAGCCCCATCTCGCGCATGTTCGGCTTTTCGATGGGATTGTGGATCAGTATTTTGAAACCTACCCCGTTCGAGGTGGAGCAGTAATAGTTGTCCGTCTGCACATCCAGCATGAGATTGAGCCCCAGTGTTTCTCCACTGCCGACTGTGGGCACGGGCACGTACTTCTCGGGCAGCAGTTCGGGGTAACCGTGCTCGGTGCTCCAGTCGACGGGCACATGACCCGGAGGGTACGTGTTCTTGATGTAGTCTTTTTGATGGCTTGTGAAGGAAATTTAAAAAGGTGGCGCCATAAAAACTCGCAATTACGTCTATTAAATGCTCCCTGACTTACTCACTGGTCAACATAAATTTCGGATCCAACATGTTGAAGGCACAACACAAGCCCTCGTCCGTAATGATGGCCCGGAAAAGTTCAGAACAATTAAAAGGAATGGCGCCGAAGAGACATTTCAGAATCATATCTTCGCAAGATGTGGATATCTGTACAGAAGAACATAATTTGCTTTTCTAGAGCTTTATTCAATTGGGAGTTTTTTCGTGGCCCCATTACAAGTTGTACATACCTCAGCAATAAATTTTTGCAAGTTGTTCCAATCGATTTTGCTTTCATCCATCGACGTATTCACTTCTCGCAAGCATAACATATCTATTAAAGCGTATTCGATGGAATCACTGTGAAAAGTTTTAAGAAAATCTATTAAATAATATAAAGACACATAAGGATATGTGAAGCCGCAGTGACTTCGACTATAAAAAGATGTTTTTATAGGGTATTTCAGGCTATTCAAGCACTCTATGAGTTCAGGATAAAGGGAATTCTCGTTGAAATCGGCCTATATGAGGCAATATTCTTCAGACTACAAAAGATGTTTATATAGGATATTTATATTAAATGATTTTATAGGATGAGGACTATAAGAGGCTTCATGTCTAATGAGGCCATTTTGACTTACGGCTATACGCATCTTCTGTGAGTTTACGACCTCGGTGTATATGAAGCCGATGACCGGTTATATAATGCGCTTAAAGACCTCGAAATATACCTGATTCTCTGTGACCTCTTCTCTGTGATGGGTATTATCACCCATATATCAATGTCTTCTGTAGATACTTACGGCAAAAAATTCTCCATTTTGCTTTTAGAAGCTTGATTCAAATTACAAATTGTTACAGCTGGAAATGGTTCCGATGTTATTAGAGTCGGCTTAGGATTCATGCCTACAATAACTGGATTATTACACCAATTCTCGTAAACATTTAGAATAAAGTATCCTGAAAGTAGGAAAACGATGCCAAAGGAGAATCCGAAGAAAATTCTAGAAACAAAATGTCGCATGTATCTCGATAGTTATGAGTTTCGAATTAATTACCTTTCCATTAGATACAATTGCGGATCTGTTATATATTTCAAGCCGTGTAAAGTGGTTTTCATGCAAAACTCCTTGGTATTCTGTATTAAAAAATTACGAATACTTTTCGAACTTACAACTTCAAGACGGTTTAGTACTAGCGAATGCTTCTTCCTGTGCTTCCTTGGAGCAGACGGCAGCATTTTTGAACTGATAACCGTTGAGAAGGCAGTATTCTATGTAACTGTTGTGATTCTGATGAGTGTTTTACGAGCAAGCCTAGGAACTTTACCCTACTACATTGCAATTAACGAGCTCCCTTAATTGCTTTATTAGCGTTGAAAAGGTTATAATTTGCTTCGAGAAGTTGAGGAAATGTTAACTGCAAGGTATCAATTTTGGAGCGCTTAAGAGCTTCGAAAGAAAGTTGACCTTGGCCGCCTTTTTCCTTTTTGAGGCTCTATTTTGCTCTGGTTTCTCGCTAATCAAAATAAGGATATTCTTAGCAAAAGAATAAAATCTTTATTGAGACTTATGTGATTTTTATGTTTGCATCAACATTCAGTACATTCTGGTTTTTACTCTGAATCTTGAGGAACACAGGAATCCTGGCTTTTTTTCGAGTTATTGATGATAACGGCTTGCGTTCTTCTTCTTCTGTACTTGTGTGAATACCGGATATACCTTAAAACCGAATTTCTTAAACTAAAATTGATCATCTCCCTCTCGACATTCGACGTGGGGTTTCCTCGTCGAATGTACGACAAGAACAAATGATAAGAAAACAGAAGAGCTCAACAATCGATAAAAGACTGAAACCCATTAACAAACCCATTTTCACCCCTATATCAGGAGATTCCATAAAACTACCTAAGCAGGAGATTCCATAAAACTTCATATATGTAAACCAATACGAGTTTTTCATATTTGATTACACGTCTAAACTCCTTAAAATCAAGTTGGTCCATGTCTAATCCGTCGAAATCAACCACATCGTAATTCACCATAGATTTCACCTTCAAAAGTTCAAAGAGCACCGTAATGCCGGCACGTGCTCTACACATAACCTGATCTCATGGAGTTCACAGAAGTTCGCTTAAAACAATGCTGCCCATCGAAATCCAGATAAAAAACATTCACACGATCATTCATTAAAATCATTCATCTGTATATATAAAAATAAAGTTTGTTTCTTTCTTTTTTTTAAAGTTTGCTTCTTTCTTTTAATCTTTCTTTTTTATGCATTTCTATACCATTCATCCGACTGTGATGAAACTTCGGTAAGTTGTTATGCTCACGGCCGCGAAGGTATTTGTATATATATTCTTTTTTTTAATCCAACTGAATTCTTGAATTAAATTGATTTGCCAGGCTTACCACCGCTCGTTTTAACATTGAAAATTCTGTGCCTATCATTCTTCCCCGAAACATGAATCCAACACGACTTTGCAGCGGTACCAGGATTTTAGTGAACAAGATGATGAACGATATCATCGAAACTACAAATTGTCCGATCTACACCTCAAGCATGAAGGAAAAAGGCATCACGAGCTTTAAAAACAGACGAGTAACGGGAAGTAAGACTGGAGACCGCTCGAAGACGCAAATCATTTACATTATTATATACATTATAACAACAATTTGGTAAAATACTCAATTCGACCTTCATAAAGCAACAAATGAATGCTTTCTATCATACTTCTTTACCTTTTACATCAAAAACAACCAGAAAACGACGATTGTCAGTAATTAAATTAATTTAACTAAAGCTTTGAGAGTTTTGTCCTGTCCTTGTCCCAGTTATGTTTTTGGTTTATATAAATTCTCAATTTTCACAGCATTTCATGGGTTGGCATGAACGTTTGTGGATGATCTAGCCATCTAGGTATTTTTTTAATTAATTGTTAGTTGCAAAGCATGTCAACTACCATACAGATTCGCCTTTAAATTTCAATCTAATTTGACTTTGAGTTAAATTATTAGTAGTTTAAAATTGCATTTTACACCATTTTTCTAAATATATATAAAACTTAACTCATTATTTTCTTATCTAGTGCTTTGTTTTCTATTTTTTCGTTTATTTATGTTTTCGTATTTTATACACATATTGCAGAAGATAATATCATAGATACAAAATCTTTTTAGCCGATTATGTGAACCGTGACTAATAAAGCTGAGCCACAATGAAAATTAAAAAGGAGAGCGAATTAATTTTCGCTTTAAAAATGGTGGCTTGTGCGCCACCAAAAAAGCGTTTAAAATGTTGCCACCGCGCAGCGGATTTCAAAAGGCATAAAGCAGTTACGTATCACAAGGTGGTAATAAGTCGCAGCTTTCAAACGTTGGCTTTCGAGGAATAAAGGCATCAAGTGGTCAATCGGGCTTGGAATACTTTGGAAATGACGGATACACCTGGAGGTGCACTACTCAATTTAAACGTGGGGAATGTATACAGTCTCGACACTCCTCTCCGCATCAGGGTTCATTATAATTTTGTGCAACGGAATTGACGTCAATGTTTACGACTTGGAGTCTTCGGAGGAGTATCTCGTTAGCGAGTCTCGTTAGCTATCTACAAACGCGACTCAAGAAGATGCTGAAATTCTAAGGTGAGCATCGGTAGGCGAATGGCATTTAAAAGTTATCAAATCACCGACTTTGCAGGACACTTTCGCATCCTAACATTGTGGACTATCGAGGTGAGGCCAATGCTGAAGACTGTTTTGCTTCTTTGGGCTGCCAACTTTACTTTACTCCTCTAATTTCCATACTGGAAAAGCGCAAGAGAGAGCGGCTGGGGCCGCTTCCAGCTAAAAATGCACTCACATTGATCAGTCATATATCCAAGGCCCTCGACTATCTGCATACAAAAGCAAAAATAATACACGCTGACCTGGATTCCCTTGGCATTTTGATTAAAGGTGACTTTGAAGTGTGTAAACTGTGCAACTTCGGAGCCGGCTTGCCTATGAATGAAGAAGGCCTAGTAGATTTTATTGAACGTCCAGATCTATGTTATGCTGGTGAGTCGGAAATTTGAGTCCTCTGAAGGGACAACTTCTGCGTTTAGTTTTAAAAACGGTTTCTATTCACGTATTTCTGCACAGGTTCGACTACGCTGGCTGCTCCTGAAGTCATTAACAAAGAAGATGCAATTGACGCCAAGGCAGACGTGTTCAGTTCAGTTGGTTTACTCGTCTATGAAACCATAGTAAGTCACGCCATATTGCTCGACCATGTACTTCGGCCAGGACGATGACTACGGCAGTTGCGACGGTCAAAACTCCAGCAACATGCCAGAAAGGAGTTTGCGCGAGAAAGGTGCGCACGGCAAGCGACCTCCTCTGCCACAAGCATTTCAATTAGGCAATGAGTACAATCGAGTTATAGAGATCTTTTATTGCTGCACAAATGAGTTGGCCGAAGACAGGCCAACCGCCAAAGTCATTTGGCAATCATTGGAGAATGCTAATGGAACCCAGAATTAACGTTGAAACTGGCACTCACCATGATTGTTCTCTGTGTGAAATTATAGCAGTGGAATGCTATTCAAATCAATTTCACACGAAAATTCATACATAGTATTTCCTACTCTGATATAAAATCGCTTCTAAGAATTTTGTTTTAAACTTCGCCCTCCGCAGGGTGGTATTTCAGTCTTAAATCACACAACAAAGTATTTAAGCTATTTATGACTTCTAGCTATCTAAAACTATTAAAGATGAAAATAATAGAAAACATGAATTGAAAGCATGAATTGAAATCATGAATTGAAGGCACGAATTAAAAACATGAATTGAAACAGAATTTTTTCTATAAAAAGATATTTGTCACTTGTGTTATTTTCTATTTTATTTTGTCACTATCGACCTCAAGTAATCGGAATAATTTCTCCGAATATCGAAATCCAATGGAGTGAAATACTGTGACACAGCGTGAAATGCTTATGATGCAGAGTCCAAGCCGTCATTTTCTAGAATTAAGTAAACGTTTGTTAACGAAATCCCGATATAAATAATATTTTAATATCCAGTTGAACTCTATTCTGCTGCTTTTTGTAAAATGATACTCTGATACTCAATCTGTATACTGAAATAAAATAAACACGAATAGTCGTTGCAGTGTCCTCTTACTTTCTTATCTTTTCCGAAGACTTTTTTCAATTAGCAGGACGCTTCCAATTCATTCAGCAGAATTAAGCATCGATTGTGGAAACATTTATTGTAGGCTCGTAGAATTTCGCACTAATTTCTGCTCACATAATTTCGCTTTAAATGTTTTACTCTCAAATTCAGTGTTGAACGAGAAAGCAATTCCCTTCCCTTCTCAATTTTTTATGCACTTCTACAGGTTTCTAGAAAACGCTTTAAATAAGTTTAAATAATTTTTATTGGTTAATTTTAGGAAGAGCTCAAAGCTTACATTCCAGGTTATGATATTCGAATAAATCCAACGATAGTGGAACGCAACAAAACGTGAACACGGATAAAATAAGGGTGCATTATGAAAATGGTAGCCACGTATGATTCATAAATATTGCAACAATTTGTGGCAAAAAGTAGGATCTCCTTTTCGGCCTCAATTTCATATTTATTGAGACAGAAAAGAAATTCAAATTCAATGTTTTACAAGCCTGTGCAAATATTTTATAAATCATATATGTATATATGAATAATAAGTTTATATAATTATATTATGTAATATATTGCAATATATAGAAAAATGTCGAGCTAACGAAGAATGGCGAACGTAAATATTTCATTAGTTAGCAAAAACACCAGAAAAAACAGGATCACCTAGGGAAATAAAAATATTCATTAGATTCTGTTAGCTCAACCTTACTTCACACAAACGAAAAAAACAGGAGATGCAATTAGAGTCGCCTCCCGGACAAGCTTTAATCTTGGTTAAATTGAAAGAAATCCACTGAGAGTCCCAAAAGTGGTGTCACCTGCGGCACCTCATCAGTTTCCATACCGACCGCCTCCACGGCGTTGTCACTCGCATCGTAATGCATGCTGGGCGACACCAGCGTGTTGTTGGTGGCTGGCGCATGGAGCAAACCTTCTGTTCCAGTCGTTTGCTGCTGTAGCTTTTGAAGGCCGTCATGCACGAGGTCGCCCACTGTACGCAATAGACTTTCCTCCGACGGTGGCAATAGCTTGCCACCAGCCGACAGGTTCAACTTTTGAGCAGCCTCATCAGTGAGTGTTTCATCCATACTGAGTGCTGAGTATTCCAATGTTCGTGCGTGAGTCAGCGTTGCTGGCAGCGCTGAATATGAAAGATTGTCAAAATTTAGAATGCCAGGAGCACTGGCTGGTTCTGCCGGCTCGTTGGGAGCAGCTGGCGGTGCTTCGTTTTCGATTGCGTTCATATCGAGAGCGTAGTGACCCTCAGGAATGCCGAGCACACGTGAGCAGCGTGCTGAAACAAAATGCAGACCGGAAGTGTTGCGAATCAAGCGTGAGCTACGCAACTGAAGCTGTGCGACGAGATCGTTGATTTCGTTGAGGAAGAGATCGACACGCTGATCCTCACTGAGCGCTCCGCGTTGCAGTTTCGAGACCAGGAAATTAAATAGTGTTAAATCAGCAGAGTTGGATTCGTTGTTTGGTTGCTGTTGTGAGCTTGAAAGGCTTGACGGAGGCAAGGATGGTGGGGATGAAGGCAACGGTGGTTTAGTTGTTGTTAGTTGTACCTGCATGTGGTCGGGATACTGAACGAAATGACGTTGCATACGACGTCCCAGGAAGATTTTATTGCACGCCGGACAGGTAGATCCAGGCGGCAACCGTCGCTTTGAAGGAGACGAATTCTTGTCAGCCGTGAAGTTGGAGTCACTGGTAACTGCCGGTGGAACTTCTTCTTGTATTTGTTGTAGCGCGGAAGGCGATGGCATAGGCAGTCTGCAACGGAAGTCTCGGTCCTTTAGATCAGCCAGAAGAATTTCAAAAAAATCCTCGGAATCATCGACAGCGTCGTCAGCTTCAGCTTTAGCAACGGAAGTTGTGGCTTCACCAGTAGCCGGAATGGATTCGGTGGCAGTAGCTGTGACTTCGCCAGTGGCAGCAGCAGCTGTGATTTTGTCATTGGCAGCGGGGGCTTCGCCAGCACCAGATGTGAGATCAGCAGTAGCTCCTGCGGCTGCAGTAGACTGTTTTGTCCCAGTTTTGTCATTTATTATATTGCGTGTGCGTACGACACGTCCAAAGCGATTACAAACTGCTGGCTTTTCAGCTTCAGTCTTCAAGGACTCAATAGGTTTTGGTGTTGTAGTTGCTGTTGATAATTTCGACTCGTCCTTTTGCTGGCCCTTAAGTACTTTCGGAAGCTTTTTGTTGCTGACGCCTTCAGCAGCACTTGCATTTTCGTGCCGTCTTTTTGGCGGTCGTCCGTATTTAGAACACGGACGTAAAGTGCCTTTTGCCTGTGCTTTACGCATCTCTTTGACCACCTGAACTATATGCATTGGTTCCTTCATGAGGCCGAAATATGCAAGCGACAAAAAGCGGTAGATGGTCCTCTGATTGGTGGCGTAGTTTTTACGCACGATCTGATTGCGTCTCCTGGAAAGTCGAAGATGGCATACGGATGAATGCAGTCTCCCCCACCACAGGGACTGATAAACGACATACCTGTCGATCACTATGTGATCTCTGTTCGAAAGCTTAAGGATGTTGTAGGCCAGCATGGAGAGTGCATCCCACTCTTTTGACACTCGAATGCTACGATTGATACCCAAAGCTGGATGCGGCTGATCACCATCTGGTTCCCCGTCCAACGCCAGGGACTCAAAAGGCAACGCGTACATGCTATGGAGCTGTGATGGCATTAACCCATCTTCATCAGCGAACACGTACAACTCATGAAAACGTTGGGCACTGACAATACGACCGTGGCCGCCAGTGGCAGTCATGAACACATTTGGTCGTTGAGAAGTCAGGTTTTGTGACGATGGCTCTTCATCTGCGTTCGGGACCTTCCTGTAGATGCCTGACGCCAGCGAAGGTGTGGTGACTGGCAATAGTTCTTCGTCTTGCACTGAGTAGAGCTCCGGTTCCAATAACACCAAGTCGTCCGGCTCCTCCGTCACCAGGAACTCGTCACCCGACACGCAATCAGGCAGTGGCGTGAACGGCGAGTACTCCAGGTAAAAGCAAGTCATCGCTCCAGGTATTTGCGGTGGCGACAGTGCCCGCGGAGGTGGCGAGAAAACATAGCTCTCGAATTCTTCCACCAAATCTTCTAGGCCATTGGAATCAGCCCTGCCAACAAGCTGAAAATTCCGGAATCACTACAAGTGGTTGCACACTATTAGAGAAACCAACCTTGTTCGACTTCAAGACGTTTTCGATTTCATTGAAAATATTTTCAGAGTCATCCTTGGGCAGCTCTGCGATATTTTCCAGTTCCTTGTGCAGCATGGCTTCCATTTTTCTGTCAGCTAGATTCTTCCCGGCACTGCCTGCGGTGAACCCCAGAGCTGCTCCAGGAGACATCTCATTTTGCAAAAAGTTATTCACATCCAACGTTATAGACATCTCTGTCCACTCACTTAAAAGCCAAGTTGCAAAATGACTGGCTTCGCTTCAACTTCAGTTGCTATGAGCAAATTTCTTGAAACCGTATTCGCTTCGCACGCAACTGTTGCCAAGCCTGGTACAGAAATCTTAGATAAACAAAAGAATCGAATTCCAAGTACAAGAATTTTAAAACAGCTGTTCGAGTGGTGAAGTTGTAAAAAGATAGATGGCGCTCGCCGAGTATGAACTGGTACCAACTACCACAGCGTTATTATGGTGGTAACTGTGCTCTTGCAACGGTAGAAGCTGTGTTCTCGCGTTTTGGCACCACTTTTATAAAAAATTTGCAACGCCATGGCGGCTTGAATTTAATATTTTTTCAGAACTAATCTTTCTTAACTTAATGGTGAATAAATATAAAATAAACATCAATAACGCAAACAATGGATGGATCCCTGGAATGGATTGGCTTCATCGCAAATTGTGGTAAGAAAATTGACAGTCGCAACTAATTTTTCTAGAAAACGTGCAGTGCCTGAATTTTATAGAGGATTGTTTAATATAATACATTATAACTTGAGGAGAATGCCTGGGCAATGTAAATCCAATTGCAATTTTAATAAATTTCCAATTACAATGAATTCCAATTTAAAATCAAACCCACGTGTAGAAAATATGGCCCATCAACCCTGTAGGAAATAAAAGCCAAGTTGCAAAGTGACTGGCTTCTCTTCAACTTTAGTTGCTATTAGTAAATTTCTTGAAACCGTATTCGCTTCGTCAGCAGCATTTGCCAAGCCTGGTACAGAAATCAAAAGAATCTAATTCCAAGTACAGGAATTTTAAAACAGCTGTTCGAGTGGTGAAGTTGTAAAAAGATAGATGGCGCTCGCCGAGTATGAACTGGTACCAACTACCACAGCGTTATTATGGTGGTAACTGTGCTGTCGCAACGGTAAAAGCTGTGTTCCCGCGTTTTGGCACCACTTTCATAAAAAATTTGCAACGCCATGGCGGCTTGAAGTTAATATTTTTTGAGAACTAATCTTTCTTAACTTAATGGTGAATAAATATAAAATAAACATCAATAACGCAAACAATGGATGGATCCCTGGAATGGATTGGCTCCATCGCAAATTGTGGTAAGAAAATTGACCGTCGCAACTAATTTTTCTAGAAAATCTGCAGTGCCTGAATTTTATAGAGGATATTTTAATATAATATATTATAACTTGAGGAGAATGCCTGGGCAATGTAAATCCAATTGCAATTGTAATAAACTTGCAATTACAATGAATTCCAATTTAAAATCAAACCCACGTGTAGAAAATATGGCTGATCAACCCTGTAGGAAATAAAATGATTTATGAATGATTTATAATTGAGATAATTATTCTAGTTGCAATTCTTTATAGTTCAGTTCAGTTCAGTAAAGAAGTTATACGTGTAATTTCAAACTTCTCAATACTTTGATTGTCTGGAGGATAAAAATCGGGGCAAAAATAAAAGAAAATCAGTCGGCCATTTTGTTCGAAGTGGAAAGTTATAATGAACCTGAACTCTATTATCTTCAAGGTTTTTTTCACTAAGCCTTCCAGAAGTTCTGGCCTGTGACACCATTGTTCCTGTCAGATGGAGTATGATAAATTTCCTTAATTATTAATTATTTAATATGTTTTATTTAATTTTTATAAAAAAATATATATAATAATTATTATTTTTTATTATTTTATTTTTTTATTATTATCACATTCAACGTTTCGTTATCTCATAAGCTTCTTAATTCCTCTTCTTCACCTCTTCTGCGTCCTCGAATTATCAATTATTAAAGGCAGAACTGTGGCATGTTTTCAACGGGGTAGAATAAAAGTGAAAAACTTTTCATCCAAGTTCATCTTCATGACTCACCTTTCCATTCCATTTTCTCCTCCCTCGCAATGCTGAATTCGTTCTGCAGTAGAGAGGGAAGCCTTCGTGTTCGATTGCAGGTGGAGTTTTAAAGGCCAAGTGCACGTGTTGCACCCAACGCGACTTGCACCGCTATGTTAGGGTGTCAGAGAGAGTAAGGAAACTACAATAGTCCTTTTTGTAGCCATAATACGGGTAACTCTGAATTTTTATATTTGAGTAAATTAACGTAAAATTAATAAATGAATTTTTTGCAATTCTTCTGGCAAAAAGAATTGCAAAAACTTCTTTCTCAGTTTGCTTTCAATCCTTTAGCTGTGATATAAGCAATTAAATTTTCAACGACTGTGTTAACGGATCCGTCGTCGAAGTATTCAATATACTTCAAACTGGCTGCTCGTAATTTGAATTACAAGAGACATCAAACGACATCGAAATGTTTCGAAAACCACAAATTGACGATTCTGACAGATGAGGAAAAGAGCAGGAGAGCGCGAGAGAGAGAGAGAGATAGAGAGATAGAGAGAGAGAGAAGGTGAGATAAGCGGGGCGCTTCAAAGTCCATTTTGGTTCGTATTCACAATCAGTTTGTTTCTCGAAGTTAGGTGTGCAATCTGATTTCTACAAATCCCTTCAGCCGCGTACACCCTTCGATTCTTCTGCGCTACACCGAGTAACAAAAGTCCCGCCAAGGATTCCAACACCATTCGGTGTTATTAAGTCACAGAGCAGAGCTCCGCAGCTCCACTTGTTCGCAGATTAGGTCAATTGGCCTTTTCTGAACTTGTGTTCACTTTCCGCCATCACTTCTCTCACCTAACCGACCTGAAGAGGCCACCATGGGGCCACATTCGAGGGTCATCTATGCTGGATGCATTCTGCTTTGCCAAAGGTTACCACATTTATTGCCACATAAAGTTCCACCTTGCCTGCCTCTTCTCATCGCGTCAGTGAGAGTAATTTTTGTGGAATTCCTTTGGGACGAATGAATGGCCAACTTTAGTGTTTTATGAAGTTTGGAAGTACAGGAGTTTTTGATCTTACGTACGATTATGAAGTCGGCTACCTTGCACACTCCCACTTTGCTGAGGTTAATTTCAAAATTAAATGTCTGCAACTTTTATTCAGGTTGGGAGTCTCACACCTCTGTCAATCCAATTAATTGGCTCATAACACACTTCAGCCGTCCTACAGTCGTTGAAACAAATTCGAAATCCGAAATTGGTGACCATTGGTGAATTTGATGACGAAATTGGAAAAGCAATTCGTACAGATATGCATATTGAAAAATACTCGTAGTTCAATTAGTTGGAAGAAGTTTCTTATAAGTATATTTCGATTTAAAAATACGCCTTGCGTTTCAGAAAATTTAGAAACTAAGACTCCAGGTGTTAATTAAAGAAAGAGAAGATTATAAATTTGAAGGAACATCTCTCAGCGAGGGTACGAGATGATGGTACCTTATCTGCCAAACCGCAGACAGACACGCACGTAAACGTATCCCTGCACTCATCAGCACATCATGGAGGGATATTTAAGAGATTTTGGTTTTAAGCTGCTGTTGAATCTTCTGTTTATATTAAGTGTCACACGTCACGAACCCACGTAACTGGCTGAAAGTGGCAGCAAGGGAAATGAGTGGCAACACAAGTTCACTAACAATTTGTGGTGGGAAATAGAAGCGGGGTAAAACTTGCACTCACAACGCAATTCGACCCTCATCACATCGAAACACCCTCTTAATTATCCCTCATCCCTCATTTAACCCGCTTTATTCCTTTGGTTCATTCTGTCCATATGCAATTCGTCCACTAATGACTGAATCTTCCTTTCCCCCAGGTCACCCTTCCTTCATGCTACCTGCCACCCTCATTCATTCCACCGATTCTGTTCTCCACTTTAACTCCACACTTGATCTCGACACTCTGACGTTTGCTCACGTTCGTCCTGCTGCGTTCGTCCTCGATGTTACGCTGAATAAACTCCCACAGGCGATGTTGCCACCTTTATAGGTGGAATACAATTTTGTATTCGTTGTAACTTTTAATTATTGTGGAAAGAAGAAATTCCCATGGTGTTTTTTCATTTTAAGCACATATTCCTGTATATTGAGTTGTTTTACATAATGGGGATTATTAAAATCTTTTATATTTCGTGTGGAATATCGCAATTTTGCCAAAATTCTTATTCAGAAATTCTTGCTGTATGGAAAACGGGAGGATGGCGACTTCTATCCCCACTACACGTTTCAGCAGAGTGTTGATTGCATCGTGCCGAGTTTTGTAAATTTTGTCACTTCATACATACTGCGGCCAAGAATATCTGCGACATCATTTGCCTGATTTTACTTCAGTCCTTGCATTCGTCCTGTCGCTCTCTCTGTCTCCGTCCTCTCTCTGTCTGAGTGTCCGTCGTCGGCCCATGCGTTGAATGAATGCGATTTTGATTCTCGGGGAATATTTGCGACTTCATTTCAATTGATTACAATTTACTTCTCCTACCATTGGATTATTGGATTCGGAGTAGAAAATTTAGATAAAAATTAAGACATGAACGATAAGAAAGAATTAATAAATGGATATAAATATTTAATAAATTGAATATTATCCTTTTAATAAATTAACAAAATATCACGATTTTAAATTTTCCTTTATAGTTTTAATATATTAAAATCGTTAAAAATTACTGCGTTGCCTGAGCAAAAACAACGCAATTGAAATTCTCTCCCGGTGGGTCTTCAAAAAGTGTTCATGCTCGCTCATGAATATAAATTATAAAAACAACATCTGCGATTGACAAATTGAACTTCGCTCAGAGCCGTAGGGTGGCAACGCCGGTTAATAGAGGCGCGCCCCTTCGAAGGTGTCGTGTGGTTGCCGCTGTTGGCGGGAGGGAGGAGGAGGCAAGAAGTCCCTGCAGGATCTGGGCGAAAGTAATCGTAGTTAATAATTAGTTGGTGTGGGCGTGCATTGGGAAAAAAATCCCCAAATGTACTCGTAAAATGGTGAATTTTTATACGAGTCTTTTATTTTCCATTTATAATGGTTCAGTTGACCTCTCTCGATGTTGCACGGACATCGAGAGAGCAGACAAAATGTGCAGAGGCTCATTTTGTCTGTCGTTTTACTATTTTTATGGTTCTTTACCTTTTTTAGTACTTTACGATTTTTATGGAGGTTTTTCTGCCTGTAGTCTGAGGCGGTCTTGTCTGCTACATCACAGGTTCTCTCTATTTATAAACCTCATAAATTCCGGAGGACTGAAAAGTCTGCTGATAGTACCTTCCATACCTTTTCCTCCAGTGAATTTCTTTAAAGCACATTTCGTGAGCAACTCAGTGAAAAATTTGGTGTAAATAATGCGTTTTCCGACTCCATCCACCCCCGCTCGCTAGTTGAAAGGATCAGCAGCCATCCTGTGCATCATTAATATAATCCAGCAACCAGCTGGCTGAGCTGAGCTGAGCTGCAGCGCCGACTGAACTGCTGCCAAGTACGATTAATCATTTCACTATCATATTCGGTTTTTCTGGATGTGGTTTCGCTTCGGAATTTCGCACAAAAGCTGGAATAATTCTTGCAAATTGAATGCATAGAAATAATCGTTAGATGCACTTTAAGGTGAACACACACACACACACACACACACACACACACACACACACACACACCATATTTGAAAGTATAGCTTTTTGATTAAAATATAAAAGTATATTTAATAAGAGAAAAATAATTAACTTCAATGTGATTACCATGATGGTAACAGACGAAACTTTCGTGAAATTGAGCGTCTCGAATTCTTGTTCAATATTGAGCTGAAAATAGAAACTATCAAGCAAAAGACGCGCCCACTTCCTTTTATGTAACGTAATTGTGTAAACTACAGCGCATTGAAAAGTTGTTGTAGTACGCTATTGTCACTGTCACTGAAAACCGAGATTTTGTCAAAGATGGGTGAAATCGAGCAAAGGCCACCACGCCCTTCTTTTATAACAAATTGTGGAATTTATAGAATGGCATTCATAGGAATTAAATGGGATAGTTAGGCGTTCTATATTCGTATTGAATTCCGTGTTAAAAATAGCCATAGGCAAAGGACACTCTCATTTCCTTAAACAACAAAAGTGTAAATTTTAATACCTCATAAACAGTAGACAGGTCGAGATATATCGATCAAATTTGTGAATAAGGCGCGTTTTATTTGTGTTAAATGTTTAAAATGGGCGTAATTGAATTGAAAGGCACGCCCTCTTTATATACAACATACATGTGTACGTTTGGTTTGAACGTGTCAACTGATTGAGCTTTCGAAGCGACATTTAAAGTAATTTTTCGTATACGATATTAGCGAAGCAAAAGCTGCTGAAAAAGGGCGTCGTAATCGGTCCTGGTAAATCGTTCGGAAAATATCATTATTTTTGATATTTGAACTGCAAAAAATGTCAGGAAAATTACTAATCTCACAAATTTTAGTTATCACGTAACATTTAAAAATATGAAGACACTATTTCTCCAATATCCGGAGCGACAAAAAAGGCGATCACAGTTTTACCTCGGACAGTTTTATTTTAATTATTACGAAAACTTCCCCCGTAATTCAAACGTGGGGAATTTTACTTTTCTCTGTCGCACAAATCGACCTTTTGCAAGGAAGGAAATGAGGGAAACGCGACGTCTGGTGTTGTTGTTTTTGCTGCTGCTTTGCTTCCCAAAGCTTTTGTGTGAAAAGTGTTTTGTAATGTTTGTTGTTGTTGTTTTGTTGTTGTTTTTTGTTGTTGTTGGTGTTGTTGTTTTTTGTTAGCGTTTGTTGTTGCTTTTTGTTGTTTGTTTTTGTGGCTGGGAGGAGGTTTACTCTCTCCGCAAGCCGTTTCTCATGAAGTGTGTTTTTCGCTACAATTGCGGGATGTAGCCAACCGTTGTTACTGCGAGGTAACGAACCGCCGGCTTGGACTATCTTGTTAATGGTATTTGAATCGTTCGGAGAGCGAAAGAGGTATTCGGAATTATAAGATAAGAGTGCGGCAGCACAAGGAAAGAATTCCTTCCATAAGAGAAGCGAAAGACTGAAAATAATAAGTGTGGAGAAATCCACAGAGAAGCACAAGCGTAGCAAAGTGGAAAAACTGCGCTATGCTGTTGTATCTGCTAAATATGGACGGCATTGTGAGTGAGGCGGCGCTTCCACTGGTTTGTGGGTACAAAAAATACGTTGAGTATCTGGCGCATGAGCTGTTGTGGATGCCATGCGGGAGCAAAACTGAAGGGTTTTCTTCACCTCTGCTTGAATGGATAAATAAATAAAAGGCTCCACACATCGATTCGCAGACAGGAGAAAAACAGACTTAAATCAATAAATACTCGCATTTCCATTTCGATAATTCTGCTTGGAACTTTACTTTTTTGGTTTATGTTGCTTTTTAGATTGCAATTTATGCGTTCCATCTTCTCATATTGCCGTCGCCATCAACGGAGAGAAAAAAATTTTCCTGCATATACAATACAATTAATGGAAAAGTTTTTATAAAGCTGCAACCTGAAGGTGATCCAATTCTTGTTAATTGTATACGCAGTGTTAATAGTGCTATTGACCTCATGCGCTGATTGTCATGCTACGAGTAAATTAACGTATGGAATTATTTGTAATTACGAAAATTTGTTTATATTGTATCATTTTGAAGTCTGCTTTCTCATTTATTGAGTGTAATACTTATTTAGGAATTTAATACTTGGAAATATGTTATTGCTTGCATACTTTTTTCATTTACTTATTGTATACATGATCTTCTCTCCTTTAATACTTTTCTTAGTAATTTTACTATTTTACTAATGTAATAAATTAGCTGTTTTTTCAGGCATTTTCCTCTGATGGTCATAACTTTCCGAAATAATTAATGTCTCTGGTTCACGGGTATGGTTTTAAACTTAACTCGTGCGCGAATAAGTTACCTAGTTCATGGGTAAAAAATCCCTCGCCCGAGAAAGAGATGGGAGTCTTATAAGCCCGTTTTAGCTTTTCTCAGTCAGGCTGCGACTCTAAAAATGTTTGAAGATCTAAGGCCTTCTTATGATGACTGACTCTTTAGTCTTTTAAGCTTCATAGATTTTTCGAAAGGTTTCGATGTTGTGAATCACAAATTGCTTTGTTGTACGCTAATGTCTATGTTTGTCTATGATTTGGTAATAGTGCGCTAAGTCTTCTAAATACGAGTAACTACTTGACCGAGAGGATACAGAAAGTTAAAAGTAACAATTGCTACTCGGATTGTAGGCTGGTCTCTAGTGATAACCGCAAGGGTCCGTTTTGGGACCATTATTATTCTCACTGTTAATAGATTATATTTTCGAAGTTTGTAGACTTATGCAGATGACGTCCAGGTGTATACTTCTGGTGGAGCAAATCTCAAAGAGAATTTTGCTTCTCGCTTAAATGATGATCTAGCGAGTATTAACGAGTGGATGGGTAGTAATAGTCTTAAAATCATAGCTTCAAAATCACAAATAGTCCTTGTCTACAAAGGTAAATTTACTGTTTCTAATGTTCCTGATTTAGTCTTTGGTAATCAAAAGTTAAAATATCAATTGAAAACGAAGAATTCCTCCAGCCTAATTCCTCCGGTTTAGGTATTTAACAGAACAACTCGGCTTTCCAAAGTGGTGCACCCCTTTTATGTCTCGATTCCTTTCCAACGAACCACGTTATCGCGAGAATTCGTTTTTCCGTTGCGTTTATCCGACTTAACAGTTTTATTAAAGAAGTTTCCCAATTTAGTGGAAGGTAAGAATGGAGAATACATTATATCGGAATGTAAGCTTCTGTATTTTTCGTCTTCATGCTTGAAGTACTTAGATAAAAATTTCTGGTGTGAAATTTACAACATGAGAAATGTTTGCGACGAGTCTTTTTTAAAAACTTGTTCATTTTCAAAAAAAATATTTTTAAATTAATGACATTTCCTTAAAGTGCCGCAGAATCAGAAAGAAAGTTTTCTGACCTTCAATTAGGACAAAAAAATCAAACCGATTTTCAATTGAAATAATTGAAGCTATAATATTTTCGAAAGAACTTTAAAATAGAAAGAAATGCCAGTTAAAGCTTTGTATAATTTAAGCTTATACCTTTTATAATTAATATTTTTATGTAAATTGACTGATTTTTTACGAAAGAATAATTTATGTTGTTTTGTTATTTTATATTTTAATTGTGCAATGAATTGAAATACTTGTTTTTGCCAAACTTTATGTTCCTTGTCTACAAAAAAAAACGTTAAAGGTTTTTTAGAGGACAAAATTTAATGTCAGCGGCAACACCGATTGGATTCCTAGAATTCGCAGAAGCCGTCGGTTCTTCAAACAGGTCGCCATGCTGCGCAAATGCATGTTTCGAGTCGTGAGAACAATTTTCAAAATTGCTTTGTTTGGAGTTTGTCGTGCGACTTAATTTCGGCTCAAGTCGAAATTTCTTGCGAAAACGTCGTCTACACTGTGTAATTTAGCTGTCTGCTCGGCGAAGTCTGCGAGTGAAGAGCATTCTCATGGATAAATTGTTGTTCAGTAGTTGTATTCAAGCGTGCATTTTGCTCAGTCCTATAAATTCAAGGAACAAACACTTCCCCGTGAAATTTCTAGTTCTAGGTGAGCATATCCTTTCTCATACTTCCGTGTTCATGTAATTCCTTCGGAACACAATGAATTTTATAATAAAGTTAAATTGTTTTTTTTTAAACGTAAAACTCTGCATTGACATGTTGCCAGAAATCCATCCGTCCAACCCGTCCGTTCTGTGCTGTCAGCCCCCGAGGAATAAGGTTATCATTACTTCCACATAATTTAATTTGTGCAGAGGCTGCCGTTACTGCTGCGCTGCCGCCTGGGATTTTCACAAAAGGATGCACAACTGAATTTGAGCGAGTGAAGGATGTGGTCGCTTTTTGCTCGCCACCCAGCGTCGCAGCGCAGAAGTGGACAAAGGAGTAAAATTTCCGGGCATCTGGTTTGGCATTCAAAAGATGACGCACTCGCCAGGATCAAACCAGTAGTGTGTCCTTTAAAGAACTTAAAAAATAAAAAAAAGAAATAGAAAGGCATCGCTACAAAAATCACCGAATTGAAAGAGAATGCATCCGGTGTGAGTTGATGCTCTCATTTTTCGGAATGCGATTCCCAGAAGGAGGGAAACTGCCGAAAGGATTGGCCGCCTCCATCGCCAACTGAGCGCTGAGGTGCCAGTGGTGAGGTGATGAATGATGGTGATTCGTTCGATTAGATACCTGCTGCTGTTGACAGCTTTGATGGTGAAAATGAATCGCTGATTGGCTTGATTCCCGCAGAGATTCAACTAAAGTGCTACACATTGCACCGTTTTAGTGGGGCAGCGAGAATTTTTATTGAAATTTAATCTCAGAAATCGCACTGAAACGGTTCCCTCCGTTTGTCAGATTTTTCTCTCTCTCTCTCAGTTTTGTCAAATGTTGCAGATCTACTCATCGCCGATTGATGGGGCGATAAGAAGCTCAATTAAAGCAGCGTTTGCGACGAATTCAATTTCGTTCAAGGCATCCGAAGCTATTGAAACGTCAAGTTCAAGCTGTTTGATTGCTGACTCGTACGATCTAAATTTCGGACGTTTTACTTAGTGTAACAAGAGCTGAGTATTAAAACTTCCTGCTCTCTAGATGGGTTGGTGGGGGTGTAATGAAAGGAAGGCAATTGTAACGAAGAAAGTGGTAGTGAAATAATACCATTGTGATTAGGAGGGGAGGTTAGAGTAGAGAAGAGCAGCCTCATCTTAGTGTCGGGGGCTCGCGTGGGTCTGCGATGGACCAGACGGCGATGCTGTTGAAGATTTTTAATACGCTCCGTCCTCAATTGCTCTCCCGCGGCTGTAGTTTGCTTGGAACAAGAGGAAATATTTCGAAAATACTCGTACTTCAATATGTTTATTCATTAGTTGAATCAACTTAAATTTCTTCTTTCCGAGTGGCTTTTAGAATTTAACGTAACGGCTCACATCAGCCGCATCCTCTGTTTTCCGCAAATGAGTTCAGTAATTCCCTAATATTTCACAGCGCAAATTACACTTCGGTTTTTATTACCACCTAATATTCTGCAGGATTTTGCTATAATTAATTTAATTATTTTTTTACGAAATCATTCATCAATTTAATGCATTGAATGGCTCCCCGCGGAGACGGAGGCAGCGTAAATTTGTGGACACCAGTTGGTCATAACTGCTGCACCGAAATACGACGAATCAAATACTTTATGTGAAACTTTTTCAATTACAAATCTGTGCAGCAGCTCATCAATTTATGTGAGCTCAGTGCACACAGGGACCAAAAGATTTGAGTGTTGATTCATTACACTCCGAAAATGCATTCGAAACGTCAATTAGACGCAATAGACGGCAATCCACAATGGAGAAATGAATCCATACAATAGTAGATTAAAAGTAGAAAGCATTTCTGCAGCCAAAAAAGCATTTCTACAGCCGCCGATGCGAGCAGTTGCAAGGGATACCCTCTTCACTGCGGCAATCCTACTCGCCTACGGAGGGTGCAGTGTTATTGCCTCTTATGGTGTGAATAATATTGTCATCTAGCCGCTTATCCGTGCAGCGAATCACGCCACCGTCGACCCTCGTCATCGCTCGGGGTTGCTGGTGAAATGTTGCGGCCTCTTTTATTGAATCCTATATTGCATCTGGAGTCGGTTCATTCGGAGCCAATCGACAACATTGAGCTGCAACTGCAACTTGAGTTGGGTTCGCAACTCAGTCAGTGAGCGATTGATGACAAAAATATTGCAATTACGGATGATGCTGACGATGTGAGTGGGAAGTATTTTGAAGTCATGATGATTTCCAGCAGAAGTGGATGGATATCATATTCGGAACGCGAAAATAGAAGACTTGTGCAAATAAATTTATTTGCTATGAGGAAAAGATGTGATAAAAGTAATATTGACTCGAATAAGTTTAAAAAAGTGTAGAAATCAAGCGATTTACTGTGAAGTAAGATTTGAATACAATTACAGGAATTTAAAAGTAAAACTTTAGAAAAATCGAGTATTTCTCATGTATTGCAGAGATTATGAGTGCGGACGTGACCGACCGAAAGCATTCTGTTTCTTCAAATTGTGAACATTGTTGTGGAAACAATAGTTTCCCCCCTCTCACACATCTTGTGGCAACTGTATTCGCACACATGCAGATGCATCCTCCGCTGCAAACCCGGCCTGGACGACTGGTAGTCTCTTTCAGCGCACACCAGCCGTGAGAGGAGTGGCCACTCCTGGACGTTTAATAACCAGAGATGCCGCCTGCTGCACTTTGTAATGCTGGTCATGAAGTGTTGCAACAGCTTCAATCAAGCGTGAAAAGAGTTTGTTTGGCAAACGACATTCGAAAGTGTAGTCGTCGGAAGGGCGACAAACGTTTGAAATACTCGTAGGAGAAAGAAATCTACTGTAGCAACATCATTGTTACTGGCGTTGTTGTTCGCTGAATGTTGTTGCATCATGTTTGCTCGAGGCTCGAGCCACATATGGCACGACATGTAATCACAACAATCACAGGAAGCAACCAGGAGCAGCAGCAACAGGAAGAGCGACATGAGCGGCAATAATAACAATTACAGTGTGCTACTGTTCCAGCAATATTTACAACAATCTTAATAATGGAAAACAGTTCTTGCTGTGCTTTGAAATTCCATTCGAATTTGAAGAATTTCGAATTTCCAACAGTTCTCGATATTGCCGCAAACCACATTCAGTATTCAGCTGATTGGATCCCTTATCCTTCTAGGAATTCACACCAGTTTTTGGCTTTTTTCGGTCGAAACTCATTCATAACACTCTGTATGCACGGACATCAGATGCACTCTCGAATTCCAGTGATTCACGACTCTTTGCGACCTGACATTTCAATGGAGCTCTAAAATCGTCGCGGTCCGCTGCAGTCATTAGGAATCTCTTGCGAGGCAATCGAATCGCACTGAACGGCAGAGGATGACGGAAAATCATGACCCAAAATGCCAAAAACATTTGGTGCCACACAAGCCGGCGAAGGGTTATTAATTATCGAAGAAAAACGGGATGGAATCTTTTCTTCTTTTCATTTTTTCAACAAAAGCGAATAGAAAGCAGAACCGATGAAAAAGGAATGCGCTGCAGTGAATTGAAAATATATTCTCTACAACACTAACTTGTAATTATGTACCACTAGTCCGATGAGGCGTGGCCGCACCGTAAACGAATCAATTCGCGAATTGATTCGTTTGACTTGCGAGAAGCATTTGAATTCTTGCAAATTCTAAGGTTACTCGGCGATACTGTTTCTTTCTATCCTTGTGCGATTTCTGCATATCTTTAATTTCTCCCCCCTAGCCCCACATGTAGCAACTGTAAATCCCCTCTTCGCTCCCAATTTCTTACTGGCATGAATCCAAACGATTCCCCAGGAATTTCTCGCATCATTTTTTGCACCCAAATTGTTACCTCGTGAAAAAGCAATAAAACACAAGAGCGAAGATACGAGGGCAGTGAGTGTGGCACCGAACATTCTTGTAAAGGAAGTGATTTAGTCCCGAATAGTGCGAAGTTGAGAGCAGAAGGAGAGGGAGCAAAAGTAAAAGTACACTAAACGATTTTTAAATTCCTTAGCGTGAAATACGAAGCAGAAATTAAGAGAGTCATAGACTTGAATGCGATGAGGTGAATACGGGAACGAGTCACTAAAATGTCTTCATTAAGAGGTGTATAAATTGTATTCCCTTTCAGATCCTTGCAAGGACGAAAGTTGTAGTGAGACGACGAAGGCAAAGAAGTTTCGGAATCTCGGAATTAATATGAAACGAGTCTTAAATATAAAACGGGAGAAGAAGCGTCTTGAGTAGTCAGTCGAGTGTACGATCGGGATTTCGTCACGACTAAAAAGAGCGGCTTTGATCTCGAATATGATCTCGCCTGAAAAACGCCATCTCTACACCATCTGCCCCGATCTTGGCTCTCGTCTGGACTGCAAGGCTGATTCGATTCTGATTGTGGCCTCGAATTTAAAATGAGACTGAGATGGTAACGAGAATTGTCTGTGTACTTATTTTTAATTTCCTCACAAGAAATACGATTTCTTTCTTTAAGGAGAGAGACGTTTTCACTTTTCTCAAGGACACTTTTCTCTGTGTCCTTAATATTTTTTTTAAATCAGGCCAATTATTGCGCAATATATGGTGTTGACAACAATTGAGAAACAACACAAGGGCAAGAGTTAGAGAACTGTGAGTGTTTTTCTCTTCTGTTTGCGAGAAAAAAGCCCCTTCAACGAACTACTTGTTGGGGGATTTCTGGCGCCTTTTTTCTCGGGGAGATTCTTAGCACCATTTGGCATACCATCAGAGCGGAGTGCTTGTCATTTCCAGTGCTGTGGCAGCGCGCCGCTCCTTTTATGCCAGCGCACTGACCTGCGAAAGCAGCAGACGACAATCGGAGACGCGGAAGGACCCAACGAGGAAGGACGGACCCCCTCCTCCAATCTTCCCGACACGGGTTTTTCTATTCCGCTTTACTCTGTGTCGCCCATCACCCCTCCACCCCGCCGCAACCCCTTTCCTGTCATCCCTTCGTGGTTTTGCTCTTATCTCATGTTTGAATAAATTTTGCGCGCCGAACAATGGCGGGTCGTGCATTTAATTTCATTCATTGAATGTCCTTTTTTCTCTCTTCTCCTTTGTAAGTGTGTCTGTGTGTGAGTGTATGTGTGGGTTTTTTCTGCCTGTGTGTGCTTGTGTCCTTGTACTTTTTGCATCTGCTTCTCCGGTTGGCGCTTCTTCTTCGTTCCTTTTGTCCTGTGGATGCACTGCTCCCTGCAGCTCCATTTGCACTGCCCGTCTTCCTCTGCATCTTCTACTCACGCTCCTTCTGCTTCTTCCTTTTCGTCCTAATGGTTCTTCTTCGTCAGCATCTCTGATTCCCGGCTGTGCCATATTTTGCGCTTATCTTGGTTTCGTCGTCGTCGTCCCCGTTGTCGTCGTCGTCGTTTGTGGCCAATGTCGCGTTTATGAATTCAATTGTTGCTTGGAAGAACCAACAACTCCGAGTACCAAGCACTCAGCGCGTTGTTTTTGCCTCATCATCTTCTTATGTTATTTCGGAGAAACTTTCTGCTGTTGAGTTTTTTGCGTGTCCTCGTCGGACGATCGAGAACAACCTCACTATCTGCTGCAGCTCGTACAAAACAACATCGTTTGCATCTGTCATATTTGACATTTCAAAGACTTGCGCGAAATTTGGGTGCGTCGTTATTTCGCAACTCACTCACTCACCTGACTTCGAGCCATTTTTCCGTATGCTGTCTGAATGCGTTGAATCCTGCGTTACGAATATTCATCGAGCCTCGGCAAGCAAATTCAATGCAATGCAAAAATTCGAGCAAATATTTATTTTGTCGGCAAAATTGGTGCAAAATTTGCACACACACACACACACACACACACCATCAAGCAACTGGCTTGTGCGGCTTGTTGTTGTTGTTGTTGCCGCTGCAATATCGTCGGTAATATTTTTGTCACGATTCCAATAAATGATTCCATAAGCACGTTTTTATTAAGTTTTCCTTTGCTCTCGTTACTCAGGTTGATACAAATGAAAAGCAGAGTAAAGTCGGTTTGTTTGAAAAGCGAACTTTTTCTTCCTTCTCGATGCGAATGAGTCATACTTTGAGTCGGCATTTAAGGATGCCATTGTTGGATTGGAAAAAGTTCATCGAAAAGATGTTGAATTTCTTCTTGTCTGCAGCAGGATTATGATTTTTATTTGCATTTCCGTGCACGAAGCATCATTTTCGTAGCTGTATCGTCCTTTTTGTGCGTCTGTTGCATGATTCAGAGTGGCTTCTAATTTTGCGAGCATTATTTTGCCTCCTTTTTCTGATAACTGCGGTATTTATTTCGATTACTAAGTAATTGCGCAATGTGATTGTAAGTAATTTAGTACAGTTGCGCTTTGTAGTTGTTTATTTAGGTGGAAATTATTATTTGAAATCGTCTAGTTTAGATAAAAACAGCCACCATTTTTTCTCTTCACAATACTCGTCGCCGCTCGTCACTGACGTCAGCGGCGCGTTGGGCATTCGCGTTCAGCCATATAAAATAAATCTGCCGTCAGGAGCCGCAAAGGAACTGCAAGAGGAAAGAGGGAGAGAAACGCAGCAGTTCGTCGCATCGCAGGACTTTCGGAACGAAGACGACGGCTTCAAGTTTTGCAATCCGTATTGAGATTTAATATCGGAAGCGTGCGGCGGCGTCATATGCAGATAATATCTCGTGAGGAGAGGAGACTTCAAAAAGTTACCGATGGGCCGGCCGTGGGTGTGGCAGAGTGTCTTTTAGTGCTTTTGTGGCGAAAGTTTCACGAAACTGCACTCGCTGGCCGAGCAGCAAACGACGATGCAAGCGTAAAAAAGCGACAGAAAAGAAGCAGAAGCGGCAAAAATCGGCACAAAAAAGTTTCAATGGGTTTTGTAATTAATTTGGAGCATCGTTGGCCAAGTTGGTAGCGGCAGCAAGTGTTGCAATTAGTTTTTAGCTGCTGCTGCTGCTGCTGCCGCCACTGCTGTGCTTCTCAGTGCTGCGCCTGACAAAAACCGGCGACAATGCAATCAATAGAAATGCATTAAGGATTATTTATGCCGCCATTCAGCGTCTGCAATGAATAAAATTGAAAAGAGAGCGCTAAAAAATAATAACAAGGAAGAAGTTCACATTCACCGCTGCCACGCCCCTCTCCTTCTTCACCCCGTTCATCGCGCTGGGCGTACTTAACCTCAAATCAACAGAATTTGCTGCTGATGTTGCCGCTGCCGCTGCTAATCCTCTGGTAAGCTGCGATTGGGTAACAGTTAGTGCTCGCGTTGTTGTTGTTGTTGGTGTTGCTGTTGTTGTTGGTGTTGATGTTGTTGTTGTTATTTCTTATCCATCTATTTTCAATTGAAAGCTTACCAGACGAAGCTGGAAATAAAACTCAAGCAAATACCGAAAAGCAGTCAGTCTTGCAGACAGCTGAAGCGCCCTATGGATTTACAGTTACGTGGTAACGGTTCTGGCTGGAACTAAGAATAAGGAAATAGAAAAAACCGGACCATTTTATCTTCCACAAACCCGATTGATGCAAGTTAAATTTGATCCTTTAATATTATCTTAATATGAGGAAAACGAAAGTTTTTCAGAAAAATTTTCTCTAAAAACCGGGATTTCCTATCGAAGTCAATGCAGCTGCTCAACGGATTCATGTAGCACCACTATAAAAACCGGAAGAGAAGAAAAAAAAAAAAACAAAGGAAACCCAAGAGTCCTGCGATAATCAGTATAAAAGCAACAATAAAAACGGCATCAACAGCCACAGAAACAACGGCAAAAAGCAACAAGCAAAGACAACAAACAAAGCAATAAACAATACTAGCAACGCAGCAGAAAAAAATTGCCAATCCTGCAAAAACGCGCGAAATATTGAACTTAACAATAAAACGTCATCATCGTGTGCAGTATCTTCAGCGTTGCGGCCGTCGTCGTAATTATTAGAGAGAGCAAAAAGCCGGCTCCACCGATACTGCGGAGGCACACGGAGGCAACGGAGATCCTTCCCTCCCCTTCCTGCCGCCATTCCATTGCGACTCAGCCAGACGATTAAAATTCAACAATTTGTGATTTCTAGCTTTGCTTTTCCGCTTTTAATCCGGCGAACAATACGTGATTGCCGTTGTGTTTGCCTGCCTGCCGTCACCAAACTGTGAGATTCTACAGCAGGCTTCTGCAGGCGGATTAACAGCTACTTACTGTGGTGTACTCTTCGCTTTAAGTGAACTCAGTCGGAGAGTTTTTAATTCTATTTTAGGAAAGCTTGAACTTGGAGTTTTACCCGTATAGAACTCTCGCATTCCTTAGGGATGCACAATTGTCAAGGACAGAGGAAAATCCAGTAGTGATGAGGGAATCCAGAGATGATCACCAAAATTCTCTCTCGTTAGCTCTCTCTCTGTCTCTCGTTAGCTCTCTCTCTCGTTAGCTCTCTCTCTCTCGTTAGCTCTCTCTCTCTCTCTCTCTCGTTAGCTCTCTCTCTCTCTCTCTCTCGTTAGGTCTCTTTCTCGTTAGCCCTCTCTCTCGTTAGCTCTCTCTCTCTCTCTCTCTAATTAGCTCTCTCTCTCTCGTTAGCTCTCTCTCTCTCTCTCTCCCGTTTCGCTGTCTCTCGTTTCGCTGTCTCTCGTTTCGCTTTCTCTCGTATCGCTTTCTCTCTCGTATCGCTCTCTCTCTCTCTTTCGTTCTCGCTCGCTCTCTTTCGTTCTCCCTCGTTCTCTCGCGTTCTCACTCTCTCTCTCTCTCTATTGCTTTCTCTCCCGTTCACACTTTCCCTCCCCCCAAAGAGTAACGCAGATCGTTAGGACAAAACCCACAATTGAGATCGACGACACAGACGACAAACGAATTCCAGACATGACGATAATCGCTTTCGCGACAACCTTTAGTCATGACGAAAATCGCTTTCTCGACAACCCTTTTCGCGCCTCGAATTCAAAGAGAAAATAGAGAACGTGGTGTTCTTTCCATAAGACAGCTTATATCGCTCTTCATATTGCCAGTTTTATTGCTCAGTTCTTATGCGATGTCCTTTTCCTTTTATTTCTCAACCCCAACATATCTGTGCATCCTCGTGTCTGAAGTGTTGTCTGCACCCGTTTTGTGAAGCACTCATTCGAACAGCAACAAAGTTTCACAAGCGTTAACGTGATTACAACGTCTAATTATTTTCTTCTTAGCCCGGAAATGTCTTTCCACTTAAGTGTAACCAATAAAAGTTGATTACGCAACAAATTAGAATGCCGACAACTTCGGAAACTGCTACAGAGCACAAAAAGGTCAAAAGGGTGAGAGAGAGAGAGAGAGTGAAAGTGAGAGAGGAGAGAGGGGGACACACAAAAGTTAAACAGAAGTATGTGGTGATCAGAAGAACAAAAACAACACATCCTTCGCTGCCACTGTGGTGTTGAGTGTTCTTGTCTCTCAAGGACTGCGAATCACATACGAAGCTCTTGTAAAAACGTCGCCATTCATGTGATTATTATTCACTTGGGCATTTTTATGCCCTCCAGCAACAATACGTGTGCTTCCTCTCCCCTTCTCGCCGCTCGCAGCGCAGCTTTTATGCAAAAAGTTTACACAAGTAGTTCTGAAATCCGTCCGGTCGAGTTGAATGGAGTTGTCGTGCGTTCCTTTATGGCGACAAACCAGTGGGCACACAAGTCCTGCGTGTACAAATCAGCACGAGCATAAAAATAAGCAGAAAGTTATGCTGCTCCTTTTTTGAAGAAGTTTTCTCATTGCGGGCTGGTTGCTTGCCGAAACAGTGGGCCGAAATCCGCGCGAAAAATGCGACTGCAAAGCGAACTGAAACCACCGCACTTCTTAAAGTTTACAAGTGGAGTGCAAAGGACGCTATGAATGGTTTTCTTAACGAGGTTTCCACTCGAAATTTCCGATTTACCTAAAAAACGCATAAATCTATCCAGGAAAACTAAATTTTTATAATATTTTGCTAAGTTTCGGTGTATTGTATCTCAGTTTTTCACGACTACATACTTTCTTAACCTTTTTCAGAATGTCTGCTACACTTTTTCCAGTAACGTGTCCACTGTTTGTCCTCTCCTGCTCGAGAGCTCTTCAAACCTTTACTTTCCAAGGACTTCTACACCTCTTTCAACGAATTTCAAGGGAACTCAAATAAAAGGCTCAACACACACGGCCCACACACACACACGCACGCAGAGACAGATAATATTTAAGGGCTCCTTAAGGACTGCTTAAGTGTGTTAAGTGCTTTTTTGCCCCGCTTCTGCATGGATCACCCGCGTGGCTACTTTGCTGGGGTAGCAAAATGGTGCCAATTGACCACAATTTCTGTGTTAATTTGCTCCACAAAAGTGCAAACGGTGAAGCAAGGGGCAGGTGTGTGCTGCCCTGGAGGGGCATAGGTGCGGAGAGTGAGCCGAGGGACAGGCCGTCGTTACAAAGGGCCAAACAGGCCAAAGTTCTGCAGGCTCTGGGGTATTCGCACCAGCAATATTTCTTGCCATTATTTTTATTTGTATGAGAGTTTTGCATCTCGTTTCTGCTCTTCCCTCTCGTCCTTGCGTCGATTTCTTCTTAATGGTTAAGTAAAAGTTGTGTTATGGCCGCAGGATATGATGGATACGCAGCGTAACGATTTGTTTGTAACACTTCTCGAGTTGCGGATTTCAATATCGTGAAAGTTCAATGAGTGGTGCAGCGGGGTTCATGGAGGGGCGCAGGTTGTTTGGCACAGATGATGCTATGGAGGGCGGGTGGGGGATGCTAAAGGAGGACAGTTTTAAAGGTTTCTTGAGTTGTTGTGCCAGCTGAGTGTTTGTTTTCAAATGGGAACGATAACACAATTTTATGAATTCGAAAGCTTCAGCAAGAACAAATATTTCTCAATCACCTCGACCTACTAAAGATGAATGTTCTCATTCTTCCATAGACATCCACGCTTTCTATTAGTAAATGAAATCGCCACGATCTCGTTTGGAAGGCGACAATCGAAAGCGCTTTTGGAATTGACGATTTTCGTCACTATTTTAGCCCGAATTATAATCACTCACCATTGATTTAAAAATGGAGGTCATTAAGCTGCGATATTTCGTTCGTTTTCAGTAGAACTCATAATAGACTGACTAATTAGCAACTGACCCTAATACCCGCTCGTTTTCTAAGCGGCACCACTGACCGCCGTGACGTTATTAAAGTGTTTCCGCCACACACCGTCACCGACACCGAATACTGCTGACACCACAACCAGCGTGACAGAAGCGTGCATTAAATCGGAAGAGAGCCATAAAACCTGATCTGAAATCGAGCGAATGCATATATTCTCGCGGCAGCATCCTTACAATGAAATCATCACAGTCGTTAATAATTAATGACAGCGACATGACTTCCACATCGGTCACGAATCGAAGTTCGCCACGGCTACGCTGCCCTCATTGCTCGGCGCCATCTTGTGCCCATGTGTGATCCTGCCGACCACCACCCCCACCCCACGCTCACTCCACTCCGCTCATCCCTCCACACGCTATAAAGCGGGTGACTGGGCGGTGGTTTTCTTGTGCAAGAAACAAATGAATTGCACGGAGGGAAGCATTTAAATGAACTGAATTTCAGTGAAGTACTTAGAAAATTAGTTCCAACTAATTAACAGTCAGTTGGTCGAGTGCGAGTTTGTGTTTGGGTTTTTCTTCGTTTTATTTTTGTGTGTAAAGACGAATTTTATTGCAAATAAGAACTCAAATGCAACGACCGAGGGAACTTGTATTAGCTAATTAGCAATAAAAAAGCTAATTATCTCAAAACACTCACACATATAAGGAAAGCGTACTTCTTAATTTTCACGCCCAGCAAACAATGAACTGAAGTCGGATTCGTTGTGAAATCGTCTCTTCGGCATCGTCTCGAGCTCGAGATGAATTTTGAGAAAACTGAGAAAGATCGAGTCAGCTTCAATAAGCCTTTAAAGTTCGCTCGTTGCCCCCGGTGCACGCAGCAGCCAGAATTTCCGGCAATTTAGCAACTTAGAAGTATCTTCGAAATGCCGAAAAGGGAACGAGTAAAAAATAACCTGCAAACTGACGCCCATCCACTTACTGCAGCTTCGACTTCATCGGCTGCCGTCAGCACTGAAACACGTACTCGCAACATGTTACACCCAAAATTATAGGCACTCCACTCCGTCCATACCGTGCACCGATGTTTTTTGATTTCGCCGGCAACGCAGCCACGTTTGGGTGGCGTCGGAAGCGGGTGCAGAACGTGGTGGATGTTTACGAAAATATGTTGAGTCAACTCATCACAGAGCAGCCGTCCGTCCGTCCGTCCATCCGTCCAGTAGCTGGCTGGTAGTCATCACTTAACTAGCGCGGCAGTCTGTGGTGCAACTCTGGCAACAGAAGCGAGCGGCGGCGGCGGCGGCGACATCGGCACCGACACCGACGCCGACGCTGACGCCCTGCAGCGGGGTGTGTAAACGCTGCCGGCGAGCGGGTGGCGCTCGGTGGCCGAGTGTTCGGTTAACAAAAAGGATTTCCTAATGAGTGCTTCATAAATGAATTTCTCCCATAGAATACTAATGCGATGGAAAATTCATTTTTCCACACGATTGGCAATTAAAGGAGATTTTGTAGTGTACGAGTTCCAAGAGTACGTCAAGCGGCTGACGCATCGCCCGTCTGGAGTGGGCTGGTGGCCTGGTGCGCTGACGGCGGGAGCGAGCGGCGAGGGCTGGAGATGAACTAATTGAAGTTGCAATTGATGTGGCTGCTGAGACACCAACTTGTCAATTTGGAAAACTTCATTTTTTCGGTTTTCCATATCTGTATCAAACGTGGATGTCGTAGCAAGGGGTGCCAAAGAGGGCAGCTCCGCCGTTCTCCCTTTAATCGGGCGCCTCTCTAATTTCGACAGATTATTAAATTTTCCTGTCAATCAGAGGAAGAATCGCTTGTTAGTTTTTTGTTGAAAATTATGAAAAACGAGCTTTAAAAATAATACAGAATAAAAGTAACTTATAAATAATTAAATAAAATAAATTCCTAAAATACTCAACGGCTTTGGCTTTTTGAAATACTTTTTTTTTCATAAAAAATAACGATAATTGATGAACGCTGTTTTTCTCTATTCTGAACATTCTTTTGTAACAAAACCGCATCTCGATTAAGGGAAAAAAGAAACAAAAACGAAGGGCCAAGGGCAACAGAAGTAATAAAGACGGACAACAGAACGAATCGATGAAAAAGACTGAAGAACAAAAGTACTGCAAATTCAAAACACAAATCGGACTTTTTGTGCCGAGGCAGTAGCGACAGGAGGAAAAGTTTTGTAAAGTTTGGACCTACAATGGCATTGTTTTAGCCAACAAAGTTGCATGCAGTGAAAGCAAATCGAAATCAACTCTCACATGCAGGATTTGGATTATTAGATTGAAATGAAAAAAGGAAACAACAACAAATAGCAGACAAGGTAACAACTTTTGTTATTGTCGAGAGAAAGAAATCTTCAAGTGAAAAGGTCAAAATGAAGCAGTTTTCTTAATGCAGCTTAAAAATCAAGAAACTGCTTTAAAGTTCCAGTAATTTGGAATTATTATTGCCTTTAATTTCCATGTAGCTTCATTATATGACCAGAGTAACCCTCCTCCCAACGCCATTCCCTCCCCACCAACGCCATTCCCTCCCCAACAACCCCATTCCCTCCCCAACAACCTCATTCCCCCTCCCACAACCCTTCTTCTACTTAGTTTTGTATGTTGATGTGTCTGAAAAGTTTTCGTTTCTACCCAGCTGAGATTCCACAGAGCGGATTTCACCACCGACAAAACCACCGAAAAATATGCTCTGCCAGGACATTAAATAGCGACCTCGGGAAGGATGGCAATGCATTCGGAGGGGTGGAAATTTCAGTGTCAGTTGGTCGAACGAAACTTTTTTCTATTTCGAATGCTCGAATTTAGAATTTTTCGGTTTTTTCTTTTTTTTGTTACAGAAAACAGAAAAGGTAAAAATTACCTCACTTTCGCTCGTGCCTTTTATACATTCATTTTTGAATGTTTTCCATCGTAGAAATTAATTTGCGCAAAAGTTTAAAGTTCATGCACGATATGAATGCAAGCAAAAATTATAGAAGTTTCGAAATCGTTGTTTGGCAGGCATAAAAAGACGAGAATGGCGTTCTGCTGGCAAGCTGGTGAGATTAAAAGTCCTTCAGATCCCTTTGGTGACTTACAATTTCAAATATTAAAATCGCGCACAGATGAGACAGCTTTTTGTTAGCATTTTCCAAATGCGCCATAATGATGATTAAGACAATGCTTAGAATTTAACCAAAATTAAGAGTTTAATGGAACATTTGTTCGATTTTTTGCGGAAACAACTGCATAGAAACAAATGAAAAAATACTCGTAACGAACTATATAATTTTGGGAATATTAAATGCTTCAATTAAGCTAAATACGATTAACTAAATAACACTTGAAAATCGATATAGGCATGGCGTTCGATATACTCGGACAATATACATCAATGTGTTCAGTCAGGGTTGGTCATATGATGCTCGGTATGTATTGCGACCTGTAGTGAACGTTTTGCTGGGTGTGTCCTAAATCTTTTCCATTGCAATTGCAATAAAATTGCCGTCACATCCACGCTATTTGCGAGGTTTATCTGTAAAACTTCACCTCTGCGAAGAGATGAATTTGGATCGCGTACATTTCTGATAATTTGCTTCAAGGCGCGATTGCGACACGATTGGCGAAGGGAGTTTTTCGGAAATGTGACTTAAGCCGCTTTGACGCTGAGTGCCGCAAACGTGCCACAAATAAAACACGAGGTACTCGTATCAATAAATATGACTGACATATCAAAGCTGTTTGGTGTTCTTCGATATTTCGACTTGAATTCAAATAGAGTGATGACATCTTAACCCAAAAAGCTCTGCATGTCCGAGATTAACTACGGAAATTTATTTCAAAACATACTGACGACAGCATGTCACCGAAGTGATTAAATTTATTGCAAGAATACCAAATCCTCCAAGGCCTGCAGCACAGTGAAGGGGACGTGAAGTAATGACCATCCCACATACAGCATGCAAAACGCTTTGACCCACTTTTTGTCGCAATACAAACCATTAAAACCCAACAGGAACACGTTTTCGTTATTAAAAAGAAAAAATAAATCAAGACAGCATCAGGAGGAAGTGTTCTGAAATGATAACATCACAGACTCGACTCGAGCAGCTTTCAGGGAAGAAATTGGCATTCTGTTCCACTGCTATGGCGAAAGTAAACAAACAAGCAATTATTTCGTTTCTCGAATTGAAATTACAACCACGTACGAACAATTGAAGAAAATGTTCAAGTCTCTCTGGAATTGCGGAGTCTCTTAGCGGTGGCTAACTGAGTTGCTAACTCACGAGAAAAAGAAGGGACTCAATTTAAGCGCAGACAACAAAACGAAAGAAATTCAAGTACAAATTCATCAGCTGATTTCCAATTGTCACTCGCAATGCAAATGTTTGTCACTCTACTGTAATTGTTACTGCTGCTGTTGCTGTTGCTGTAAATTTATTGCTGTGATAATGGCGCCACAAATCCGGCAGGACCAAATAAATGCAAAAACTTCGGGCTGCCGGAATACGGATTTACAATACAGTTATTGAGTTTCGAGTTTCATTTGAAGAGCTTCCTTCGTCCTCGTTCCTCCCCATTCCAGAAATGACCGAAGAAAAAACGCCGTAAAACGTTGAATGAATACTAAAACCACAAATTCCACTAAATTTTCGGATGGGTGGCGAGGAGAAATGGGGTGCCCGAACCCGCCGCAGATGAGCATGTGACGGGCAGGAACCATAATTCTCACAACTTGTCTCTTGGCTCGTTTGCAGTTACAGCTACAGTTGCAGTCCGGTATAATGAAATTTAATGTCTTCGAGACACTTAATGAAAAAGGATTGTCAGATTATGACCGAATTGATGAGCACCACTCCGCTTTATCGTCTTTATTAGTGTTGAGAAATTGGTGGCCGTCTCTGCTTTTGGCATTTTCATCATGATGATTTTATTCGTCCATTTTTCAAATCGAAATCGCCCCGCAGTACCCGTTTATTGTTAGAAAACGAGTTACATCTTTCGGTAAAGTAAAAAGCGGTATCCCATATAACCGCTAATTACTTTCGAACTTACGTTTTTTAGTCGAGTTACTATGTAATCGATGTTTGTCGGATGTCTCGTAGGATTGACATCCCTTTTTTGTCTTTCGTAGTGGAACTATAATCGAGATAAATACAGTTTTTTCAGTGGAGACGATAACCGAGCTCGACACTGGCCTTTTCTCGTCTCGAATTTGATGCGAGACGATCGAGTTCACGGTAGACCATCAGTTGAGTGAAAAAAAAAACCGAGAACGAGGTAACTCAAATCTCGACAACGAGACGACATGAAAAATCAGAACGGTTTAAGAGTTTAATATTCCCTTCAAATCTTTATATCGCAAAAATGAAGCGAGTAAAGTACGAGAATTGCAAAGTTCTCGCCGCAAAGGGGTTTCTTTCTCTTTTGGCTTTCAGAACTTCAACTGAATTCCTCCGAAACAAGTAACAAATTAAAATGAAATCGCTTAAACATCAACAACTGGTGAGAAAGTAGAGTGAAGAGAAGAGAAGAGGAGAGAGGAGTCGTGTTCTAAAGAACGAATTGGCCTCAAAACACTCGGGCACTTTTAACGAGCGCTAAGTGGCGGCGTAGAGTGAAGTTGAAGTGTTTCTGGAGTGAAGTTGAAGTGTTTCTCGAGCTGTGCTGAAAATCTGAGAGCAACGCTTGATTAAGCTATTGTTGTTGAGAGGGATTTTCGAGAATTACTGGTAAAGGTGGAGATTTGATTTTTTTAGGGTTGAAAACAACTTCCTTTGATTTTTGCTAGGTGGTCGTTACTGTTAATGAGAATGAGAAAAAAAATCTATGCGGTATTATAACGTTACCTAGACAGCTTTGGACCTTTTTTCAGGTTGTTCACCTTCTTAGTTTTAAGAGATCCGAGGGGACCCCCTTATAGTTGCCATATCATTGTGAAATATGGACCGCGATCATAGTCTACCCTTCAAATTGAAAGATTTGCACTCATTTTCAGAAATTAGCTCTTTCTTTGTAACGATTGCGTGGTAACTTTAACCCGTCTCTCACAGGGAACACACAATCGCAATGTCTGCTTGCTGTGGCGACAAATTAATCTGGCTGGGTATCCCAAATCGCCCCAAATACCTTAAGCATGATGTTTTAATAAATATCCGTTACGTAAATATTTAGTATTGTGTTGGTAATACGCGGAGAAAACTCGTTTCTCGGCAGTTATGACTTCGAACGCTTGCCATCATCAGCCATTTCAGTTTTTGATGAATTCTTGTCTGTGCAAAGATACGGAATTCATGAGTTACACGTTTGTGTACAGCGACTTTTTTATTACTTCGTCCAGCAGCACATACGAGCGCTGAGAAAATACCGAAGAAAGAACCCTCGCACACCGAACTAGTGACGAAAACTACAAAAATCGCACGCAAACGTTTTGATATTCAATAAAATCGTGAAGTTTATTTGAAGTGTTTATTGAATCCGTGACAAAAATTTTGCCGCCATTCGTTCGCAGCACACATACGCGCACACACACACACACACACTTGTGTCCCAAACTCATATATCACGCGCACTTGCATGCAGCACAGACAGACAGACGGACAGACACATCGATTCTCTCTCGTCCATCCTGTCGTTTCGCAAATATTTGCACTGCTTTACCGACAGACGCCAGCGAGCGTGGACGTCGGCAGCGGACCCCGTCGTTGTGCCCAACTAGCAGAGGGTACATTTTGAAAATCCCTTCGACGTGTCTTCTGTTTCGATCTCATGCCGCCGCACATCATCGTCGCCGCTATCACCAGCAACATCCTTGCTGAGGATGCAGAGAAACGGGTGTGACATGGCAGGCGTTGTTAAAATATTTGCACGAGTATTTGTGTCTCCAGTGCGAGTGTGTCTCCGAGTGTGGAGGTGTGTGAATTTTTGTGTGCGAGTATGAGTGCGCGCGCGCGCGTGTGTGTGTGTGTGTGTGTAAATTATGCACTTCCGCCGGCAGGCAGCACACGTTACTGAATGCTGTTGCTGTTGAAACATACGAGATTATATTCGATCCTTTTGTAGTTGACAAAATGAGTGTGCACGTGTGCGTGTATGCCTGCATACGTGTGCGTCGGGGCGAGTTCAACGCTGGTAAATTGATATTATTTGTCGAAGGATGATTTTTAGTTACTTAAGAAAAGACAAACAAGGACTTGAGCGATTTTGTCGTGAACTGCGGCCGCAGTTGCTTCAAATGAACCTCAAAAATAACCACTTTGTGGCAGCAAGTTTTCCTTTAAATTTATCGAAATTTTAAGCGAAACTTTAACGTTTGATCAAATGGAAATTTTTATGAATTAAATTAAATTTCCCGTAATTTCCACTTCTTTGATAAGTTGTTAAGTTTTGGTTTTTAATTGGTTATCAGTAGCGTTTCTCGCCGCCCATTACTTCACCTGCTCACACCCCTCTCAACCCCCTCCACCACACCGACTACAAATATAATGAGACAAGTGCGGCAAGTTGATTTCTTCCCGCACGCAACCGCACATCGCCTCAAATCGAAACGGATTTAATATTTATTTCATGTCGAATGATAAGCGCTCACGCACCACGTCCATGCGGACGTGTGATAATCACTCGCCGCGCAGCAACACGCGCGCGTGCGATTAATCATTTTGTTGACGGATAATTTGGATGCGTTACCAGCTGGAATTCACAAGTAGCAGCGAGACACCGCCACCCAAACCCTCACTCACGCGTCAGCTTTTCTCACGTTTGCCACGCCGCGTTAAACGCTCTCAAGCGCAGTTTCTGCCCGGCCGTCATCATCGTCTTCGTCACCAGAGACCACTTCCGGACACAAAGTGGTTAAGCTGCGCGTTGGCGCTGCCGTTTGCAAACTTTTGCTGCCAAATTAGAAAGTCCAACAGAAGTCTGGATAAGTAAGCGATACCCAGAGCGCCGGAAGTTGAGCAGCGGCATTGTTGTTCGGCTTTTTATCTGTGGTTGCAAATTGCTACTGCTTGAAGTCTCCTGCGAAGGTGTATGTGTGGTTTGCACTGGCAACTTTTCGAAATTCTTCGAAACTCCCCTCGTCACACGCGCCCACCCCCGTTGTTGTTGTCGTCCCACATTTTCACTCTCTACCGCGCGTCGTGTGGTGATGCGCGCGTCTTTAGACGGCTACCAGCGGATAAGAGTTCTGCTTCTAATTTGCGTCGTCCTCCGTCTTCTTGGCTCTTGCAATTAAGATACGATATTAATACCTTCGCTTGCTGCGTGTTTCCAGCAACTCTTTCACTTGGTAACTTCTTTGTTTGGAGAGCTATCAGTTTTTAATTGTTTTGGCGACGTATTAAGTTCCGATAGTTGATTTTTGGTTCCAGAAGCTATTGGTTTGGAAGCTAAAAGTCAGAGATTCCTTAAAAATACAATCTTTTATACCCAACTTGTTTCACCTAACAGTCTAAATGAAATTTAAGGCCTCCAGCTGCTACCTCCGGGACGATTGTTCAGCGCAAACCGAGCGAGACCCATTTTCAGAGCGAGAAACAATAAGCGTTTAAGGGTATGGCTAGCAAAAAACGCCCAAATTTTATACAAAAATAGCAACAACAACAACACCAGCAATGAGAACGTATCCAAATAATTTTTAGAACGTTAGAACGCTCATTCCTACGAACTCGACGTCAGGCGAGGCGGCATGCGGCGGAATTCCTGGAGGTTCGACAACTTAATAAAATGTGTTTTATGGCCAAGAACAAACGCCACCCGCAGCAACTACTACAACAACAACAACAACAGCAACCGTAATGAAGATGATAAAAACAACATCGTGTAAAATATTGACACCGGAGAAAAACCGAAATTCCAGACACACATTAAGGGTCCTCACTTCGTCGGAACGTGCGGAACGTACCTACATTTCTAAGATCCTAATGGCGCGAAAACAGATGGTACTTCTCGAGCCCTTTTTGCCCCGTTGTTGCCGCTTTAAGTAGCAAACAATCGATTTGCAATAATTTAGGAATTCTCTTACACTTGCGAAGAAAGCGGGGAGGAAAACATTTCGCAAAGAAGAAAATCGTTTTATGATTGCATGCCGTTCTTTTTATGTTTTTGAATACAGTGTTCCGTTTGCACTCATTTAAAACACTTTAACAGATTTCAGCTGATAGAAACAACGTATATCTGGTAAGACTTTCGGCTACAGCTCTCTCCAGCGGCAAGTTTCTAGAATTACATATAGCCTATGCCACTCGGGATAGAGTATACGACATAAGATGACGAAAAATTTGGCTCATGATGTTGGGAATAGTGGGGAAGGGTTCGAGCCAGTGGGCAGCGCAAAGGCTCTTGACAACTTACATAGTCGCAGTGTCCAACTTGTCCAAAATAACAGATAACATTGGGGTGGTGCCTTCCATTGTTGATTTAGTCTATACGACTAAATCAATGGAGCCTTCCATTGTTGATTTATCATATATTTATCATCAGGGTCCGAAATGTCATATAACTGAGGGTGGCAGGAAATGATGTAAGTTGGTGTGAAGAAAAAAAGGAACAACATTTTCTCAACAAATCAAGAAATTAAAACTTGTCAAGAATTTAATAATGTTGGCTCTCCTTCACAACTCGAAGGGTAAACTTTCTTTCAGCCCACTTTTCTTTCCCTGAGCCAATTTCCCAACTCGTACTGAACGCAGAACCGCAACAGAATCCAGTTAAACCAATAGCCACTCCAACGATAACCCAAAATTAGTCGCTGAGAGATGTTTCATTTTGCTCTTATAAACAAATGCACAGCACCCTCCAGCGGCAAGTTTCTAGAATGATGAATGAATAGAATGATGAATGAATGGAAGACCTTCTTCCACTTAACAATTCCAGAGACCGATTGCCTGATGGTCAGTCGAATTAAGAAACTACTTAGTAAATAAAAAGCCCTCCGTTCCACACATATAGCGTCGTTTAATGGTTTTTCGAAAGTGCAAAAAAAGTATTAAGATCCATTTTCGATCAACTATGTATACCACTGCAAATAATAGGGTTCTTCGGGAGGTTCTTCCGGCGATTGAGAGCGGTTGGAGGTTCTTTGGGAGGATGATGGAGGTTCTTCGGGAGGTTCTTCCTCCTTTTTCTTGTTAGGCTTATCCAGTGCCGCACACCTGTCCCGCAGTGATGGGCAGACTAAGTTCCTATTAACCTTTTTTCGCAATGGAAAGGCTAAACGAACTTTACCGTTCGTATGTCTAACGATGCCGAGATCCTGACCCACAGAGATGGCGCGCTCAATTTCTTTCCTCAGATCCGCGCGCTTGCCTAATTCAGTTGTTTCCTCAATTTGGTTGTATAGGTCATCAAAGCTTTTGCCTGCAAAAATTCGGCTTATGATTTTAGGAATGGAGGGGAAGCGTTTGAGCCGGTGGGCTGTCCAAGGCTCTTGACAACTTACGTAGTCCCAGAGTGGAGTCCAACTTGTTCAAAATAACAGGCAACATTGGGGTGAAGCCTTCCATTGTTGATTTAGTCTATACGAATTAAAATATTAATGGTAAAAAAATATTAACTGAAAATTTTCACACGCGACTTTCAATTTCACGATATTTTAATGATTAGATATGTTTGAATGAAATTAAACTGCTTTTTGAAGCGACGAACTCCGATAGTTCGATTTTATTTTTCAGGTTTTCATACAGTTGAAGGCAAAATGGGTGGAGCTTTCCACTATTAGGGGTAAAAGGTGTAAAAAGCATGAGTCAGGCTAGCATCGGAGCCAGAAGGGTTAGAAGTGTCATATGACAGGTTGGTAGGAAATTATGTATTGTAAGTTGGTGTGGACAAAAAAGGAACCAAGTTTCCTCATCAAATCAAGAAATTAAAACTTGTCAAGAATTTAATAATGTTGGCTCTCCTTCAGAACTCGAAGCGTAAACTTTCTTTCAGCCCACTTTTCTTTCTCAGAGCCAATTTTCCAACTCGTACTGAACGCAGAACCGCAACAGAATCCAACTAAACCAACAGCCACTCCAACGATAACGTCAATCAAAGCGAAATAAGTTTCGTAATCCAATTTCGGATTATTTCTTTGTGCGATATTTTCACTTACACAATTTTATGATTTTGTTTATTGTGCAGGGATGTCTCTTTCGCTGCCTTGTCGAGCTGCTTTATCTCGGTGTTGTATCGGCGAGGACTGAGGACTCGAGTCTGTGACAGCCAGTGAGTAATTCCATTATGAGTCCTTGAGCCGAAGTTGCGATAAGAAACTAACGAATGCAATTTTCGGGTGCGGTAACTTATCATCGCCGCCTTGTTGTATGCGGACAGGTATCGTGTCCCTACAACTCTAATTGTCATTCGAGCATTTCGTCTCGTTTTATGTGGGATAAATATCTGGGTGAAACGGTAGGCCTATAATATATAATATATTGAAGTCTAACTGATCAAAGTGATTCAGTCAAGGAAATGGTGAATTTAAATTGGATGCAGTTCAATTATTTCTGAGCACTGCTGTTAGAAATTTCTTAATTTAAAACACTTAATTTGGCGATTTTTTCTCCATTAGCTTCTCTCTTGAAAAGTCGTCTTGTTCTCTATTTTCAGGTTTACTTAAAAAAACGCTCTAGATCTGATTCATCGCGTTGAATTCGATGCGAGATCAAGATGATAACGAGAATTGCGAAAGGTCAAGGTGATAACGTATCATCGAGGCGAGATCAAGATGAGAACGTATGTGACGTCACTGTATATATGCGATTCCACACATTATGTAAGCTTCGTAATATTTTCGAATATTAAAATCAGAATTAACTCTTAAATAAATTCCTAAGTAGAGAAAAAGTTGCTTGAAACGCAACAAATCAGTTGCCACAACTCCATTACCGACCATAACAACAACAACAACAACTTCCAGCGGAATCCTTATCCCTGAAAATGTGATGAGTTGTATTTTTCTCATTGCAACTGATGTAATGCTGCGTTTCCACAATGAATTTGCGGTTGGATTATTTTTAATACACACAAATCTCTCAACAGGATGTGGAGGAGATGCAGGACGCAAGATAGCAAACCGACAACGCACGTTGGGGCAAAATGGGGAAATGAAAAAGCGGGTGGGCAAGTGGAGAAACAAAAACAACACCAGCAACAGCAACTAACAAAAAGGTACAAAAGCAAGGTAAACGTAAACAAAGCTAACATTTGCTGAATGATTTTCTCCACTCCTAATTCAGTTAAGACCCCCTCTAGCAAGGACGACGCCTGCTGTGGGTTAAGCTGTTAAAAAAATTAAGAACCCTAGACAATTGAGGGAAACGGGTGGAAGAAGCACATGAACACCAACAACATTGCTTAATTTATTCCACAAACAAAACTAACAGCGGATTATTTACTCGTCCACCTAGAGAAAATTGAGAGTCCCTCTGGACACAGTGTTGGGTTGTCACCTTGCCGGACTCGACTTTCACGTGCATTTCGAGAGGGTGGCGACATAACTTGTGCCATTCGTCGTGCTAACTGCGAGTAGAAGGCCGACGCTTGGAGTCATGACGGACTTTATTGGAAATAATTAATAAATGGTACTCTTAATGAGGGCTTAATGGACCTCGGCGGAGTGATGCAGATTGCTATCGTCCCATTTGCAGAGACTCATGTGCTCCTTCTGGAACTATTCAGCCCAATTACGGTACAGCACAGCAAACAAGTATCGCGGTTGAGCGAGGAATTCGAGTAAGTTGTCAAGAAGAGATGATCTGGAAAGTCTTAAGGGAAAAGGGGTGGCGGGGAGGAGAGAGGGAGGTTAGTAAAAATAATAGTTGAAAAAAAATCACAAAACAAGTTTAAGTTTTGAAGGAAGGACAAGCTCCTCAAACATCACATGGCATTTCATCACACATAAGATGTTCTGTGCAAAATGTGGATCAGATGTCAGCAAGGCGAAGGCATCAAAGGCAACCATTCCAAATTGGTAAGGAACACCCATTGAATTTCTGCTGAATTATGTTGCTTTAAAGTTGCTTTAAGCAGAAAGAAGAAAAATCATGGATCAGAAAACACAGTAATGATTTTACTACCAGAAACGTTCACTTTTCACATCTACTTCATCGTTAATTGTAACAAGCCAGCGAGGAATTATAAACAGAAATCTGAGTGGAACTGAAAGGCAATCATCGAGGATGGAGTTTGGTGAAATAGTGCAATTTGTTGCTAATGACATCGTGCTAAATGTGAGTGTAACTTTAATGTAACATTTTTACCTCTGCGTTATATGACGCACAACATCTTCCATCGAAGTGGACAGAATAATAGACAAAATATGAGAACATAAAATGAGAGCAATGAAAACAATTGTGAGAGCAATCAAAACAATTGTGAGCCATAACGTAACGACAGAAAGAGTTCAAATGCAATAAAAGACAGGAGAAAAATTCAAAAATTCGGAGCGTGCTGCGGGTAGAGATGGCAACTCTGTCAAGTGCTACAGAATCAGGCAAATGGTGGGAGTGAGAATACGCATATAAACAATGAAACGAGGGAGGGGCAACAGCAAATGCAACATGCAACCAACATGTTGGCGTGCCTTGAAGAATACAACAACGCAACACAAGATAGATGAGGTCACGCGACAGAAGCTTCGGCTGCTGGTTTATTTTATAAAAAATTCGTTACTCTTGTTGTTGTCTACTATTGATGGTGTTGTTGTTGTTGTTGTTATTGCAGCAGCAAGCAAATGTCCTTATCGGCAGCTCTTCCTGTCCAAAGTTTTCATATTTCTATAAAACTGTGAAAACCGACACATAAACAGCAGCATAAACAACAACAACAAATCAAAAACAACAAAAACAACATCAAGCCAAAAACAACAACTAGTACGCCGTCGTGTAGCGAAAATAGATGAATGAAGAAAAAAAGGGGGGAAAATTTCCTGGCAATTTTTGTTTGCACCTCGCATATCCTTCTTCCGTCCTTCGTTATGCTGCCGTTTTTCTTTTTTGCTCCATTTTGTTTTCACTGCCACAATAAAAGACAGGAAATATTTAAACATTTCTCGCTACAATTCTGTTGCTGGCGGGAACGTATTTGCCGCATATTGTGAGCATAAAATGGCTTAAATGCAGATAAGGTTCGGTGGACATTCGAGAGGAGCGCAACAATTTAGTCCTCCGCGTTTCTTGAGTAATATGTTTCTATGTCCGTGCGTTATTTATTTATTTCTACAATTACTTCTATTTATTACTGTTAGTTATTGTTATTATTATTGTTGTGGTTGTTATTATAATTATCGTTATTATTCGTCCGTCCGTCCATCCGTCAATCTGCAATTACTTTTGCTTTGTTGTAATAGAACGAGAACAGCAACAACAAGTTCGATGCGCGTGTGTACATCGCGTTCGCGTGATACGAAGGTGCGCGCGCCAACACTTTCATTGTCACGCGTTCATTTGACACAAAACTCCTCGACGTTAAGTTTAACACTTCGTCCCCCTCCTCCTCTTCTAACCGACTTCAGTTACCTTCACAACATCACACTCGCACACATACACACTTCTAACAAGAACACATACGCGTCAACACGTCTCTGTTGCTACTGCTGTCGTTGCTGCCGTTGCTGTCGTTGCTGTTGCAGCTGATGCTGCTGTTCGTAGCAACGTGGATGTTCGCAGCAACAGTTTTTTATGTGTTGTAAACGTGCGTGATGCAAACTTTGAAATGGGAGTGTTTGTGGTTCCTCCGCATTTGAATTTGCATTTGGTTGAGTCTGTGTGTGTGCAGCCGCCAGTGTTATCATGTGTGTGTGTGTGTGCGTGTGTTGATGTCTGTCAATGCGTGGGTGTAACAAACTTTTCAGTTTCAATGCAGCATACAATGAAAACAAGTCTGTTGTTTTGCCTCTTGTTGTTGCTGGAGTCGTTGCTGCCCCGTAGTAGTACTAGTTGTTGCTGTTCCTGTAGTTGTTGTTGTTGTTGTTGTAAACTTTATAGTTGTCTTTTTGTTGTTATCAACACTCAAACATTCAGAGGTTTCAAGCTGTCACACCGAGAAAGTTCTCCGCTGAAAGTTTAAATTTCGCTCAGATTTCGTGGCAGCCAACGTACGAGTAAACGAGGTGCTCTGAATGTTGAACTGAAATTCGCTTAATTGATTTAATTCTCCTGCCACTGACTCGTCTCACATGTGTAGACGAAAAGTTCGCGCCACCCTCATCGACGTCACCAGCTTTGAGTTGAATTAAAATTCATTTGCTCAGAGTGAGAATCATTCTATTCTCTCAAATGGCAGTAGAATGAATTCTTTGAAATCCGTGCATTGAAGAGCTTTTATCAAGAAACATCTAAAATTTGTATTGACATTAAGCTCAGTTAAATAGTTGTAGTAACGACTTCCACCCTCCACCTTCCTCCATCCCCACCCACCCTACCCCTCGCTTAATTCGACCGAATTCCACATCGGACTTCAGTTTCTCCAAAGTCACCCAATTCTATTTGTCATCGCAGCTGACAGTTATAATTCATCACTCGCCACTTCGGTGCGGTGTCTGTGGCTTTCGTCCCAATCGCTGCGATGCAGGAAACTGACAGAGTTTGGCCGCCGTGGTCGCCACAGACGTCTCCGTCAGGATGCTAATCAACCGACCGACACTCAATTTGCATTCGAATTACAGCTGACGTCTGGCGTCTGAGGAGTCTGTGGGTCGGCGAAACTTTAGCTTCCGCCTCTCAGCTTCGCTGGCGAAAAGTTTATCTTCTTCTGAATTCCGAGCATTTTATTCTGTCCAATGATTTAATTTGATTCACATTCTAATCGAAGTGCTTCTGGAGCGAATTTGAGCAAATCAATGATTAAATTTAAGTTGGCATTAATTTGTCTGTTGATCCGTTGTAGCCTTCGGGTGACAAATGTTTGTGCGAAGTGGGTAAGGACACTGATGTTGGATGAGGTGAGCGTCCTTCTGTTATGGTTGGTGCAGCACGTATTCGTCTGACTGAGAGTCTGATCTGGTGATTTGGTGACTTATTTGAATGATGTGTCTGAATTTGTGTGACTGTCGTATGCAGGTATAGCGAGTCGACCTTCTTGACGACCCATGCGATCCTAGAGAAAATATGTAAATATCCAACAATCAGGGGAATTATTAGGGAATAAATATGTATTCGTGTTTTACCATTCGATCACCCTTTTTGTAGATGCAACGTCTTATTTGAATTGTGTGTTAATTGTTGTTTAGAAAACGCTGATTTTAACGTTAGAATAGTCTCTCACTGAGAAAGGGTCTCAATCTTGAAAGTGTATCGAGATGAGAATCGATATCCATACAGACTCCTCAGCTCGAATGTCAGGTGATAATCGAGATCGAGACGGCAATTCAGTTGATAATCGAGACTGAAACGACCATTTCCCGTCAAAACGAAAACAATCGAGATTGAGACGACCTTTTCCAGTCAAAACGACAACCGAGATTGATACAGCCTTTGACTCAACACGAATATGAGGTAATAATCGTGATCGAGACGGCCATTTGAGGTGATAATCGAGATTGAGATGGTCATGAATTTTTAAATCGTCGGAATCTATCGAGATCTAGGAGAAGACAACAACTGTATTAACAACAGAAATAATTTCTTAGGAAAAAAATTGCCTTTTCATGGCTTCAAATTAAAACAAAAACTTTTGACGATATGATTTAAATTAAATCTTCTATCAAAGTATGATCTCATTAAAAACCTCCCATTCCACACACACTAAAGCGAGAGAAGCCGAAAACTTACTAGTAATCTAACAACTGCATCCGCATGCAGCTGATCTGCCACTAAACATGCAAAGTCCTGCAGGGACCTACAAACAACAACCATCAGCGACTCTGATAAGCATACGTCAACGGCAACAAACGAGGCGCGTAGGCGAAGGACGCCTTTGCCGCGTGGCAGGACGGGCGCCACCAGGACAACAAAGTCGAAAAAATGTCACTCCATTTGTCAAGACAGCTACGAACACTCCTCCTTCGGGAGCCCACTGCGCATGTCCTTGGCGCGCAAGTTGAAGTGCGACCGTCTGTTGCCCTATAATAGGCAGCGGCATTGAAACAGGTTCCACCACGTGGTTCGCGCAATTGTTGCACGTGGTGGACTTCGTCGGGTTGGGGGCATTCTTGCCATATCTTCGCACTCGAACTCGAATCGCTTGATGCCCACCTGCCTCAGCTTGGGTCCAGTGGGAGGCTGGATGCTGCCAGAAGGATGCGAATACGAAGCCGAGTGAACACGAAGTTCAGTTCGAAACGAACGGCTGTGATTTGCCATCGTCGGGTGGGTTGATGTTATTGCAGACTCAAGCTTGGCTCAGTTCAGTAACGGCGCTGGTGACATTTAGACGCGAGCATCTCGTGATATACGCTAATCAGAGATTCTCAAAAAATCCTGCTGTGGGATATTGGATATTCGGTGTTGTGTGCAAAAAGCATTTATAAGTTTTTTAAAAAAAAATCTATAAAAGTGAAAACGCAGATTAAGATAAAGAAATTGGAAAATTGTTTGGTGATGTGTTGAATTTTGCGAATAAAATGCAATTTATGTGAGAGATTTTATAGTGAAAATAATCTAATGATTGTTTAGAAAAGCCAGTTAAAAAATAGATTAGGAAATTCAATGAAAATAACTGATACAATCATGAAAATCATTTCGAAACTCAATCTGTACAGATTTTTCCTGGGTCTCATTAGTAGTAACGACAAATTGCTGATCGTGTTGCTGCTGATCCTCGTGACAGTGAGAGGTAAAACCTGACCCTTCGGGGGATACCGGATTATATATGAATAGAAGCTAAGTGTTTCTAGAAACCCTAAGATTATTAAACTATTATGACTCTTAAGGGGAAGATTTTCAGAGTTCTTTCGGGAAATAATTGAGGCGTCCTGCGTAAATAACTTTAATCAGTTTAAGACATTTCGATCGTTCGAAGGAGAGCCACTTGAATGCAATTAACAGGCGTGACTGCATTTCAATTAATGAGAATATAATCAGTTATCACGATCCAAAAAAGCGCCGAAAATTTACTCTCTCTGTCCGTTCCGTCAGTCGGTTGGGAATACGTTGGCTATCCACATGAATTACGACAACGGAGGAGCCAATATGCAAAAGAATTCTCGTGATCAAATTATATTGTCTAATTCGTGGTTCAGCTCGAAATTCAAAGTTTTCAATATAATGCTGTGTATTAACTTCTTTTACGAACTAAGTTATTTATATGCACGTAATATATCGTAAATGATTTTTGTAAAAAGTTTCTATTGAAATAAATTCGGATAATTAAAAGATTCGTAAAAAATATATGTAAAAATATGTATTTATGTACATATATGTATATTTTTCAAGAAAAACCAATAGAATGTTAATTTTGTGTAAATATGAGGCGCAGATTTAAGAAGGAGGCGACCCAGGTGTAGAAAAGTATAACTGGTAGTTAGAAATATATTCTTGATCACAGTTCCATCTGGAATAATTACCCGAATGTCCATCAGTCCTTCCGTCCATTTATCTCTCTGTTTGTCCAACCGCCTCTTTTTCTATCCGTACATTTCTTTGTCCATCCGTCGATTTCTTTCTTCATCCGCCCATCTCTTGGTCCATCCGTCCATCTCTTTGTCCATCCGTCCATCTCTTTGTCCATCCGTCCATCACTTACTCCATCCGTCCATTTCTTTGCCCGTCCGTTCATCTCTTTGCCCGTGCGAACATCTCTTCGTCCTTCTGCCTACCTGTCTGTCCGTTCCTTCATCTGTGTGTCTGCCTGTCCGTTCATCTGCCCATCTATCTGACCGTCCGTCTATCTGTCCGTTAGTGTATCCGTTCGTCGGTGAGTTTACTTAAACTTCTGTATGAATGATAGCCACGCCTCCGTTTTACATTATTCAACAAAATTAAGCACATCAATTTGCAACACAAAAAGCCATTCAATTAAACTGCAGTCACCAAATAGATACGTCAGCAAGGTAGCGTTGAATATGCTGTACTGAAAATCAGACAAGACACGCCTTCTTTTGCTGTAAGAAAAGTGGGGTGAATTTTAGAACGTCATCGTCCAGCGCGTTCAAATTGAAGTACATGGACCAAATTTTATTGACACTTGTAGTTAGTCGTCTTATATTAGAGTTGACCATTGTGTTGACCACAAATGGGCGTAATATAACACAATACACGCCTATTTTCCGCACACTGAATACTGCACATTTGGTTGAAGCATTCAAGTCATCCGATCCAACTTTAGAAAGGAAATCTGTCGCGTATTATTGGTTCAGCAATTTTCACTGCAAATAAGTGCGATCAGAGGCTAAGGACGCGCGCTTCCTTCTCTACACTGCACAGTTGAGAGCATTAGATCTACATAGAGATTCGTCAGAACCATGAGACTGTGTAGAGTATCCCGCAGAGTCGGCCCGGAACGGCAGTAGCTGCCCTACTTGTTATTACAAGCGTTTAATTGAATTATGTGTTGACTCATTTTTTTAATATTTCATTGCGTGAAAGTAAACAATAAAGTTTTAAGAATAAATAAAAATTAACTGCAAAAATCATAAAATAACTCAGTTCTGTCGGCGGCCGGCCGGCTGCACCTGTCAATATTTGTTTGTGTGATTAACGTGCAAATATTTCTGCACAAGTGTTGTGCTGCGGGCATGTTAAAGCGGTGAACTGCGTGGATAGGGCGCTGTTGTTGTTGTTGTTCGTTGTTGTTGTTGGTGTTCGTTGTTGTTGTTGTTGGTGTTCGTTGTTGCTGGTGTGTCTGTGTTCGACTATCTGTCTGTCTGTCTGTTTGTTCACCATTCGTGGCGCGTGTGTTAATGTCATTGCAGCGTTGTTGCTGCTGTTGAGAAATAATTAACAATGATTTTTGATTTAATTATGTTGTTGTTGCGGTTAATTGTTGTTAAAATGGGTTTTTGTTTTTTCCTTTTTGTGATTTTAAAGCAGACATTAATTCAGCTGCATTAACTTTATGCATTCTGTTTGCATTTCTTGCTTATCGCCACATTTACGATGGTTAATTTGCTTTTTTGTTTTTTTTAGAGTAGGCATCGAGTATTTATTTAAAAAAAAAAAGGTTTTCTGCGTCTCTGCCCTGCAATTTAATTGACTCTTAAAACGAGGTGATTTTTAATTGATTATTGTATGCCACCAACGAAATGCGTTAATTAATTGGCAGCAATAAAGACATAACTTAATAATTATTAAATTTCTCAGCGCGCCACGCCTCTCGAGAACTGAGATATGTGCGGTAATTTAAATGCTAAATGAAATTGAGAAAACCTAAAACGTCTTCTAGATTTTGTTTGGTGCAAACATAATTTTGCAATGCTGATGTGTATAATTTTAAGTTGTTAATTAATTTTGAAATTGCATACCTCACGGCGCGTGAGTAACGTGTGATTCCACGACCTCATGACAACTTTATAGCCGTAGATTTTCCACTGCAAAAAGTGAATCATTTTCAAAAATTCATTATCAAAATATTCCTCGGTGGCTCACTAAAATTATATGGATGTTACGGCTTCCTGTCGCAGACTGCAATTAACTAAAAATGTTCTCATTTAGTTAAGCATGAATTTGCAGCCCGTGCAAGTGCACGCATGCAGCAGCAGCAGCTGCTTAGATGGACAGATAAATAGATACGCAGACTGGATGGATGCGTATCGTTGGACGCACGCAAGCTTGGTGATTGATAAGTCTGGTCTGCTTAATCAGCTGCATGACTTCGATAAATACGAGCAACTGAATGACATGTGAGCAGCAACGGCAGCAGCAACGATAGCAACGACAAGCGCAACGCCGAACATGGACACAACGACGTACTCATCGTAAATACTATTAAAAACAACAACAAAAACGACACAACTTTAACTACTACAACGGCAGGAATGTGTGGCTCACGAGCAGTCGTGTGGCTCTCAAGCATGATTGCTCACGAGTCCGCGCGCGCTCGCGATCTTGCAAAGTACCAGGAATTCTAAGACTTTCGATCAATTACAATATACCAAGAATCCAAGAATTTATTATATTACTATTATGCTAATTACAATCCCACTAGATATTTCGATCAATTATACCAACGCCTCAAATACTCTTTATCGTCTTCTTCTGGTGGCGGCTCATCAACCTTCCTTATCCTGCGGACTTCACACAGTTCCGCACACCTTTTCCGCAATTTGGGGCAGATTAGGTCCTGGTTCGTGCCGTATCCCAATGAAAACGCCAAGCGAACTTCCCCGCCCTTGAAACTAAGGATGCCGAGGTCCTCGCCCACTTCGATTGCGCGCTCCATTTCTTCTCTAAGACCCTCGCGCTTGTCGACTGCAGTTGCCTCCTCAATTTGGTTGTAAAGGTCATCAAAGTCTTTTCCAACTGCAAAAATTTGGCTTATGATGTTGGGAAAGGATTTGAACCAACAAGGATTTGTTGGGAGTGTAGGCGAAGGGTTTTGGACCCAAAGTCTCCCGACAACTTACTCAGTCCCTCGCCCTTGCCGCGCAGTTTGTCCATGATAACAGGCAAGATTGGATGAGAGCCTGCCATTGTTAATTTGATCTATACGCAGTAAAATAGTAATGGTAAAAAATATTTACAGAGAATTTTCACACGCGACTTTCAATTTCACGTTATTTAAATTTTTAAATTTGCTTCAATGAAATTAAATTGCTTTTTGAAGCGACGAACTGCGATAGTTCGATTTTCTTTTTTAGTTTTTGACACAGTTGAAGGCAGAGCAGGTAGAGTTTTCTACTTATAGTGACGGAACAATTGAAATTCTGGTGTCACCTTCACCTACTTCATCGCGTGGTCGACTGGTGGAACAACTAAACGTAGTGCAGCCAGCTGAATTTAGCAGCATCCAGCGATCCACTGGCTTTTCCAGCTTTAATTGAAGCGAAAAAAAAATTCGATGCTCCATCAGTGGACGGGGCAACAACAGTGTGAAATGTAAGGAAGCCAAGTGTGGTGGCGCTGAAGCTCACACGCACGTCCGCGTTCCACTCAAAGCGGTTGACGCCGCCACCGCCACCGACCGCCTCCGACTGCCTTCCTCATTTTTCTCCTGCGGTGGACGCAGAGGCGCCGCTCGTGGCGCGTCCCAGAGCGCAGCGCGGCACACCAGCTGCCGCGAATTGAAAGCGTAAGAGCGGAAGTGAAGCTGCAAAAAGCCCGTCTGCGCGGAGACTAGACCACGACCGCGAGCCATCGGTGTCGACCGACACTTTTAGCTTCGTTTGCGCTTTAATTAAATTGTTCGCTTTGCGCGCGAATGCAATGAACTCTGCCGCTCCAGAGGCGGCCGCTCGCCAGTGCGAGTGTGGAGGGAATTGTCGACGGAGGCAGGGTATTCAATTTTTAATCACTGCACGCCGTCGTGGCCGGCAGATGACGCATTTGAGCGACTTGAAATACGTAGTCGGTTACAAGAGGGTCGTGAGGGGACCTCTTCTTCAAACAAGATGCAACAAATGAAGAGGAACTAAGTGGATTTTTTATAGATTTTCAGGTTTTTTTGGTTTAGAAGCGTGGAAAGTTCTTTTTCCACTTCTGCCGAAGCCGCTCCTGCTCACTTTGAAGAGCAACAAATTTTATTGCACGAACTTTTTCCCCCTTTTAACCACAAAAACCTGAAAAAAAACTTGTAAAAAACCAAAGTTAAAAACTAAAAAGCACGAGCAGCAACAGATAAAGTGCGACATTTAGAGTCAACTGTTTTTGTAACTGTTGATTTCTGCATTGTCCACGCTACAGGAAAAAAAGGATGTAAAGGATGAAAGTGGAAAAAAAGGATTCCTCGGCACTGTAATGGCAATGAAAGTGAGAAGTGTTGTTGGCATGAAATATGTACGGAGAAGCTCGGAAAAATTAAAGAACTACAATTAGATAAACGAACTAAAAGGCAAAAAACGAACGAACAACTGCTGCAATTTCAGATGAACTACGAAGCTTCATTAAACACCAACTGAAGCTCGTTGCGATGTAGTTGCCGAAAAAGAAACTGCAGTACTTTCGCTTTGTTGTCAGTACTTCAGTAGTACTGTCAGTTCAGTCAGTACGCTGTACTTCTAAAACTCAAAGCGACCGAGACCGAGAAGGACTTTCGTTAACGCGGCTTATTCTCAAAAAACAAAGGATTCCGCGTCGAATCTTGCATGGCACTCATGTAATAAAAGACCGCATGTAAAGTCGAAAAGCCCTGACTGACAAACAAGAGCAGCCGCATACGTACACCCCAGGGTGTCGCGGAGATATCAATCGGCTTGGCACAACCCTTTCCACAGTCGAGCACATCGTCATCGTCGCCATCACCATCCTCATCACGAACGAGGCTCAGAGGTGGCTGCCGCAAAATCCGCTCGAATCCGCCAATGATATGGTGAAATAATGGAGAAAGTAAGCAGCAGACGTAGAATAAAAGTGGAAGTGGAGAGCGGAAGATGAACAAGAAGACAAAAGCGACATAACTAGTGAGCAGATAAAGCAGAACTTCAAGCTATCTAAAAGATCCCTACTTCGAAAATGTACTACACTAGAAACATCGGAGAAAAGTAACGATATAGTTAAGATCAGCTCAGATTAAAAGATTGTGAGAAAAGTATGAAATTGAGATTAATTTCCATCTTATAAATACATTCGGTCGCCTTCTGATTCTGATGGAATTCTATATCTAAGTTTTCTGAAATCCTGTTTGCATATTTTAATTGCTGGATTATTAATTTTAGACCCCTTCCTTGCTGTCTCTTGCCTCCCTAGCCCCTCCCTGCCACTGCTTTTCTATCCCTCCCAACACCTCCCTCTGTTGCCGTTTGTAGCTTAAAATCAGCTTTGTCTGTCTGGCTGGTTCACGAGTGCTGCTGCTGCAACAACTGCTGCAAATTACTTCCGGCCTCCATGACGGAGGCAACTAACAAAATCCGCGGCAGGACGATTTGAATTTGAATGCTGAAATCAAAGTGGAGCGTGCCGCGTTCTGTGCCGCTGTTGTTGTTCTTAGCAGCGAAAGGCAGACATGAGAAGCGAAAATCGTCTAAAACTGTTTAATTCAATTCGTGGTAATTTTTTCCTACAGTAAACTTCTTCCTAGTTTTGGAAATCCTGTTGGGTTTTATTTGATGTTAAAGGGGTTGGTTAGGGTAGCGGGGGAGCGAGGACAAATCAAGCTTTCGTTGAGAAAACCCTGAAGGACTTCTTAAACTCACGTCTAACTTCCCTTGTGCTACCTGCATTCGAAAAACTAATAGCGCGGCTGGTGTACGTAATTCCCACTCTCAACCCTTACCACCCCCTCCCTTTTAACCCCCCCGCCCACGCAGCATCACGCCTTCGTAATGGGCACATTTTCTCCACACCTGCCATCGCATAAAAACTAACTGCCTCCGTCTGACCAGCACCGAGACCGGGACCGAGGCCGGAAACATATGTTTTGGCACATTTCGCAATTCACTGGGGTGCCACACAAGCAGTGGCCTCTGCTGAGGCGCTGGCGGAGGGGACGCCGAATCGCAATACGTATGCGTTAAATGAACAGAGCTTGTGACGATGAAGGTTGTCCTGATGGAGACGGTGGTGGTGACGATGATGATGATGATGATGACGCTGTAGATGGTGCGTATTGTACGGATTGTCAAACCTTCTCAGGTTCCAGCGCCGCGAACCATGGAAGCCTTAATATTTTCCGAGCACAACCAACAACGCAACAGACGGCGAAAATCCGGAAAACACACGGAAAAATGCCTTCATAAAGCTGAAGAATGAAAACTGAGGCAAGCAACGGATCACAAGTGAATCAAATCAGTTGTTGGCTATTAAGGACGAAGTGTTTGCAGGAGAGCGGCCTATCAGGCCGAGGCGGACATCCGGGAAGAGTTGCGGATAAAGTGGGTTGAAAGGATTGCAAGGACTGAAGGAAACGCAGATTCAGATTGTTAGCCACGCAGATATACGAGTGCATAGAGACGGAGACGTAAAACTAAAGAGTCGGATCGACAAAAGCGGATTCCCTTGCACGGTTGAAGGTTCCGATGAAGGAATCGTGGAGGGGACACGGGAAGCGGAGCGGAGGGAGTTGAGTTCACAGCGAGTTCGAAGAGACGCTCCTGTCGTTGGCACAAACTGCATAAAGTTGGGTTCTTGCTCATCGCAAACGACTGCAGTCGAGCGCGATAAATCACATTTTCGCTCAATTGTCCCCATTCAACTAAATTTTTAATGTCCTGCACATTTTTCACTTCCGGTTGTCATAAAAACTCTTTCGCCAAAAAGAGGAGAAAAACTCACTTAAAGTTCGTATTTTTGCATTCAATTTGAATTCTACTGACATGCACTCCTCTTCTCTCCTCTCTTCACTGCTCTCCTCTCTTCACTCCGCTCCTTCAATCGCTTCTCTCATTCAATCGCTCTTCTCATTCAATCGCTCCTTTTTTGCTCAGCAAAATATTTTCACTAAAATGAATGATGAAAAGTTTTACGCACATTTTTTCTCTTTCAATAAATTACGACTGAGACTTCTTGAAATTTATTGAAAGGTTTTTGGAATGATTTCTGCTCGATGGTGTCTGCATTTCGCAGAATATAATAGCAATCCTGAAACTCGAAAATCCTTCAAACAATATTTTCTTAATATTTTAATATATAAAAACTTATGAAGAATGAAACATTTCAGCTGCAAAATAACTGCAACTTTATAATTTTAAAATTCGCACAAATTAACATGTAAATTCTGTGTATGAAACATCGACATCGTAGGGATTCGTTTGTTTATATCGCAACATTGACAGAAGCGACTTGTTTTGTGTGATCAAAATATCAACACTTGCGAATTTACATCCGTCCGGTTGCTTATCTGCATCTGCAAGTGCATGCGAGTCCTTGTTGTCGCACTGAATACAAACTTGGAAGGATGCACTCGAGCAGAGGGAGGACGACCTCATGACAGGACGACCTTTTCAGCCAGAACCGTCAGAGACGTGGGTCGTGGAGAGAGGGAGGAAGAGACAGAGGGACGTTGGCCAGAGACTGACGTTGGCCAGAGCACTACAAAAAAGGATGGAGGGTGGTGGGACTGAATTCCGCAAACAAAGCGGAATGAATGAATTTACATTAATTTTTGCAAGCAGCTGAGAAGCAGACTGGCAAACATGCAACGGAACTCGGAGGGTTTCAAGTTGTTGCGGTTGAGTTGCTCGGCACGAAGTTCGTTGTGTTAATAGAGTCGGTGTTCAAAAACAATGTCTTCGAAATGCCAAATAAGAGCGAGATTAGGAAAACTTGCAATACACACCCACGTAACATTTAATTCACATTATTTTCCGCAAAACTTCACTTCTTAACTGCGAATTTCCGCTATATGTGCCGAAATAATCTAAATCTCTTGCACCGACAACAGCTAATTTGCTTCTTTCGCTTTCTTTCCTTGCAGAGGCGACCGCTTTCCAGCCGGAATTCGTGGAGAACATAGCGAACGTCTCGGTGGCGGTGGGGCGAGACGCAACCTTCACATGTCATGTGCGGCATTTAGGCGGCTATCGGGTTGGTATTCGGCCACATGTGCGCCTTCGTTGCCATCATCAAGCGCAAACGAAGCGTCACTTTTACGATTCTGCCGCACGGCGTATGAGTAACATTTCATTCAATTTGAAATTCGGGCAGAAGTTTGATGCCAGAGCTCCGTCTTAATTGTTGCCAAAAATTGCACATTTTAGACGGCCGCAGAGCTGCTGGCTGCAAACACACTCGCTCACACTCACGTCTGCTGCGGCACACAAAAGTTGCATTAAATCATTACCAACACATGCTTTCATCTATCCGGCGCAACACATTCGCTGCGGCACACAACACCATGGCCGGGAAAATTGCATTATCCTGCAACCCTCCTCGCCCCCCCCCCCCCCAACCGCTAAACCTCCTGCCCTCCTCCCCACCCGCCACATCACCTCATTCTTAACACTTGTCTGCATTTATCAAAAATTCTACAACTGTTTTGCGGCATGTTAACTTAATGTTTTTGTACACCTTCCTCTCTCTCTCTCTCTCTCTCTCTCTCTCTCTCTCTCACACTCACACACATGCACACAAAATTTCCTTAACTCGTACACGCACCAACAAACTGACATGCTTTACACTAACAAAATACACTCATCAACATCATCTCCACTCACGCTCTTGCTCACACTTAACTCATCACACTCACACACACACACACACACACACACACACACACACCTCAACACATTCCATTCTTACGTACACACACACACACACACGCACACATCAGGTTGGCTGGTTAAAAGCGGACACGAAAGCCATTCAGGCGATACACGAGAACGTCATCACGCACAACCCACGTGTCAGTGTGAGCCACTTGGACCAGAACACCTGGAATCTGCATATAAAGGCCGTTTCGGAGGAGGACCGCGGTGGCTACATGTGCCAGCTGAATACGGATCCGATGAAAAGTCAGGTGAGTTGTTGTCAGGCCGAGAGTTGGCTGCGTAATCTGAATGCGCGCACGTGTGCGGGTCGGTTTTGTTTCTTTTGCGCGGGTGTTTTGTTTCTTTTTTTTGGGAAAACTCTAGAGTGAAGAGAAGCGGAGAGTTTAAAAATGCATTCAAGCTGCATGCATTTTATTTCTAAACGCGCGTGTATTGGCAAAATCGTTTCTTACGATTTTTATGGAGAGGAAAGCATTGAAATATTTCATCGACAGCAGCGTGCAAAATTTTCCTCTCATACTCGGTACTCATGTTCACGCGTGAGTGCGCGCACACAGAATTGCATGGGCTTTCAAAATATGCGTGTGAAACAGTTTTAAATAAACTTGGAAGTACGATGAAATCTTAAAATTCGAAGGAAAATTTTCATTTTTCAATCCGCATGAGAGGGGACGCTACAAATCGAAGCTCAGAAATAAATGGGAAAATTTGTTTTAGTGGTTTGGACGCAATAAAATTTTGCTTAGCAAATGAAAAAAAAATGAAGAGCTTAAAAATGACATCTGTGAAACAGTAAAAATAAAAAGAGAAATATAACGTCTTGAGAAAGATACAGGATTCCCGTGGCTGATACGGGGAAACTTTTAAAGGGTACTAAGGGTTCTTCTGTATGTATGTATGTGTGTGTGTGTGTATGTGCATGCTGTCTATGTGTGAATACGTGTTCCACACACTCTTCATTGTCCAACGAAGTGAAGTTTATGGCGCCAATAAAATGTATTTCATGCTTCCTTAATTTTTACGTAGGATTTCCTTTTCCATAATGAAATGAGTTTTCGTTGTTATGTGTGTGTGTGTGCGTGTGTTTGTTTTTATGGAGAGGACTTTCAACATCTACACAGGACATACACACACACACGCACACAAATTCGCACAACTGGACAACATAAGATGTGCTGAACTTTTCTTAGAATGCGTTAAATATGCGCTTTAAAAACAAAAGGACGAAAACGATGAACGCATACACGTATAAGAAAAAAAAGCGAGAAGAATGCGGAATGAATGGATTTGATGGAAGGTCGAAGGACGGCATGAGGCAGGGGAAGGGGGAAAGTGAGCGAGAGGAACAAATGAAGGGTGAGCCTGAGTGTTAAGGGTCGTGAAAATGGCGAAAAGGATCGACGGCAAGGATAAAATGTGTAAATGGCGCCACGGGCGTACGCTAGATTGTTGTACAGCAGGGAGTGGGAACGTGAAGGCGGTGGAGAGTAGCGGGCGACTGAAATTTGTGTGGTTTAAGAAGTGAGCAACATCACGGACGCAAATTGGTAACACAAGAGGACATTTTGTTGAAGAAACAAGTGCTAATCTTCTCCTTTACCGAATGTTTTGCCAGATAAAGGCTGCCCATAATTAAATATAAATGTGCGTGAATGGGGAACGCAGACCCCTCTCACTCCCGCTGCGCACACCCTTGAAAAAGGCAACCGAGAGCAGGCTGAAAGAATTCAGAAGAAGCAACCAGTCAGCCTCATCACACCTTCACACTGTGCGCTCGTAAAATCCTGCCGCTGCAAGGATTCTGTTGTTTGTGTTCTTCTTTAGCGCTCGTGCTGTCGGCGGAAGTGACGTATTTTATTTGTTTCCCTGCATTTGCTTCGCCCGTATACGGCTGTGTGTGTGCGTGTGTGTGTGCGTGTGTGTGTGTGTGCGTGCGTGTGTGTTTTTGTGCGAGAATTTACTCGTCTCGTTGTTTGCTCGTTTCGCGAGAATTTATGCCGCTGTAAGCTTTTGTGTTCGTTGATACTCGATTGAAAGGTGGCTGCTGATTTTATTTTCATGGAATGAACCGGTTTAGCACCAGTTCCGGCCCAGTTCATTGCCTACTAGTTGCCAGCGCGGGATAGCAGTGAAGGCGGTGTGTAGAACTAATTTTGCTAATTGAATACGTCGGTAAAGCGTGAAGTAAAAACGCTTTTATTTCCCCATTTGCGTGCGTTCGCGGTGTGCGCGCGTTGATTGCATTCGAATTCACGGCGCGAACATCTAAACCGAGACGGTTACGACGAGATAGGGGTTTCCTATAGAACGGGGATGATGATATAGTGGATCCTTTATGTCAGAGAAAGAGGTGAAGATTTCTTGAACACTTGAAATCAGGGCGCGAACATCTAAACCGAGTCGGTGAGAGGTTACGACGAGATAGGGGTTTCCTATAGAACGGGGATGATGATATAGTAGATTCTTTATGTCAGAGAAAGAGGTGAAGATTTCTTGAACGCTTGAAATCTGTTATTAAGCGATTTGTATTAACATTTTGAAGAGAACATCAATTTCTAATTGCGTAATTTCGTTTCTCACATCCAATTCAATCTAAATTTCCAGATTGGCTTTCTGGACGTCGTCATTCCACCGGATTTCGTCGCCGAAGACACGTCATCAGATGTCATCGTTCCCGAAGGTAGCTCGGTCAAGTTGACTTGTCGGTAAGTAGTGACATCTATTGCACCTTAAAAATTTCTTCTTTGTCAGGGCTAAATAAAGTAGAGATAATAGTCACAACTCAAGAAGGGCCATTTAATTGATTATAATTTAGTAATTAACATATTGAACTTCAAATGTATTCTCCACAACCCTTTGAGAAGAAACCTCGTTTAACGCCCGATATAAATCGATATTTGCATCACAGTTTTTAAAAATCTAACCTTAGAGCGTTTCAGACACCGTCCGCCCTTCCCTCCGTCCTCCACACCCCTTCTAAGATCAGCTGTCACTCCATCATTAGTCAGTCATTAGTTAGCGCGATTGCTGTGGTCCGAACCTGACCACAAGCTGATGTCGTCAACGATGTCAACAAATTAAATGGCACTTCATTATTCTTGATTTCAGTCAGTCGGCAGGCGATACGGTCCCGCCCTTTCGCACCGAAAAATTCAGTAACTATGAAAAAACTCCTCCAAATACTCGTACACTTCAGACTTGTAGTGGAAAATTTCATCCACATCTCGTCGGCGTGAGGTACGGAAGGGAAAAGTTAGCAAATGAATTCTGCGTTAATGTCAAGTTTGTTAAACGACTGATTTATGAACTCGAACAGTGTTGTCTGCCTCAGCCAGCATGTGTTCGAGCGCATTCCTGGCATTCGAACAGCGCAGAAGGACGAGACGAAGAAGAAGAAGACGAGGAAGTGTTGAGATAGAGAAACGAAGAAAAGCATCCCATATTTTGCGATTCTACTGTGAAATATGTTCCAGTAATAATAATAAAGTGATAAAACTGTCTTTGCGTGGTGTGAATATAGTATTTGTCAGGAGTTGATATATTATTTTGAAAGCTAATAAAGAAGATAATTAGGTTGCGATATATTAGTAAATATTTAGAATATTAGATCCGCGATTTCGCTATAAACGGTTGGCTTATTATTCGCTCAATATCACACATTTGCGGAGTTCTAATAGTTTCTCTCCTTTCAGAGCTCGTGGTTATCCGGAACCCATTGTAACCTGGCGCCGTGAGGATGGCAACGAAATCGTGTTGAAGGATAGCGTGGGCACCAAGACTCTCGGTAAGTCGTGGGATGGGTGTGGTGGGGAGGGGAATGGGGTGATTTAGTACTAAGCGCCCGCAGATTGTGCATGATGTCCTCCGTAATCGACTTCACGAACACTATTGATAAAGTTTCTCTCTCTCCTTTTCTTTCGCCCTCTTGTCGCCCCACCCGCAGTTGCCTCTTTTCGCGGCGAGGTCCTGAAGTTGGCAAAAATCTCACGTAACGAAATGGGTTCATATCTCTGCATTGCATCAAACGGAGTGCCGCCATCAGTTTCGAAGAGGATATCGCTGAGCATACATTGTAAGTACCTTCGACTCGTTGTGAAGCGAAAAAGTTTTAAGTAGTGCAGCAGCAGCGTCCCCCTCACCCCCGCCCCAGGGTTCGGCGACCGGCACTTTCTTTTAATCCTGCCCGGTCTGGGGACAGCTGCTGCTCATTAATTACCGCACACTGCAGTTTTTCCCAGTTGGTTTGCCAAAAGTTTTGCCCTTTTTTGTTTCATCCCGTCATCCCTTCTATTAGCTTCCGTTCATCATATCCTGCCAGTTTTTGGCATCCATTCTTTAACTCGTCCAAACACACACTGATTTCGAATACGTCGGAGTGCTGGTTTCGTTGGTTTGGCTGGTTTATTTCGTGCCTTTTGCGCTCTCCACTTTACACTCTTTTGGCCAGCATCGCTGAAAGCGTTCCTTCGTCGTTATTTTTCTCATTTTTCCCCGCTTGGCGTCGAGTCTTACCGGGATTTAGCTAAACTGTTGCTAAATCCCCTGTTAGCTTAGTTCAAATCCAGCTAAACCACTGCCGAGAATCTGAGCTATTGTCATCGTCACATTTTCCTGAGATTTCTATAGCCTCACTTAACTTATTCTGCGAAAAATGCGGGCCTCTTGAACACTTGTCAACCCGGTAGGAAAGCTACAGAGAAACGGTGTTGACCACTCATTCAGTTCAGATCCAGCAAATGTTTGTTTTGCGACGCGATGAGATGAGAGTCAAACGTGTTAAATTAAACAATCATTCAGTTCGGGATTGTCTAATTATCTCAGTACATCTAATAGTCCCGTCAATTAGAAGTCTAACAGTGCCCGTCAATTAGAAGTCGCGGCTCGAAACCCCTTTTAGACACGACGTGTTTAGCTGCATAATCTGAATTCTTTGGACTCGTCGCACTATCCTTGAGCCTCTAATGCTGTCCTCTAGTACATCTTCCAATGAAATCTACCATCGAAGTTTCGTTCTTCATTTTCGTCCTTCAGTTTTTCACCCAGTCAGTCGTCCAACTTTCCTTGATCAGTTCGCTACTTATGTCCACAATCAGTTACCACTAAAGTACAGATAATACAGGGTAATACAATCAGTTACCACTAAAGTACAGTCAATACAGATAATACAGGGAGTTTCCTCCTCACTAATTTTTCCACATTCGGCTGTTGCAGTCAACCGCTTCGGCTCACTTATCACACGTGTCGACGTGACTCCATTTGGTGCCACAGCACCGTTCACCCTTTCGCTGTGGCACGGTAGCTGCTGCCTGTCGCTCGTTTTTGCTCTTTTGACGCTTCAGGCGGCTGCTGTTGTCAACCATCATCATTAGGTTAGCAGCTTACATTGGTGGCAAACGGTACTCGACGTTGACGTGCTGCAGTGTTCTTCCCATGCCTAGTTTTTTTTTTACAGTCTGGAAAATGAGATCAAAACTAAAAGCGAAGAGCATTTCTGAGGATATTTCGATCGATGTACTCGTATAAGCAGTGCACTTCATTCTTTAATCTCTAACAAAACACAAAAACATTCATTATATCGTGATTAATTAAAATAATCGTGAACCGTGCAGTCACAACCGAGTGTGGAATTCCTCCAAATGTGAAATACGCCGATTTCAAGTGTAACTATCCTGCCGAGTTGGCAACACTGTCTCTAGTACACTTCAGCTTGTGTCACAACATTCATTTGCATTCTCTCACTGCTGCATGTGGCAGATAATTTCGTCGCACACGATAACATCCTTCGGCAAGGATGTTCTTTCTTCTGCACGGTAAAGGAATTCCTTGGACTTCTCCAGTTTACTCGTAAATAGTGAAAAAGGTAGCAGGCTAATTTTACGCAGCAGTTAAAGTTGTCTCGTGAAGGGGGAAAGAAAGAGGGGCGAAATATGCATCCTTTAGAGATTGGATGTGTGTTCCAGCTTCCTACTGGTGTTCCTGTTGCTCCTGCAGGTGCATCTTCGAACGGATTGTTTCTGGTATGCTCATTTTGTTGTTGTTTTGTTACATTGTTAACCTTGTTGATCTTGCTGTTGATTTTCTTTGTTGCTTCGCCTTCACGTGCTGTTAATTTGTTGTTGCTGCTGTTGCTGTCGGTCGTCATTTTGCAGCTGTAAGTACAACCAGAATTTATTAAATTTCTGTAACTTTTACGACGAGTCTAAATGAATTGCGGCGAACATAAAAACAACAGCAACAACAGCAAACAAACGCGAGTAGCGTGCGTGTTGAAAAACTCGCGGAAGTTCGTTCTACTCACATGCGAGTAACAGAACTTCCTGCACCTGAAGGAGGAAAGAAAACGCAAAGAATCCGTTCATTGTTTCTACATTTCAAGGAAATAATTAGCAAAAGTTAAAGTCAACGAAAATCTTGTGATTAAAAATAATAAAAAAGAATTTAAGAAGCTTAAATTGAAGAATCATTAAATTAATGCAAAGAAAGCGAGAAATAGAAATAATTTCACATTTGAATTAAAGCGGGTAGAAATAGAAAAGAAAAGAGGAGAACTTTATTTAAAGTTCAATCTTAGACATGAAAACGGAGTCCACGCAGTGTCAGAGTTGAGGTTGCCGCCTCAAGCCGACGCCACCCTTGTAATTTTTAACCCGAATTAAATCCACTTCAGTCATTCGGAGATATCCGTGCTCATGCAGGTGACAACGGCCTGCACCGGGCATCGGGCACCGGCTCAGCTGACCTTAAATTGAAAGTCTGCACATGGCGACATCCTCTGATTAGTGTTGTGACGTAATTTCCCAACATCAGCACCATCCACGTCATCGTATTCATCAACAACATCGTCAGCATCATCATCATCATCATCATCATCATCATCATCATCATCATCATCATCATCATCATCATCATCATCGCATTTGTGGTCGGCGCGATGGTAGAGGAGGAGAGGAGAGACGGTCTGTAGTTGTTACCTTAAGTTACTGTCGTTGTCTGTTGGTCACTTTTGGAGGTTGTTGTTGTTGGTGTTGTTGTTGTTACTAATGCAGTGTGCACTGCAGGACTTTGTTTAACAGGCAGAAATTTAATTTATAGGCAGCCTCACGCGGCATGAAAGGCTGCAGACGAGCCACACGGACCGACTCGCAGTTCGTCCTTCTGGCAGCCTTTGATACCTCGTTCGCTCAATCGGAAGCTTGGATTTTACTCAAATGAAATACTAAATGAGCTCTGGAATCTTTAAGTAAACGTTGAAGAAACAATTGGAATTAAAAACTCAATTAGAATTAAAATGGGACTTTTGAGCGACGTTATTTGAACGTTCGGCTCTAGATTTTGACACGCACTCACAAATGACAAGCATACAGACAGCTAGACACACACACACACACACACACACACAGATACGAACGCACACAACAACGTGACGTCCTCCAGAGCGCTCTGCCGCAGCCAGTGTCTCCTGACGGACGCTTGTTAGAGAGCATTTTGCGGCTTTTTGCTGCAGTCGCCTGGCAGATGTAATCACATCGACACACAAGCGCCACACTCAGGCACACCCACCCACACCCACCCCCACCCACACCCACATGTATGCTCACATACATAGGCAGTCCGTAAACTGGCCGCCTGCCTGTTCTATAAAGTTACTCGGAAGTTGGTACATCCTTGAGTGCATTTCGTTTTTTTTTTAATCAAAACCACCAGCGCACCAGAACCTCCTAGAAATGCCTTTCATACACAAACGCACACACTCATGCACCTACACGCACACTAATGCACCCACACGCACACACACACGCTTCGCACTTCAAGCCCCTTCTTTCAGCTGAAGACCGAATGAATGCCGCCTGAACTTGCCGAATTCCATGTGTTGACCAGAAATTCCTCAGCGTATTAAAAATGTGTTCGTCGTCGACTTGATTCGTGTCATTCGAAGGACTTCGTCGACACGAGTCCTTCGTGCTTCGAATTGATGTTGGCCAAAATTGCCAGCGCTTCTGCTGCCGCTGCTGTTCGCTTGCATAATAAAACCATTCAAAACTTCATCTCATTAAAAGCCACATTGTATCCTCTTGGATGGCTGCTGTTCCCTGTTCTCCTCCCACCTCGCGGCTCCGGGCGACTCTGCCACACGTAAAGCTGAAGAGTCCTGTATGTAGCTTTCAGTTTTAATAATTGTCTGGTGTGAGCTTCTAACATGTTCGGTGGTTTTCCAAAATTCGAAGGTACGCATTTCGAAATTTTATCATACTTCTACTATATAATTGCATCTTGCATTTGTTCCAACGTGTGGGGAAATTTTAAAGCGGATCGAAGTGGAAGTTCTTGAACTGTTGGATTGATTCCAATTATTCGAATTTCGAAAGCAAAAAGGTCGCGCAAACATTGATTTCAGCAATTGAGTTCAAAACATACGCTCGATGTGGTTTATATCTGCTGAACTCTGCAGAAGATGCTGTTTAAAGACATCCCTTGGTTCAATTAGGATTGCGTAGGCACTCGTGCTTAAAGATGCGTATTTAAATTGCGATTCGTTTCGCTCACTTCAGAACATCAGACTCTGAAGGCAAACTAAATCAATTAGGATCTCCGCACTGCAAATTCACAAATTCTGTGAAAGGGGAAAACTCAACAGCAACAAAAACAACAACAACAACACTAACAACAGCAAAACAAACTCTAGTATTTCCTCATTGTCCGCAAAAGTTTTCATGTGAAACCTTAATTTTCAGGTCTTTACAGCTTCAGACATGCAACAAAAACGAATCCAATCTTGGTGACAATAAATTGTTCGATACACACGACAACCTTGTGCACCTGCGTTGGTATAAAGCAGACACACACACAGGCATTTGCACACCAGGACGAAGGACGGCATTCATTGGAACATGAAGTGCTTAAAATTCGGTTTGGTTTGGTTTGGTTTTCGAAAACGTGCTGTTCTTCCAGACAAGTTCATTTTGTCTGCGTGCACTCAACCCTTGAATGGCCCCGCACTTAACCTGCGTTGCCGTTGACCGTCTTCACATTTCTCATCGCCGAGCATGTCACTCGCATCGTGCAGCAATATGTTGCGACAACAGCAGCAGCATTTTGCAAATTGCATCTCAAGGTTCGATGCATTCTGTTGTCTCCCCTTGATTAAGTAACTCAGAATGTAGGCTGCTGCTGTATTCTGTGCTGTGTTGGTTCAATAAATTTCATATCTGCAGGACGAACACTGAAGAAACCGATTCGAAAACGTCGACTGGCACATCAGAGATCGGCGAAGTTGTTGTTTTGACGAACAAAATTGTTGATACCATGAACATTTGAACTAATGACAACTAATATATGCGATGCTCATATCGATTTATCGGGAATTCCGTGGGGAAATAAGTTCATCTAATTGTCCTTTATTGAATTCCTTCATTGGAATGATGAAATTTGCTCAACATTAAATATAAGCAGCGACAGTTGCCAATATGATGGACGGAGCTTAGTGAAAACCATGTTTTCGGAAATGAAGATCGTGGTTTTCGGTATTACAACCATGTCCTGCACCTTCGGTGTACCAGTTTTCACTAGAAAACAAACTATTCATCTTATCGAAATCGCTGTTCCTTTTTGGCTCAGTGAAGTTGTGTGTTTCCTTGGATTTTACGCAGATCCGAAAGATTGTCGTCTCTTAGTTCCTGCTGGTGATGATTACGCTGCTGATGGTAATGGTGGTGGTCATGTTGATGTTGCAATTATTTGACTTACTAATATAATTACCTGCAGAGTTTCACCCATTTTGGTGAGCAATTTCGGCTGCCTGTTGGAGTCATCTGAACTTCTTCTCTCAGTTCACTAGTCTGTCTTCTGCAATTAAGTTGAGTGCAACTAAATGCCTTCCAATAAACTCGCAATTAAATCTTATTTAATTATTGTATTCAACTGTCCTTTTTACGAAAGGTATTTTCAGAATTTTAAAATCCAAATTTAAAGTTGCAATTAATCGGTGAAGTCGTTGTAACATTTCGATGTTTTCCAGTCGTAAATCTGCTTGCTATACATTCGGAATTTCGTAAAAACCAAATTTGTAGAAGTTTCTTTAGGTTTTCAGGTCCTTTGAATCATTTCCGTTTAAATAATTGTTCATTTGGATTTTCATTTGTACAGATTTTTCTACATTATTAGCCTGTTCTTCTGACTTCTCATTGTTGCCTCTGTTTTCCTTCTATTCGCAGTTCATCCTGTCATACAGGTTCCAAATCAATTAGTTGGTGCACCGCTTGGTACAGATGTGCAGATCGAATGCCACGTGGAGGCCTCACCGAAGTCAATTAACTACTGGATAAAAGATACGGGTGAGTCTGCAAAGATACACGATACAGTTTAGATACCGGTTGGTGCAGTACAAAGTCAGCATCGGAGTCAGAGTTGAGGTCGGAGTCATTACTTTAGAATTTTGTAGAACCAATCTAGGATAACTCACACACGTAGGAGCTCATATATGCATGTGTATATGTGTGAGTGTATGTAAATAGTTGTGCTTGCATTTGAGTTTGTGTGTGAGTACGTGCGCCAGAGTGTTGGTGTGCGAAGATGCAACTCAACAGTTTGCATATTTGATGTGGGCAACAAAGATCATTCAATCAGAGCTTACATTCGGGTTTAACAGACCAATACCGATGCCAATGCCGTACAGCCAATTTCACAATACAATGTTTCTCGTCCTAAGCGCTCTATTGAGTGTGGGATCCATCTGAAGTAGAGATTTCAAATCTCGATTTCGTCAACGATGTTCCTACTTCTCCAGCTTGAACTTTCCATGAAGAGTTCCATGCTTGAACTTTTCGAAGTCTTTAAAAGGACAAAAAATAAATCAAGGGATAAAATTAGGAAAATTGCGAAAACAGTTTAAGCTAACGCAGCCACTCCCACACTTACGCCCTCGCAAAAATATGCTTTCACTGCTAATAAGCTGGATTTACACGCAAAACCCATACAATTTCGAACACAGTGAAAACAATAATAATCACCCCCAAACATGTGGTGAATTTTCAAATAGTTGCAACGGAAACAGACGCACGCACACACACGCACGCACGCATATAAATAAACTCAGTCATGTCGCCAGGATGTGTAAGCGTTCTCCTGCGTCTGGCAGCATCGTAGTCATGGGTGTGAAAACGCTTTGCGACGAACAAAGAAACGAAAACAATGTTGTAGATGACTAGAAAACTACAAGCTTCGAACATGGAATTCATACTGTTTTTGTTGCGAAAGGGGAAGGGTGGCGGGAGGTAGATATCTGTGCTGCATAAATGTTTTTTACGATGATCATACTCAATTTCTTCCAAATTGATATCGTAACCGAAATGCAAACACATGTTTGTCCAAATGTTGGCTCCTTAGCTATCTGCATATCTATTCTACTGTCTTACTGTCAGTCTGTGTCACTATATCTCTGCCTCACTATCTCTCCGCCTCACTATCTGTCTGCCTCACTATCTCTCTGTCTCGCTATCTGTCTGCCTCACTCTGTCTTTATGCTAAGCGGTTTCACTTAGCAGCAATAAATATAGAGCATTTTTTGCCTCGTTTATATGGCACGATGATCTCAAAGCATTAAACCTTCACATTCGAAATTATTTCGGGAATAGTGATTATAATCCTGGTGAGGCTTACGAGCCTTATACTCGTACATAACACTGTGATGATCAAATCCTTAATGATATTCGCTTCTAGAAATACTCGATAATTCGATGCAGCTCCTTTAGACAACGAGCTCGTTGTTGTGGATGTCAGTTTTCCATATTCGTACTAAAGAAATCTCCAACAATTCTGATGAGGTGCAAATTTTGTTGTTTTTTTTCTTGTGAGATGTCGTAGCCTTCACTTCTTCTGTTAACAGAGAAAACTAAAAAAAAGAAGGCAGTTAGAGATTTTAGTATTTGAAAGTCCAAATTGAGTTAAAAATTGAGAGCTTAATCTATGTGAGATACTTACGGGAGATTTGCAGCCTTCTGGGAATAGAGAATTTTAATGGTACATTCTTTTTACATCAACAGGCGAAATGATTGTATCATCCGCTAAATATCACGTTCAAGAGATGTCAAAATCCATGTACGAATCCAAAATGACGATGATTGTTCGCAAATTCCAGAAGGACGATGTCGGCTCATATCGCTGTATCGCTAAAAACTCTCTCGGCGAGGTTGATAGCAGTATAAGACTGTATGGTGAGTAGATTTTAAATACCATTTGACTATATTAGGGTACTATAATATATTTTAACACAGGCTCTTTATCGTATAGAAGATACACTGAGACAAGAAAGTAGACGTATATTTTGTATATCTAAGGAAAAAAAGTAATTCTATCGTTAATACCACAATTTTCACTTAAGAGCCTAAAAGAAATTGTTGTTTCAACAGAAAGAAGAAGTTATTTTCAAGTAAAAGAGATGTTTTACTCAATTGCCAAACTTTACTCAATTGCCATTGAATCTCCTTCACTTCTGTCGCTTTTAACATCGGTACCTCTTTTTCTCTACTTTCCGCAGAAATCCCCGGTCCTAATCGGAAAAACCCCGCTATCAAACACGGGGCCAATGATGCCGACACAAATGACATCCTAAAAACAAAGCTCTCGAAAGCTACCTATCAGCCCGACGACGAGGACCTGTACGGCTCAGCGGAGGATTACGATGATGGCGATTTGGGAGCGCCCAACCTCAACTATCCGAGCGGTAATAAGCCGCCGACGCGTAGGCCCGCAGCGGGTGCTGGTGTTGGTGGTCATTATTACGGAAATCCATACGGCGGAGTGATGGAGTTCGGTAACACGGCGACTGCCGGCGGTGGTTCGTCAACAGGCGGCGGTATAACACGAAAGCCGCCCTATTACGGCAAGGCAGAGGTGCGAGGTGCGGTAGACAACAACGAGCTGACATCGGTAGGAACGCGGATGTTCCATCATTATTGCTGGCGACAAAGTGTGATGCCAGTTCTGAATATTTCGTTCCTGTTGGTCTTGCCGAGTTTAATCACGTCATTATGCTGGTACTCATTATAACATGAGCTTGTTTAACAGAAACAACAGCAGCAGCAGTAGCGGATAGTTTTCTCAGAGAAGGTTGCTAATGAAATAATTCCTCGAAGAAGAACCGATGAACACTTCGTCAATATGTTGGAACGGCGAATTTGCAAGATAAGTTGTTTGATATTTATTGCATTTAGATTAGAGTGAAACGTAATCGTGTTGGTTAGGATTTAATCAAGGCAACATTTACAAACACCCTCACACATACAATCACATACACACACAATATTTCGAGTACATTTATGAAATGATTGAACAGATGCTAAGTGAAAAGTTGAAGAGTTTCTTTGTTTGCGAACTGTTTGTGTTCGAGGAATTGTTCGGTAGAATAGACAAGCATTAACGATATAAATATGTAGAAAGAGGATTTTATAAATAGTAGCAACGTTTAATCGTGTACATAAAACAGTAGGCATCTCAAGTTCCTTCCTGTTCTTCAGTTTATAGGTGGCCATCAGAGAAAACCATTGGATGAAATATTCAAAGCAATTTGATATTAGGTGAACTTCCGGGAATGAATGGTTTCTATTTACGCAGTTTTGGTAAATTTCCCCAATCCTCTACTCAAGGGAGTGTCTTTATTTGGTCGCATTTATTTAAACGCTATTTCCTTATACGATTACTTTTTATTCGATTACTTGGTGATTATTGTAGACAATCGATGTGAGAGAAGTTGGGTCGGTTGTTGTATGAGGAACGCGATTGTTGCCCTTCTGGGCTGAAAACTTGACCGAAACTGCTTAATTTTTGCGGAGGAAAACGAAATTCCAATTAGAAATAAGAATCTCTAAGTAAATCTTCCCACACACACATTTCCAGTAAGTGTATTAGGACATGAGTTAATGAAAAATATGATTATTATTATTCGCTGTTCTCTTTCAAATTTTCGTCTCAATAGCTTTTCGGTTTTAACTTTTCTTACCTACTTTCTACGAAAATTTTTCTTTTGATCTCTTTCGTTGTAATTATTGTTTGGAAACTTTAATTAAGTGAAAGTCGTCACCCTTTTTTTGACATTGGCGAAAATTCAGGAATTGTCAGTAGAGGTGGAGGAAGAAAGAGTGTTTTTTTGGTGCGACACAACTCTTGATTTCTTCATTTTAGATTAATGGAATTCTACTTTTTTGCCTTGAATCATTTTATTTAGGGTGCGAATTGAACTGTCTTTTGTTTTCTTTCCTATTCCCACTCGATTTCTAGCAAATATAATGAAAATTGTGGGGGAGGTAAAGCAAATTAAAGCTTTAAATCTATTCAAACGTTAATCTGAAAATTACTACTGATTTATACTTGACGCTTTATTAATCGATTATTAATGAATGAATACTCACTTATTGATCATTCATGCTTTCCTAATACTCAAGAGTATTCATGTCATACTTATAATGAATCATACTAAAAATTGTGCGCCTTGACATTATGAGACACTCGTTAGATTCAAACCTCACGTGTATTCATATTTAAATAAGAGGCAATTTCATATATAAAATTGGAAAAAATAAAATTAACAGAATAGAAATAAACAAAACAAAACTTTTTTAAATCAAAAAGCAGCAACAACGCATCCATATCTTTCAGATTTTAGTCTGAGTCACACAGGCACGCCGGGTGGTAAGAGGTTAAAAATTCCGAATGCACTTCACTTCATTTTGATAAACAACTTCATCAACAGAACAGTTCAGTTCCTACTGAATATTCATCTGAATATAGCTCACTCCTCCTTTCACTCATTCCCCCCCTCTCCCACTCTCTCTCTCTCACACACACACACACACACACACCCTCTCACTATCAGGTTTGCATAACAACTTCCATTAAGAGAAGTTTTTGGTTTTTTGATGAATTACTACAACTTATAGTTTTCGTTGCAAAGAAACAAACGGGAAAAATCGAAAGCTTTAAATTCCACAGAAACTCTGAACTTGTGTGCGGTGTGGAAAATCGTCCTTTTGTCCGTCCGTCTGCCTGTTCATCACCAGCCGTTGTGGTTGGCATCCTTCATTATGAAATAAACTTCTACTTCATCTACAAGGAGTGCATGCGGAGCAAATAAAGCAGCAACAACAACAGCAACAGAACAACTTTTTCGGCATGCAACATATTTCGACATTGTACAGAAGAAGCATCAGCAGCAACAAGAGCACCGCGAAAGGATGTCGCTGTGTTGATAAGACGGCGTCACAAGTGTTTCGCATTACACTACCCGCCACTTTGCTGTCAGTGTGTGCGTGTGTGTTTTTTAACATTTTATTCATTCACACCGTCCGCTGTGCTATCGATACTGGGCTGGGTCCTTTTTTGTCCCCTTGTCATCCCACCGAAACTAGTTACCTGGTGTAGCGAAAGCTGCCACCTTTCTCCACATAACTGTGTCTCGTGTTACAGCCAGCATATCCTTAAGGGTGAGACTACCAACCTCGTCGTCCCCTATAAAGGACGGCAACCTTCTTCCTCGCCAGTGCTGGACATTGACACATTATAGGCACTGCCGTCTCAATTCTCCTCCAGACACAGACAGCCTACAGAGACCTTCCTGAGCAAGTCCCACCTTGTTGAGGTGGTATCTGAAGTTGCCATGTCCGGTTACTAGAGCGGTTAACCAGCTCAGGTTATTCCTCTTGATTTGAAGAATCCACAGCGCTGAACCGCTTACTGCCTTGGGTGAAAAGCTTTGGAATTTCCCATAATTCTGGAGATTTCGTCTAAAGACTACATGCGCTATACGAAATCCTTACCGTTTCTATTTTATTAATTCTGTCTTATGATTTTAAGACTCGATTTTACTAAATTAGTGGACGCTGAAAAAAATAACACTTCAAATTAGTTAATGTATGCAGGTACTTTCGCCTAAATGTTAAATACATTAAATATATGGTGTAATAAATACGTGGCATGAATGTACTTTGTAATAAATTCGTGACCTCCACAATCTTATCTGCCAGGTTCGCTTTCTCTTCTAAACCCCGGCGGACGCCTGGAAAATTGCGCGGATGTTTTGTGGGAGTCGACTCAACCACAAACTCTCCAATATCTGCTTCGTTAAGTTCGGGCCACCGAGTCGCCGCATCTGGTTGAGCAGATATGAAGGCCGCCCAACTCGATACCCGAGAGCAGTTTTTTTAGCATCTGCTGGACGGAAGCCTCGAGTTGCTCGCCAGTGTCAACACTGAGTGTCTCCGGCTGCGGTCCGAGACGCGTCAGATGACTGTCGCTGACCGCCACTGTAAACCCCGATTAGCAACACAGATATGCGCATGGCGTTTGTGAGGACCACCAGATCCGCCACAACTCAAAACCAAATCAATTCAACACGAAATTTTTGGTTTTCCACAGAGTAGGCTGAATCACCTTAAACCTGACGAGTAACCGAGTAGTTCCTTCCTCCAATTCTAGTAGTTGGCGGAAGCCGAATGTCAATCTTATCGTGTAAATGAATAAATTCAATGTCATGCCAAAATAGGTGTAACCATCGCCGTATAGATCCAGTGCACCACCTTCGGGTGGTGTTCACAAATATGCACAAAAAGTCGTTCATCGAATCCAGAGAAAATTATAGAATGATCCTAACTGCAAAATTCTCGAGCATATCTTCGTCGGCAGCGGATGCAAGGGTGTTCGTTGTAGCTGTGGCGGTAGTTCGTGGAAGTGCCATCGTACTGTCGGTGGTGGCGACGACGTCGTCGGCGGAGTCGCCTGCGATGTCGTCTCCCGCGCTCACCATCATTATAATCATAATCGACTTGATCGTCAGGATGTGGTTGTGGTAAAAACGGTGCAAACGCCAATTCTCAATTCAAACAAATGTTGTAATGGTTGTGGTTTGAGACACCTAAAATATATTGTCATCGGTTCCAGAAAATTCTCCGCTCTAGATAAGTTTTCTCTCTCCACCAAAGTGAGTTCTTCCGTACCTTCAACAGATCGTCCCAAGGTCTGAAGGATGTGAAACCAAGACGCCGTGTTGAAAGCGTTTTTGACGTCGAGTATAATAACAACGCCATACTACTTGGATCCTCCTTTCCACCTCCTTCGATAACCTCCTTGGCTATAGAGACTACTTCTCTAAGGGCATCAACGGTTGAGCGGCCTTTCCTGAAGGCGTATTGGTTGTTGATAAGACTCCGCGGGCCTTGCGTAAAAGGCAGTAATTGCTCATAAATCACTCGAGAAATTTGCCATTGGCCTGTACGACGATGGCACCCCCGGTGGGTTGCCCGATTTTGGCAGCAAAACCAATTTTAGATCTTCCAAATCTTTGGAAACCTCCTGTCGCATACACGTCTGCGTTGTGTGTGTGTGTGCTATTAACTAAGTATTTTGTATTTCAGAATATATAGCTTTTTATTTTAGAGTTTATTGTCGACAGATCTTCACAGTTTTCCTAAAGTTTCTTGCATTTCGACATGAACAACATTTAATAAGATTTATCCTAAAACTCGTATATATCTATCTATCTATATCTATCTATCTTTTTTATATATATATATTTTTTTTATATATATAAAACAGGATGTGTGTATGTATGTAACATATGGACTCCAAAACGGCTAAGCCGATTTTGATGAAATTTTCAGGGAATCTTCAGAATATTCAGGCAGGTGACACTGTGAAGTCTGATTTTAGATTTTCGGTCTGCGGGCGGAGGGCGTGGCAGAATCCAATTTTCATATTGCACCACCAATGACATACGAGTATATATATTTTTTTACTTTATTTTTTCCTTGGTGCATGTACTTAGTGTAACGAAACCTTTCCCTCTCTGGCCAGGGTATGTGACTCAGCCGAGTCCAGGATCCGTCCAGTTATTTATTTGATTGAGACACAAGGCTTCCTTCAATGAATTCTCTCTTTTATTAATTTCTAGATTAGTTCAATAATTCGTAATTCTAATTCAACAATTAAGCTTATATAAAATATTTGGAAATGGTCTTAAAATGTATAAATTGGTACAGAATAGATGTATGGCCTCTGATAGCCTTCGCAGGTGGACGCTGTGGTGAAAGAACCTGTCCCCGCTCCACTAGAGTACGAGCGAACCGGGTGTTGGCCGCGGGAGTGCAACTCCACAGGCGACGCTCTGATGCGAACTGTTGGCCGCGGGAGTACAACTCCACAGGCGACGTGCTGATGAGAATCGTTGGGCCGCGGGAGTACAACTCCACAGGCGACGCTCTGATGCGAACTGTTGGCCGCGGGATATATACCCGGAACTTATATACTGTACTTAGTAAAGTGTACTGTTAAAAACAAAAACAAAAACACAAAAAAATTAAAAAAATTAAATTAAATTAAAAAATTAAATTAAATTTTAAAAAATAAATTAAATTAATTAAATTCTCCATATCCTGTCGTAATCTGAATTAATTTATTGCAAACTTAATTCCGTGTTCTTATGTAACCACCGGTGGCATTTCTACGAACTACTGCCAAGCTCTAAATACCTTATCATCCCAAATTATAATTACCTGATACGTGGGCAAATTTTCTTCTTTAATAATTGCCTCCTGAGCTTCACCAGAATGCATACAGTATTGTTATTCTGTAAGTTGGATGTTGGCGCCAACAAAGTTAGTAGCATTGTCGCAGTAGATATTTTGGCAATGTCCTCGTCTAGCTATGAATCTTTTTAGTGCACAGAGAAACGCTTCAGTTGATAAGTCGGAAACTAGTTGTACCGCTTTGGTAATATTGTAGTGAAGAAGAATTGAGTTAGCCGCCAACTCGAAGAATTTCATTCTCATCTATAAATGGCGAAACCCCTAATATGTAAATGGCGAGAACCACGTTCGTCTGAAAATCCGCATGTTGAACTCTTTTGATGATAACTGTCATAGCCTCATCTAGATCTTGGTTCTTGATATAGGACTCTTCAGATGACGTATGAGTAGCTCGCTATGTAACAACAATCGATTTGAAGTCTTATTGAACAATTGACCATTACTTTATTTGACTTCAGCGCTTATATACTAATTTATACAATATTATTTACAATAAAATTAATTGCCATAAGGCAGTTTTACCATAAACAAAAACCAATCTTGTGAGTGTCAGCATAACAAGCAACGGCACCTGAAATCATTCGAAAGCAGCGGTCAGTGACGCTGCCTGCTATGCAGACACAGCAAATTTAGCAGCGATACCTGAGATCGCTGGACAAGGGCGGTCAAACGCGATGGTCGTTGGCCGATGTTTCGACTGATATTTGTATTGTATTTTAATTATTATGTTTTCGACTTATTTATAAATTCAATTATGGTTTTTAATTCACTTATACATAATATTCTCTTATAGATAATATAAAATCCTATAATTTGGGAAAACAGTATCGGTCTTCATATTTTTGAGAGCCCCATCAATGTCGATAAAGGCTACCAGAGTGTATTCCTTGCAGAAGATTGATTCCTTTATGGTGCTAACTAGTGAGTGAAGGGCCGTCTCCGGCGAGCGTCCTTTTGTATAGGCATGATGGCTTTTTGCCACATTCTATGTTGGTTCTTATGTGGACGACTAATAATCTCTCGAAAGTTTTCGAGAGAAAGTGTGTAAAGCTAATGGGCCTAGAGTCTTTCGGGGCCGCATGCGAACATTTCCTAGCCCTAAGTATGAATATAACCTTAATTTTTTTTATATATTGAATGACAAGTGGAGAGCACACCAAAAGTCGAGCTCATTTACAAGTAAATGCGCTATAAAAGAAATATAACCTCGGCTTCGCTCTGTTTCAAGGGAATATGTGAAAGTTTTAGACAGCCCTTATAGATATCCATAAGGTATGGAGGTGCTATTGCTGAAACAATCTGCATTTCTTTAGGCGTGATCCCATCTGGACCCGGGTGACTTATGGGGTTTAAAGGTATTGATGCCCATAGTGGCCGGGCCTTATTGATCATCCCCTCTATAAGTTTTGGAGTTCGGTGTGCGCTTATTATGCGCGAGACCTTCAGCCGATGAACTCTATTAAACAGTTTCCGGTTAGTTAGCCACGCGGTTAGTTTTTAATGATTCGGCACCATCCGTGCCAATGACGCGTGGCAGGCAGCTGTTTTCTTGCAGGCATCCTCAGTGTGTTGCCAAAATTTGAGCGATCGTCGATCAACATGCCTAAATATTTAATCGCACGCTGGGACTGGATGGTTGCCTCGCCTACCTTAGGTGCGTCGTTTCTACTATGTTACGGCTGCTTATAAGGTCTCTGTGTGTGTGTATTGGTTTTTTTTATATGAGGGGAAAACATCGAAAACTTGAGTGCGAGATTTTAACCGCTAAAACCCGTCCCCCAAGTCTGTCAGTCCTCTCGGAACTACCGTTAAGCATTGTGTTGGTAGACAAAGAAAGCTTAGCATAGGCATTTACGTATGTTCGTCCACCATCGAGTTCGTTCGTTGAAACGAAATGCCCTATCGTGTTTATTGTCTCACGTATACCCCATGTTAGCCTCGGCAGCAACATCTCTTCTAGCCTTGTCATCGTTTCTTAGACTGGCGTATATTCGCGCAGCGACTTGGTAAGTCGCTTTCTATGTGTTTTCTGACCCCAGCACTGCGTCGACCAAGTTTGATGGGTTGATCGCCGAACCATGTACTACATTGAGGAAGGCTATTTCAGCAGCGAACCGGGGGCACGTAAAAATCACATGATATGGATCCTCGTCTTCGTTGCACCTCGGACAGAGTGGCGAGATCTCTGGCGAGCAACATCTCTTCTAGCCTTGTCATCGTTTCTTAGACTGGCGTATATTCGCGCAGCGACTTGGTAAGTCGCTTTCGACGTGTTTTCTGACCCCAGCACTGCGTCGACCAAGTTTGATGGGTTGATCGCCGAACCATGTACGACATTGAGAAAGGCTATTTCAGCAGCGAACCGGGGGCACGTAAAAATCACATGACATGGATCCTCGTCTTCGTTGCACCTCGGACAGTGTGGCGAGATCTCTGGCGAGTTGCCAGAGCAATGCGATGTGCTCCTAAAGACTCCATGTCCCGTCAAGAACTGCGTCAGATGATGGTCTAGTTCGCAGTGCTTTCGGCTTATCCACTTCTCTAGGTTCGGGATAAGCGCATACGTACACCGCGCCTTGGTCGATTAGTTCCAGCGTCTGCCACCTTTCTATTAAGGCTGCCCTTTCACGTAACGCATCAAATTCTAAGACGAGGTCTTTCTTGTGTAGCACCGATGAGTCTCATCAGCTCTTATATAAATTAGCATCATGTTTGCCAATACGTAGGCCGCTTCGTCGGAGACAATTCTGGGGGCGCTGATTACACGTAGCGCATTAAGTCGGTATACTCTGACAAACTGCTTTTTGATTGTCTTATTTTTAAGACATTCCGCCCAAATGGGCGCCGCATAGATCAGCCCTGACGTAATTACGTTCGCTAGTAGACGACGCTTGCTGCTTTGTAGACCGCCGACGTTTGGTAGTATTCGCGCTGGTGCTGCGTATCGAGCCGATGCTTGCTTGCAGACGTACTGGGTGTGTTGTCCAAAATAGGCGGTCGTCCACCAAAACGCCAAGGTACTTAATCGCGCGTTACAGCGTACAGAGACCTTCTTGAGGTGGTACCTGAAGTTGCCATGTCCGGTTACTAGAGCGGTTAACCAGCTCAGGTTATTCCTCTTGAGTTGAAGAATCCATCGCGCTGGACCGCTTACTGGCTTGGGTGAAAAGCTTTGGAATTTCTCCCGCATGTACTTCCGCCTAAATGTTGAGTACATTTAGGCGAAAGGCAAAAGAAAAGATAAAAACATTGAATATATTTTCATTGATGTTATGTTAATTTGTTTATGCATTCGTTTATATAATTATTAACATCACTATCATCATCGATGTCTTCATTAAGCAGTTCTATCATCCATTTCCACATTAATAATAATGAATGTACCCTTTATATTTTACACCTTATCTGAAGTCACATCTACTCGAATATTGATCTCTACTATTCTATCTATATCTTATCGTGTAAATGAATAAATTCAATGTCCTGCCAAAATGCCGTATAGATCCAGTGCACCACCTTCGGGTGGTGTTCACAAATATGCACAAAAAGTCGTTAATCGAATCCATAGAAAATTATAGATTGACCCGAACTGCAAAATTCTCGAGCATATCTTCGTCGGTGGCGGATGCAAGGGCGTTCGTTGTAGCTGTGGCGGTAGTTCGTGGAAGTGCCATCGTACTGTCGGTGGTGGCGACGACGTCGTCGGAACAGTTGCCTGCGATGTCGTCTCTCGCGCTCACCATTATCATCATCATAATCTACTTGATCGTCAGGATCTGGTTGTGGTAGAAACGGTGCAAACGCCAATTCTCGGCTGTTTGTGTTGTAATGGTTGTGGTTTGAGGCACCTAAAATATATTGTCATCGGTTTCAGAAAATTCTCCGCTCTAAATGACTTTTCTCTCTCCACCAAAGTGAGTTCTTCCGTACCTTCAACAGATCGTCCCAAGGTCTGAAGGATGTGAAACCAAGACGCCGTGTTGAAAGCGTTTTTGATGTCGAGTATAATAACAACGCCATACTACTTGGATCCCCCTTTCCACCTCCTTCGATAACCTCCTTGGCTATAGAGACTACTTCTCTAAGGGCATCAACGGTTGAGCGGCCTTTCCTGAAGGCGTATTGGTTGTTGATAAGACTCCGCGGGCCTTGCGTAAAAGGCAGTAATTGCTCATAAATCACTCGAGCAATTTGCCATTGGCCTGTACAACGATGGCAACCCCGGTGGGTTGCCCGATTTTGGCAGCAAAACCAATTTTAGATCTACCAAATCTTTGGAAACCTCCTGTCGCATACACGTCTGCGTTGTGTGTTATTAACTAAGTATTTTGTATTTCAGGGTATATAGCTTTTTATATTAGAGTTTATTGTCGACAGATCTTCACAGTTTTCCTAAAGTTTCTTGCATTTCGACATGAAGAACATTTAATAAGATTTATCCTAAAACTCGTATATATCTATCTATCTTTATCTATCTTTCTATCTATCTATATCTATATATATTATATAAAACAGGATGTGTGTATGTATGTATGTAACGTATTTACTCCAAAACGGCTAATTTAGTCCGGTTACTAGAGCGGTTAACCAGCTCAGGTTATTCCTCTTGAGTTGAAGAATCCACCGCGCTGGACCGCTTACTGGCTTGGGTGAAAAGCTTTGGAATTTCCCATAATTCTGGAGATTTGGTCTAAAAACTTCATGCGCTATACGGAATTCTTATCGTTTCTATTTTATTAATTCTGTTTTATGATTTTGAGACTCCTTTTACTTAAATAATTTTGTTAGTGGACACTGAAAGAAATAACACTTTAAATTAGTTAACGTATGCATGTACTTCCGCTTAATGTTGATAAACATTTAGGCCTAAATGTTGAGAACATTTAGGCGAAAGGCAAAAGAAAAGATAAAAACATTGAATATATTTTCATTGATGTTATGTTAATTTGTTTATGCATTCGTTTATATAATTATTAACATCACTATCATCATCGCTGTCTTCATTAAGCAGTTCTATCATCCATTTCCACATTAATAATAATGAATGTACCCTTTATTTATATATTTTACACCTTATCTGAGGTCACATCTACTCGAATATTGATCTCTACTATTCTATCTATATCTTATCGTGTAAATGAATAAATTCAATGTCATGCCAAAATGCCGTATAGATCCAGTGCACCACCTTCGGGTGGTGTTCACAAATATGCACAAAAAGTCGTTCATCGAATCCATAGACAATTATTTATTGACCCGAACTGCAAAATTCTCGAGCATATCTTCGTCGGTGGCGGATGCAAGGGCGTTCGTTGTAGCTGTGGCGGTAGTTCGTGGAAGTGCCATCGTACTGTCGGTGGTGGCGACGACGTCGTCGGGAGAGTTGCCTGCGATGTCGTCTCTCGCGCTCACCATTATCATCATCATAATCGACTTGATCGTCAGGATCTGGTTGTGGTAGAAACGGTGCAAACGCCAATTCTCGGCTGTTTGTGTTGTAATGGTTGTGGTTTGAGGCACCTAAAATATATTGTCATCGGTTCCAGAAAATTCTCCGCTCTAAATGAGTTTTCTCTCTCCACCAAAGTGAGTTCTTCCGTACCTTCAACAGATCGTGCCAAGGTCTGAAAGATGTGAAACCAAGACGCCGTGTTGAAAGCGTTTTTGACGTCGAGTATAATAACAACGCCATACTACTTGGATCCTCCTTTCCACCTCCTTCGATAACCTCCTTGGCTATAGAGACTACTTCTCTAAGGGCATCAACGGTTGAGCGGCCTTTCCTGAAGGCGTATTGGTTGTTGATAAGACTCCGCGGGCCTTGCGTAAAAGGCAGTAATTGCTCATAAATCACTCGAGCAATTTGCCATTGGCCTGTACAACGATGGCAACCCCGGTGGGTTGCCCGATTTTGGCAGCAAAACCAATTTTAGATCTACCAAATCTTTGGAAACCTCCTGTCGCATACACGTCTGCGTTGTGTGTTATTAACTAAGTATTTTGTATTTCAGGGTATATAGCTTTTTATATTAGAGTTTATTGTCGACAGATCTTCACAGTTTTCCTAAAGTTTCTTGCATTTCGACATGAAGAACATTTAATAAGATTTATCCTAAAACTCGTATATATCTATCTATCTTTATCTATCTTTCTATCTATCTATATCTATATATATTATATAAAACAGGATGTGTGTATGTATGTATGTAACGTATTTACTCCAAAACGGCTAATTTAGTCCGGTTACTAGAGCGGTTAACCAGCTCAGGTTATTCCTCTTGAGTTGAAGAATCCACCGCGCTGGACCGCTTACTGGCTTGGGTGAAAAGCTTTGGAATTTCCCATAATTCTGGAGATTTGGTCTAAAAACTTCATGCGCTATACGGAATTCTTATCGTTTCTATTTTATTAATTCTGTTTTATGATTTTGAGACTCCTTTTACTTAAATAATTTTGTTAGTGGACACTGAAAGAAATAACACTTTAAATTAGTTAACGTATGCATGTACTTCCGCTTAATGTTGATAAACATTTAGGCCTAAATGTTGAGAACATTTAGGCGAAAGGCAAAAGAAAAGATAAAAACATTGAATATATTTTCATTGATGTTATGTTAATTTGTTTATGCATTCGTTTATATAATTATTAACATCACTATCATCATCGCTGTCTTCATTAAGCAGTTCTATCATCCATTTCCACATTAATAATAATGAATGTACCCTTTATTTATATATTTTACACCTTATCTGAGGTCACATCTACTCGAATATTGATCTCTACTATTCTATCTATATCTTATCGTGTAAATGAATAAATTCAATGTCATGCCAAAATGCCGTATAGATCCAGTGCACCACCTTCGGGTGGTGTTCACAAATATGCACAAAAAGTCGTTCATCGAATCCATAGACAATTATAGATTGACCCGAACTGCAAAATTCTCGAGCATATCTTCGTCGGTGGAGAATGCAAGGGCGTTCGTTGTAGCTGTGACGGTAGTTCGTGGAAGTGCCATCGTACTGTCGGTGGTGGCGACGACGTCGTCGGGAGAGTTGCCTGCGATGTCGTCTCTCGCGCTCACCATTATCATCATCATAATCGACTTGATCGTCAGGATCTGGTTGTGGTAGAAACGGTGCAAACGCCAATTCTCGGCTGTTTGTGTTGTAATGGTTGTGGTTTGAGGCACCTAAAATATATTGTCATCGGTTCCAGAAAATTCTCCGCTCTAAATGAGTTTTCTCTCTCCACCAAAGTGAGTTCTTCCGTACCTTCAACAGATCGTGCCAAGGTCTGAAGGATGTGAAACCAAGACGCCGTGTTGAAAGCGTTTTTGACGTCGAGTATAATAACAACGCCATACTACTTGGATCCTCCTTTCCACCTCCTTCGATAACCTCCTTGGCTATAGAGACTACTTCTCTAAGGGCATCAACGGTTGAGCGGCCTTTCCTGAAGGCGTATTGGTTGTTGATAAGACTCCGCGGGCCTTGCGTAAAAGGCAGTAATTGCTCATAAATCACTCGAGAAGTTTGCCATTGGCCTGTACGACGATGGCACCCCCGGTGGGTTGCCCGATTTTGGCAGCAAAACCAATTTTAGATCTTCCAAATCTTTGGAAACCTGTCGCATACACGTCTGCGTTGTGTGTGTGTGCTATTAACTAAGTATTTTGTATTTCAGAGTATATAGCTTTTTATATTAGAGTTTATTGTCGACAGATCTTCCTTTAGTTCGTGGAAGTGCCATCGTACTGTCGGTGGTGGCGACGACGTCGTCGGGGGAGTCGCCTGCGATGTCGTCTCTCGCGCTCACCATTATTATCATCATCATAATCGACTTGATCGTCAGGATCTGGTTGTGGTAGAAACGGTGCAAACGCCAATTCTCGGCTGTTAGTGTTGTAATGTTTGTGGTTTGAGGCACCTAAAATATATTGTCATCGGTTCCAGAAAATTCTCCATTGAAATTTGCCATTGGCCTGTACGACGATGGCACCCCCGGTGGGTTGCCCGATTTTGGCAGCAAAACCAATTTTAGATCTTCCAAATCTTTGGAAACCTCCTGTCGCATACACGTCTGCGTTGTGTGTTATTAACTAAGTATTTTGTATTTCAGAGTATATAGCTTTTTATATTAGAGTTTATTGTCGACAGATCTTCACAGTTTTCCTAAAGTTTCTTGCATTTCGACATGAAGAACATTTAATAAGATTTATCCTAAAACTCGTATATATCTATCTATCTATATCTATCTTTCTATCTATCTATATCTATCTTTCTATCTATCTATATCTATATATATTATATAAAACAGGATGTGTGTATGTATGTATGTATCGTATGGACTCCAAAACGGCTAGTTTAGTCCGGTTACTAGAGCGGTTAACCAGCTCAGATTATTCCTCTTGAGTTGAAGAATCCATCGCGCTGGACCGCTTACTGGCTTGGGTGAAAAGCTTTGGAATTTCCCATAATTCTGGAGATTTGATCAAAAAACTTCATGCGCTATACGGAATTCTTATCGTTTCTATTTTATTAATTCTGTTTTATGATTTTGAGACTCCTTTTACTTAAATAATTTTGTTAGTGGACACTGAAAGAAATAACACTTTAAATTAGTTAACGTATGCATGTACTTCGGCCTAAATGTTGAGTACATTTAGGCGAAAGGCAAAAGAAAAGATAAAAACATTGAATATATTTTCATTGATGTTATGTTAATTTGTTTATGCATTCGTTTATATAATTATTAACATCACTATCATCGCTGTCTTCATTAAGCAGTTTTATCATCCATTTCCACATTAATAATAATGAATGTACCCTTTATTTATATATTTTACACCTTATCTGAGGTCACATCTACTCGAATATTGATCTCTACTATTCTATCTATATCTTATCGTGTAAATGAATAAATTCAATGTCATGCCAAAATGCCGTATACATCCAGTGCACCACCTTCGGGTGGTGTTCACAAATATGCACAAAAAGTCGTTCATCGAATCCATAGAAAATTATAGATTAATCCGCACTGCAACATTCTCGAGCATATCTTCGTCGGTGGCGGATGCAAGGGCGTTCGTTGTAGCTGTGGCGGTAGTTCGTGGAAGTGCCATCGTACTGTCGGTGGTGGCGACGACGTCGTCGGGGGAGTTGCCTGCGATGTCGTCTCTCGCGCTCACCATAATCATCATCATAATCGACTTGACCGTCAGGATCTGGTTGTGGTAGAAACGGTGCTCCGTTCTCCTTTCCACTCCTCCTTTCCACCTCCTTCGATAACCTCTCTAAGGGCATCAACGGTTGAGCGGCCTTTCCTGAAGGCTTATTGGTTGTTGATAAGACTCCGCGGGCCTTGCGTAAAAGGCAGTAATTGCTCATAAATCACTCGAGAAATTTGCCATTGGCCTGTACGACGATGGCACCCCCGGTGGGTTGCCCGATTTTGGCAGCAAAACCATTTTTTAGATCTTCCAAATCTTTGGAAACCTGTTGCATACACGTCTGCGTTGTGTGTGTGTGCTATTAACTAAGTATTTTGTATTTCAGAGTATATAGCTTTTTATATTAGAGTTTATTGTCGACAGATCTTCCTTTAGTTCGTGGAAGTGCCATCGTACTGTCGGTGGTGGCGACGACGTCGTCGGGGGAGTCGCCTGCGATGTCGTCTCTCGCGCTCACCATTATCATCATCATAATCGACTTGATCGTCAGGATCTGGTTGTGGTAGAAACGGTGCAAACGCCAATTCTCGGCTGTTAGTGTTGTAATGTTTGTGGTTTGAGGCACCTAAAATATATTGTCATCGGTCAAATGTTGTCAAATATTGTCAAATGTTGAGAACATTTAGGCGAAAGGCAAAAGAAAAGATAAAAACATTGAATATATTTTCATTGATGTTATGTTAATTTGTTTATGCATTCGTTTATATAATTATTAACATCACTATCATCATCGCTGTCTTCATTAAGCAGTTTTATCATCCATTTCCACATTAATAATAATGAATGTACCCTTTATTTATATATTTTACACCTTATCTGAGGTCACATCTACTCGAATATTGATCTCTACTATTCTATCTATATCTTATCGTGTAAATGAATAAATTCAATGTCATGCCAAAATGCCGTATACATCCAGTGCACCACCTTCGGGTGGTGTTCACAAATATGCACAAAAAGTCGTTCATCGAATCCATAGAAAATTATAGATTGATCCGCAATGCAACATTCTCGAGCATATCTTCGTCGGTGGCGGATGCAAGGGCGTTCGTTGTAGCTGTGGCGGTAGTTCGTGGAAGTGCCATCGTACTGTCGGTGGTGGCGACGACGTCATCGGGGGAGTTGCCTGCGATGTCGTCTCTCGCGCTCACCATTATCATCATCATAATCGACTTGATCGTCAGGATCTGGTTGTGGTAGAAACGGTGCTCCGTTCTCCTTTCCACTCCTCCTTTCCACCTCCTTCGATAACCTCTCTAAGGGCATCAACGGTTGAGCGGCCTTTCCTGAAGGCTTATTGGTTGTTGATAAGACTCCGCGGGCCTTGCGTAAAAGGCAGTAATTGCTCATAAATCACTCGAGAAATTTGCCATTGGCCTGTACGACGATGGCACCCCCGGTGGGTTGCCCGATTTTGGCAGCAAAACCAATTTTAGATCTTCCAAATCTTTGGAAACCTGTTGCATACACGTCTGCGTTGTGTGTGTGTGCTACTAACTAAGTATTTTGTATTTCAGAGTATATAGCTTTTTATATTAGAGTTTATTGTCGACAGATCTTCCTTTAGTTCGTGGAAGTGCCATCGTACTGTCGGTGGTGGCGACGACGTCGTCGGGAGAGTCGCCTGCGATGTCGTCTCTCGCGCTCACCATTATCATCATCATAATCGACTTGATCGTCAGGATCTGGTTGTGGTAGAAACGGTGCAAACGCCAATTCTCGGCTGTTAGTGTTGTAATGTTTGTGGTTTGAGGCACCTAAAATATATTGTCATCGGTCAAATGTTGTCAAATATTGTCAAATGTTGAGAACATTTAGGCGAAAGGCAAAAGAAAAGATAAAAACATTGAATATATTTTCATTGATGTTATGTTAATTTGTTTATGCATTCGTTTATGTAATTATTAACACCACTATCATCATCGCTGTCTTCATTAAGCAGTTCTATCACCCATTTCCACATTAATAATAATGAATGTACCCTTTATTTATATATTTTACACCTTATCTGAGGTCACATCTACTCGAATATTGATCTCTACTATTCTATCTATATCTTATCGTGTAAATGAATAAATTCAATGTCATGCCAAAATGCCGTATACATCCAGTGCACCACCTTCGGGTGGTGTTCACAAATATGCACAAAAAGTCGTTCATCGAATCCATAGAAAATTATAGATTGATCCGCACTGCAACATTCTCGAGCATATCTTCGTCGGTGGCGGATGCAAGGGCGTTCGTTGTAGCTGTGGCGGTAGTTCGTGGAAGTGCCATCGTACTGTCGGTGGTGGCGACGACGTCGTCGGGGGAGTTGCCTGCGATGTCGTCTCTCGCGCTCACCATTATCATCATCATAATCGACTTGATCGTCAGGATCTGGTTGTGGTAGAAACGGTGCTCCGTTCTCCTTTCCACTCCTCCTTTCCACCTCCTTCGATAACCTCTCTAAGGGCATCAACGGTTGAGCGGCCTTTCCTGAAGGCTTATTGGTTGTTGATAAGACTCCGCGGGCCTTGCGTAATAGGCAGTAATTGCTCATAAATCACTCGAGAAATTTGCCATTGGCCTGTACGACGATGGCACCCCCGGTGGGTTGCCCGATTTGGGCAGCAAAACCAATTTTAGATCTTCCAAATCTTTGGAAACCTGTTGCATACACGTCTGCGTTGTGTGTGTGTGCTATTAACTAAGTATTTTGTATTTCAGAGTATATAGCTTTTTATATTAGAGTTTATTGTCGACAGATCTTCCTTTAGTTCGTGGAAGTGCCATCGTACTGTCGGTGGTGGCGACGACGTCGTCGGGTGAGTCGCCTGCGATGTCGTCTCTCGCGCTCACCATTATCATCATCATAATCGACTTGATCGTCAGGATCTGGTTGTGGTAGAAACGGTGCAAACGCCAATTCTCTGCTGTTAGTGTTGTAATGTTTGTGGTTTGAGGCACCTAAAATATATTGTCATCGGTCAAATGTTGTCAAATATTGTCAAATGTTGAGAACATTTAGGCGAAAGGCAAAAGAAAAGATAAAAACATTGAATATATTTTCATTGATGTTATGTTAATTTGTTTATGCATTCGTTTATGTAATTATTAACACCACTATCATCATCGCTGTCTTCATTAAGCAGTTCTATCACCCATTTCCACATTAATAATAATGAATGTACCCTTTATTTATATATTTTACACCTTATCTGAGGTCACATCTACTCGAATATTGATCTCTACTATTCTATCTATATCTTATCGTGTAAATGAATAAATTCAATGTCATGCCAAAATGCCGTATACATCCAGTGCACCACCTTCGGGTGGTGTTCACAAATATGCACAAAAAGTCGTTCATCGAATCCATAGAAAAGTATAGATTGATCCGCAATGCAACATTCTCGAGCATATCTTCGTCGGTGGCGGATGCAAGGGCGTTCGTTGTAGCTGTGGCGGTAGTTCGTGGAAGTGCCATCGTACTGTCGGTGGTGGCGACGACGTCGTCGGGGGAGTTGCCTGCGATGTCGTCTCTCGCGCTCACCATTATCATCATCATAATCGACTTGATCGTCAGGATCTGGTTGTGGTAGAAACGGTGCTCCGTTCTCCTTTCCACTCCTCCTTTCCACCTCCTTCGATAACCTCTCTAAGGGCATCAACGGTTGAGCGGCCTTTCCTGAAGGCTTATTGGTTGTTGATAAGACTCCGCGGGCCTTGCGTAAAAGGCAGTAATTGCTCATAAATCACTCGAGAAATTTGCCATTGGCCTGTACGACGATGGCACCCCCGGTGGGTTGCCCGATTTTGGCAGCAAAACCAATTTTAGATCTTCCAAATCTTTGGAAACCTGTTGCATACACGTCTGCGTTGTGTGTGTGTGCTATTAACTAAGTATTTTGTATTTCAGAGTATATAGCTTTTTATATTAGAGTTTATTGTCGACAGATCTTCCTTTAGTTCGTGGAAGTGCCATCGTACTGTCGGTGGTGGCGACGACGTCGTCGGGGGAGTCGCCTGCGATGTCGTCTCTCGCGCTCACCATTATCATCATCATAATCGACTTGATCGTCAGGATCTGGTTGTGGTAGAAACGGTGCAAACGCCAATTCTCGGCTGTTAGTGTTGTAATGTTTGTGGTTTGAGGCACCTAAAATATATTGTCATCGGTCAAATGTTGTCAAATATTGTCAAATGTTGAGAACATTTAGGCGAAAGGCAAAAGAAAAGATAAAAACATTGAATATATTTTCATTGATGTTATGTTAATTTGTTTATGCATTCGTTTATGTAATTATTAACACCACTATCATCATCGCTGTCTTCATTAAGCAGTTCTATCACCCATTTCCACATTAATAATAATGAATGTACCCTTTATTTATATATTTTACACCTTATCTGAGGTCACATCTACTCGAATATTGATCTCTACTATTCTATCTATATCTTATCATGTAAATGAATAAATTCAATGTCATGCCAAAATGCCGTATACATCCAGTGCACCACCTTCGGGTGGTGTTCACAAATATGCACAAAAAGTCGTTCATCGAATCCATAGAAAAGTATAGATTGATCCGCAATGCAACATTCTCGAGCATATCTTCGTCGGTGGCGGATGCAAGGGCGTTCGTTGTAGCTGTGGCGGTAGTTCGTGGAAGTGCCATCGTTCTGTCGGTGGTGGCGACGACGTCGTCGGGGGAGTTGCCTGCGATGTCGTCTCTCGCGCTCACCATTATCATCATCATAATCGACTTGATCGTCAGGATCTGGTTGTGGTAGAAACGGTGCAAACGCCAATTCTCGGCTGTTTGTGTTGTAATGGTTGTGGTTTGAGGCACCTAAAATATATTGTCATCGGTTCCAGAAAATTCTCCGCTCTAAATGAGTTTTCTCTCTCCACCAAAGTGAGTTCTTCCGTACCTTCAACAGATCGTCCCAAGGTCTGAAGGATGTGAAACCAAGACGCCGTGTTGAAAGCGTTTTTGACGTCGAGTATAATAACAACGCCATACTACTTGGATCCTCCTTTCCACCTCCTTCGATAACCTCCTTGGCTATAGAGACTACTTCTCTAAGGGCATCAACGGTTGAGCGGCCTTTCCTGAAGGCGTATTGGTTGTTGATAAGACTCCGCGGGCCTTGCGTAAAAGGCAGTAATTGCTCATAAATCACTCGAGAAATTTGCCATTGGCCTGTACGACGATGGCACCCCCGGTGGGTTGCCCGATTTTGGCAGCAAAACCAATTTTAGATCTTCCAAATCTTCGGAAACCTGTCGCATACACGTCTGCGTTGTGTGTGTGTGCTATTAACTAAGTATTTTGTATTTCAGAGTATATAGCTTTTTATATTAGAGTTTATTGTCGACAGATCTTCCTTTAGTTCGTGGAAGTGCCATCGTACTGTCGGTGGTGGCGACGACGTCGTCGGGGGAGTCGCCTGCGATGTCGTCTCTCGCGCTCACCATTATCATCATCATAATCGACTGGATCGTCAGGATCTGGTTGTGGTAGAAACGGTGCAAACGCCAATTCTCGGCTGTTTGTGTTGTAATGGTTGTGGTTTGAGGCATCTCAAATATATTGTCATCGGTTCCAGAAAATTCTCCGCTCTAAATGAGTTTTCTCTCTCCACCAAAGTGAGTTCTTCCGTACCTTCAACAGATCGTCCCAAGGTCTGAAGGATGTGAAACCAAGACGCCGTGTTGAAAGCGTTTTTGACGTCGAGTATAATAACAACGCCATACTACTTGGATCCTCCTTTCCACCTCCTTCGATAACCTCTCTAAGGGCATCAACGGTTGAGCGGCCTTTCCTGAAGGCTTATTGGTTGTTGATAAGACTCCGCGGGCCTTGCGTAAAAGGCAGTAATTGCTCATAAATCACTCGAGAAATTTGCCATTGGCCTGTACAACGATGGCACCCCCGGTGGGTTGCCCGGTTTTGGCAGCAAAACCAATTTTAGATCTTCCAAATCTTTGGAAACCTCCTGTCGCATACACGTCTGCGTTGTGTGTGTGTGTGTGTGTGTGTGTGTGCTATTAACTAAGTATTTTGTATTTCAGAGTATATAGCTTTTTATATTAGAGTTTATTGTCGACAGATCTTCACAGTTTTCCTAAAGTTTCTTGCATTTCGACATGAAGAACATTTAATAAGATTTATCCTAAAACTCGTATATATCTATCTATCTATAACTATATCTATCTATATCTATCTATCTATCTTTTTTATATATATATATATTTTTTTTATATATATAAAACAGGATGTGTGTATGTATGTAACGTATGGACTCCAAAACGGCTAAGCCGATTTTGATGAAATTTTCAGGGAATCTTCAGAATATTCAGGCGGGTGACACTGTGAAGTCTGATTTTAGATTTTCGGTCTACTGGCGGAGGGGCGTGGCGAAATCCAATTCTCATATTGCACCACCAATGACATACGAGTATACATATTTTTTTACTTTATTTTTTCCTTGGTGCATGTACTTAGTACTGTACTTAGTAAAGTGTACTGTTAAAAACAAAAACAAAAACACAAAAAAATTAAAAAATTAAAAAAATTAAATTAAATTAAAAAATTAAATTAAATTTTTTTAAATAAATTAAATTAATTAAATTCTCCATATCCTGTCGTACTCTGAATTAATTTATTGCAAACTTAATTCCGTGTTCTTATGTAACCACCGGTGGCACTTCTACGAACTACTGCCAAGCTCTAAATGCCTTATCATCCCAAATTATAATTACCTGATACGTGGGCAAATTTTCTTCTTTAATAATTGCCTCCTGAGCTTCACCAGAATGCATACAGTATTGTTATTCTGTAAGTTGGATGTTGGCGCCAACAAAGTTAGTAGCATTGTCACAGTAGATATTTTGGCAATGTCCTCGTCTAGCTATGAATCTTTTTAGTGCACAGAGAAACGCTTCAGTTGATAAGTCGAAAACTAGTTGTACCGCTTTGGTAATATTGTAGTGAAGAAGAATTGAGTTAGCCGCCAACTCGAAGAATTTCATTCTCATCTATAAATGGCGAAACCCCTAATATGTAAATGGCGAGAACCACGTTCGTCTGAAAATCCGCATGTTGAACTCTTTTGATGATAACTGTCATAGCCTCATCTAGATCCTATGATCTTAGTTCTCATCTAGATCTTGGTTCTTGATATAGGACTCTTCAGATGACGTATGAGTAACTTGCTATGTAACAACAATCGATTTGAAGTCTTATTGAACAATTGACCATTACTTTATTTGACTTCAGCTCTTATATACTAATTTATGCAATATTATTTACAATAAAATGAATTGCCATAAGGCAGTTTTACCATAAACAAAAACCAATCTTGTGAGTGTCAGCATAACAAGCAACGGCACCTGAAACCATTCGAAAGCAGCGGTCAGTGACGCTGCCTGCTATGCAGACACAGCAAATTTAGCAGCGATACCTGTGATCGCTGGACAAGTGCGGTCTAACTCGATGGTCGTTGGCCGATGTTTCGACTGATATTTGTATTGTATTTTATTTATTATGTTTTCGAGTTACATATTTATAAATTCAATTATGGTTTTTAATTCTCTTATACATAATATTCTCATAGATAATATAAAATCCTATAATTGGGGAAAAAACAGTATCGGTCTTCATATTTTTGAGAGCCCCATCAATGTCGATAAAGGCTACCAGAGTGTATTCCTTGCAGAAGATTGATTCCTTTATGGTGCTAACTAGTGAGTGTAGGGCCGTCTCCGGCGAGCGTCCTTTTGTATAGGCATGATGGCTTTTTGATAGTTTGACACATTCTATGTTGGTTCTTATGTGGACGACTAATAATCTCTCGAAAGTTTTCGAGAGAAAGTCTGTAAAGCTGATGGTCCTAGAGTCTTTCGAGGCCGCATGCGAACATTTCCTAGCCTTAAGTATGAATATAACCTTAATTTTTTTTATATATTGAATGACAAGTGGAGAGCACACCAAAAGTCGAGCTCATTTACAAGTAAATGCGCTATAAAAGAAATATAACCTCGGCTTCGCTCTGTTTCAAGGGAATATGTGAAAGTTTTAGACAGCCCTTATAGATATCCATAAGCTATGGGGCTGCTATTGCTGAAACAATCTGCATTTCTTTAGGCGTGATCCCATCTGGACCCGGGTGACTTATGGGGTTTAAAGGTATTGATGCCCATAGTGGCCGGGCCTTATTGATCATCCCCTCTATAAGTTTTGGAGTTCGGTGTGCGCTTATTATGCGCGAGACCTGCAGCCGATGAACTCTATTAAACAGTTTCCGGTTAGTTAGCCACGCGGTTAGTTTTTAATGATTCGGCACCATCCGTGCCAATGACGCGTGGCAGGCAGCTGTTTTCTTGCAGGCATCCTCAGTGTGTTGCCGAAATTTGAGGCGATCGTTGATCAACATGCCTACATATTTAATCGCGCTCTGTGCGTATGTGTGTGCTATTAGCTAAGTATTTTGTAACTCAGGGTATATCATTCTTGTTTTACTTGTTATTGTATCTTTTGTTAGTGTTGTTTTTCTTGTTGTTGTTTTTGTTGTATTAATAGAACATCATGTTTGTAAGAAATCCTTAATTACTCGGTTTCTCACTTTAAATTGTTTTTTAATTTTTACTTTCCTGCTGTTGCAGCTTTTTTACTCTTCCTGCCTCCTCCAGCCATGCTGTTAACGCCATTGTCTCTCCATCGCTGTCTTTTTATTCCACCCCTCCCAACCGGCTTCCGCCCACACAATCCTTGAATTCTGAAAGTAAAGGTGGATGGCTACAAGGACTTCCAATCCCGAGATCCCGGAATATTTATTCCTTGAGTCGCGGTAATTGTAAAATCCTGGATTTCGGAACGCCGAATGGCCACCCTCGCCTGCTTGCTCCGCTCCATCCAACCAGCCACCCACTTGTTTTGCGGCTCAAGAAGTTGTACTCGCATCTCTATTTAAATTCTGTGGCAACATGTTTATTTTATACGCTCGCGGCATTTTATGCGGTTCGAGTTTTTCTACGCTTCTGGCTGCCTTCTCTGTGCGGTTTATAATTTCGTAAAAACTTTTCGCGAAAGTTTAATTGAAATTTGACATCGTCATTCTGTTCGGCGGCGAGATGCTTGTAAAAGATATCGTGCTGAAAATTTCACATTTCAAACAGCTGTTCTTTCAAACCTTTGAAATACTTGATGGTAAAAGAGGGAGCGTGGAGGCCGTCGGGATGGGCGTGGGTGTGGGGGTGAGAAGGAAGGTGGGAAAAGCTGAAGGAAGGAAGACTGAACAAGTTTATTAGCGCTGATTGGACCTGAAGTGGGGGAAAATGGCAGACAAGGGATTTGCTACAAGGATTTGTGTATATTCTGGAAAAACAGGAAAAACTCCCGCACGGGTGCTCAGAACTGACTGGTGGACTCCATCGTCAGCACCCGAAATGAGCCTGAAATTCAGCAGTGAATTCGGACGGACATTAAAAATTAATTAAAAGAGAGCGAGGAGGAGCGGAAGACGACGGCGTTGTTCTCTATCCATATTTATTACTTTAATCCCGTAAAAAGCCTTCCTTTGTTGTGGCAATCCACCACTCATTTCACTGTAGAGCGAGAGCTGAGTGCAGATTAATTTTAATTGCTTCTTAATTGTCTGTCCCATTGTACTCGTGGCCGGACTCGATGCAAATGAAAGCGTTTTGTCTGTTCGAGTCAAGCGCACCGCAAGAGACGACGAGTACCAGCCGCAGCATCTTGCGGGTGCCACAGCATCCTTGCAGTATCCTTACACCATCTCGTATGTGTCTTTTGTCTTGTGCTTGGGGTTGGTAAGTGTGCACGTGTGTGTGTGTGTGTGTGTGTGTGTGTGTGTGTGTGTGTGTGTGTGTGTGTGCGAAGAGGCTGTACGATGTGTCCTTGTTCAAATCTATTTAAGTGATAATCGCAATTACGAGTATGAATTCGTTCATCATACGTATGTGAAGCAGTTTGGAGTCTTATATCGAGCTGTACCTGCCGACCCAGCAGCTCCCTATAAAGTGTTTTCTTCCCGATCCAATGGTTTTCTGATGGTCTTGGAAGTTGTTGTGTTTTGATGGTCTCATTAATACGTTTGCCTTGAGAACTTAAATGTAAATAATTAAAATGTAACAAACGCTTCAAAGTTTCCTCTTGTTTGTGACCAGTTAACCATGAATAAAGTATTAAAATTGGTTACCGGTTTCAGTTAGTAAAATAAAATGCATGAAATTATTTGAGTAATCCAAAATTTCAAACCTAGAATATTAGAATTACAATTTTCTGAAATGTAAAATTTATGGAAATCTGAACCCGCTTTGGAGTTCATCAAGTTATACAATAAAATTGTGTGCCATTATTAGAAAAGATGTAGAATACAATTAAAAGTGAGAAGAATTTAAGGAAAAGCTGAGGAAAATTAACGTAATTGCAATAAATTATAAATAAAAACTCTTTAAATAGTAATTTAAGCAAATATATAAAATATAATTGTAACATTAATATTAACATTAATACAAATAAGAAATACATAGAGATAAGAAATACATAGAGAAATAAAGAATGTAATACAATAGATAAAATAACACAAAGTCTTAAAATATTGAAAGAAAAAACTAACAAGAAGTTAAAAAATATTTAAGAAAATCTTATTAAACAACAAACAAGTTTGTGCGATTCAGCTGAAAAAGGAACATACAAAATAATCCTTAAACTGAAATCAATAATCTAAGTCTAAAAGTTCTAAAATCTTAATTTAGTTTCACTGAAAAAAATATTAAGCAAAGTCTTCCAATTCCATTTCCACTTTCATTACAATAACAGCAACCACAAAATCTACTCATTCATGACAGAGTACGAGTATCATTCAGTCGAAAATCAGACAGTTTTCGTTTACGAAGTTGCCCGCACAATTTTTCCTTAACAGAAAATAAACATCTAAATAATCAGATGTATTCACAAATTTGTGACGAAATTACAGAGCACAATGACGAAGTTGAGTGGAATTTTTCATGCGCAACTTCCGAGTTTACAAATTATTGTTATTAAATTCGAAACATATTGAAATTCTTCAGGATGCAAAGTCTTAAAAGTGTAAGAAGAATTATTTGAAAACCTATAGAAGGGAATAATTTAATTAATTAACTTATTAAATTTATATGATCAAAAGTAAAGCAGAAAAAGAAAATGAGGAAATAACAAATTTAAGCCTTCGTATCCAGAAACTTTCGCATATGAAATCTCAGTTTTTATTTAGTACGTGATTGTTATTGAGAAAACCCACTAAAACTGTTTAAAAAAGTTGTATATGTTATATTCTGTACGATTCCTTTCTAGAATTTGAGAGATAATCGGAGAATTTGCCTTCCTTTTGATCATCTTATGTATTTACGAACTCGCAGAAGTTGCTGAAACCTGTAAAAATGCGATTCAGTTGTTTTTGAAACAGTATTAGAGAACATTCTAATTACTAAATAAATATGTACATTGATTAATACACACACATACTATAGTTGATTACATAAACGAGGCTTGTATGTTTATTAAATCGCCACTGCAAATGGCGGGCGATATATGAAACTTACAAATCTAAACGAGAACAAATAAAGGAATCATATATTTATTAATTTCAACGAAATCAAGGACTCTCATTTGCACTGTTAATATGACTGTTAAGTGTTTGGATTCCTGATTAAGAAAGTCTCAGCAATTCCACTTCCGCCCAAAATGCATGTCAAGGAAAGCTGAAAGATCGCGGCTGAGGAAGAGCAGGGAAGCCGCCAAGAATGCGATAACATGTTGACAATCAGTCATTCGGCAACGAGATAGGTAAGGACCCGTCCCGAAACCAACGCCTTTCAGCACTCGTTTCTGCTCACACGCCCCTTTTTTCGTGCTTCTCCTCCTTGCAGTAGTTAAAGTTTTGCGGCTAAAAATGAAACTGAAACTGAAACCTTCTGCAGACTTTGAAGTACTTAATGATGTTGTTCGCCTTGTTCTGCCGTCCATAAACTTTCAACTAGACTACATGTCTGTTGTTGTTGTTGTTAGCTGCAATTCTCTTGCTTATAAAAGCCAATAACACTGAAGCACTCGTGCGTCCGCTGTGTGATGTGGAGTCGCTGCACTGATTCGCCTCCGCGTCCTTCGTTCACCCGGCGCAGACACATCCCAGTGAATTATAACAGCATTCCGTCCCTATTCAGACGAAAATAAATCAAATTGTCTGCGTAATTTTCTGCTGCCATCAACTTGGTCAACCTCAACTTGTGCACAGCAATTGCAATTTGCAGTCCGTACTAACTTGGCCCTCAATTTCTGCTTTCAATTAGATGTGTTTGAAGAAATTTCTGGGGCAATTAAAAGCGTATCTGCTGCAATTCAGTTTAATATAACCAGAAATTTTATAATAATGAAGAAATTATGAATGCAGAAGGCTTAAGTAATTTTCTTAAATGCAACACAAAATCCGCAAAGAGCAAAAATTGAAAAGTTAAAAACCTCATTTAAGTTCCACCAGCCGCTGGAATTCAATCTTTTGCACTTCTCAGCGGAATTTTCGCGCCTCGCCAGCAGAAGCCTACAAATCACGAGCAAAAAAAAACAAGCAAAAGTAAACTCCGAATCACTCCTCCGTAACTCGACCCATCCGCTCCATGAAGTCGCTCCAGAACCAGAAGATTTAAATCTTCAAGCGGCAACTCGCGAAGCTGGCGAAGAAGTGTGCGAGGAAAAGAAGAGGAAGTAATAAAAATCCACAAATTAAATAGCTAAAAACAAATAGAAAAGCGGCCCGAATTCAGTGCCAAGGAAACTGTGCGAGTGCGGACAAGGATGCGCCTAACAACAGTATGCTGCGAATTCCGGCATTTAAAGTGGAAGAAGGCATTCAGTGGCGAAAAGTACTGAGAGTTTATTTGCGCGAACAGATGCTGAGAAGTTAAAAACGAGTGTGTGCGCTGTGTGAGCGAATGCGTTGGCCAGCACCAACACCAGCAGCAACAACAACAACGGTAAGAGGCGACTATTTACGATTTATGTAACGATTTATCTAAATTTTATTAGTGAACAATTTTTGATTTGTTTACAATTTCATAATTTGTATTTATTAATACACCGAAGAGAAAAGTTAGAATTGTATAAAATAAATACCTTTTCCTTTTAGATTGCGATAATTTTCGTTTCTAATTCAACACAACGGAGAAGTTTATCTTTAAAATTAACCAATTACAGAAGAATGAGGTCCAGAAGCAGAAGCGAAACTCAATGCGCTACATGGGAAGACCAGCAGAAGGACCTGCAACTGGCATCTGTGAAAAGCAAGTCGAGTCCCTTCGCACCGACTTTGGCAAGTTATGAAGTTAATGAAGTTCGCCTCCTGCACTGCCAAAGTACGAGCGGCAGCGGCTTCTGCGTGCGGGAATTTTGCCAAAAATTTGCAGCAGGCAGATCGGAAACTTAAATACCCAACACCTACTCAGCGCTCAGTGCAAGGACACTAAGGCTGATAAGGACTAATTTATCTCTGGCTTTAGAGGAAATTTAAAAATTAAGGCAGACTCGACTGTCCAAGTTTTATCCGGAATGATTCGAAATATTTGTAGAAGAAGCGAATCTTTAAATAGTTGTTTAAATTTTAACTAATTTTTCCCCAAGTTTTCGAAATGTTTGATCAAAAATCACACCAACCTCAGATTGTCTTCGAATACAAAATTTGAATGGAGCGTAAATTTTATGAAGACATAAAATCGAAATGAAGCTCCAGTTTAAATGAGGCGTAAATTCTTCCCTTTATTATTCGACCGCAAATCACATTTCATCTGATTATTTAGCATTCCGCACGGTCTCGTGCAGCATCAGATGTGCTGAAAATTCTAAGCTCTCAATTTCTCTTCAACGAAATGAACTTCAGCTTAGCTAAGGGAACTTCATTCCATTTTATTGGCGCCCCAAATAATGTCGGCCTCGCTCCGGCATACGGAGGATGCAAAATACTTGTATGTATTACGCTGAAATCACAATTCTATACCTGAAGGTACCCCCACCGGGCAACCAACGTGCGGCAAAAACAGTACGTACAACCTGTGAATTCTGCACTCCATTCGCAGTTACTTAGAAAGTGTTAAAAAGGCTTCTGTTGGTTGGTCGCAAAAGGAGGGGATGGAAGCGGCGGCGAGGAAATGAAAGAATTACGTTGTTGCTGAAGTTAATGCCGCTGATAAGGATACAGAAAATGGACTCGTCGGAAAAATTGAAATACGCGGAGCGAATACGTGTTTACGATGTGGCGTTCGGGAGCCACGAGCCACAGAGAAGAATCCATGGACCGCGTACCGATTGCAAACCCCACAACAGCTCGTCAAACGCCCAGTTTTGAAAACCTGACACCGTTGTTGGTGTGGTGGATGGCGAGGAGGAGGAGAAGGAAGAGGCTGGCAGCACGGTTGCTGTTGATTGGGAAGGAAGGAGAAGTTTGCTGGAATCTGCACTTGAGGATAAACAAATGCATTTCAATTTCAATTCATTTGTATTCGTGTACCGAAATCTGTGTTCCGGCCAACACGCCAAACGCGTCAGTCTGCGCGTTCGTTTGCATGGAGATCTTCGTCTGCTGGAACTCCTTGACTGCAGTTTAAGTTTTGTTTTTTGTCTTTTTCAGCTTTTTCTCCGTCTCGAAACTCATATCCTTGCAGAATATTCTGCATCTGCTGTTTACAGTTTTTCTTAACAGTGAGTTGTGCAAACACATTTTCTCACAAAACTGATTGCTTCGCATCACAGACAGCCAGGCGAACCAGGAATATGTAGAGTGGTCAACCACCAACCATGACCATGAACCGCTCTACCAACCATTCAAACAACCACGCCACGAAACCAGCAACGGAACCAACGACCAATCCAACCAGCACACTAAGAAACCAACAATTCAATTAAGCAACAGAGAAACCTACGACCCAAAAATACGTCCAACTAAACAACCAACAAACCAATCATTCAATGTAACAACCAACTAACTAAATGAAGCAATTGAGTCCAAACTAATTAACCATCCAACAAACCAGCGGACCAACCAGCCAACCAACTAAACAACCTTCCATTCAACCTGTCAACCAGCTTAATTCACAGCTCCACCAACCATTCAAGCAAACAGCCACGGAACCAACGACCTTCCAATTCCAATATTCCAACATTGAATGAACCAACAACACATCCAACTAAACAACCAACCAACCGATTGACCAAGCATTCAATATAACTACCAATTAACCAATCGACCGAACCACCAACCAACGAACGAACCATCCATTCAAACCACAAACCAACCACGCCAATCAACCGCTCCATCAACCGTCCAACGGACCAAACAACCAGTTTTATTTGCTTAAAAATCGAACTTTGCTAATTGCAATAGATAAATTGCATAAATTTCCCCCCCCCCCCCCCCCCCCGCACCGCCATATTGCAGAGATCCCATGGAATCCCATATCCTACCAGCAATTAAGAAGCCTCAGAGTTTTTTCAAGGAAACTGGCAACCCTGGCGCCGACAACCATGCAGCCCAAACGAAGTCCTTTTGCATCTGCACGAATTTAAATTTTTGCGAAGCAGATAAAATTGTCCGTACCAGAGGATGGGGTTCATAAAGGGTTTGATTCCCGATTTACTGATGCAACTGGAGATAATCACTTAGTGAAACTTTTGAGCTGAACGAAACAAAACTCAACACAGCAACCGTAGACAACAAGTTTTTCTTTATTTAAAAACGGAATCGAAAGCAGACGCATATATTTTGAAACTTTTTATAAGCATCTTTATTGAAAAACGGAATCGAAAGCAGACGCATATATTTTGAAACTTTTTATAAGCATCGAACACGTCGTCAGAGGTGGAAAAAAACAACCCAAGACCTTGAGAAAACGAATTCAAACGATTGTAACGAAATTTAAGTGGGGATTTTTGAAGCGACACAAACACAGGGACACACTCTTCATCAACACCGAAGACAACTACAAATTGTGGACTCGAACGGGCAGGTGAACGGAAGAAGAAGTGAACTGAAAGCAGAAGTGAATTGAAAGCCGCACCATGGTAAGCAAAGAAATTAATCAGCAAACGGAGTGCGAAACGCATGAAGGACTCGTGCGATTATTAAAATTTGTAAAATTGAAAGAATCAACAGTGCCTTCTGTTGTTGTCAGTGGTGACGTTGTTGTTGTAGTTGCTGATTACACTACTGCTCCTGCTGCGGCTGCATGCAACGCACAAACGTTTATCTTCGGCGACAATGCATCATTTCCGCATGCTTACACGCGGCTGTGCGAGCTGCCGCCGCTGCACCTTCTCTCCTTCCTCCCAACACCACCATTCGCCCCCCATCCTCGTCCCATTTCACTGCACCAGCACTTTAGGGATAAAAAGATCTTGGGTTCCGGTTCCAGGAGGCTGCAACGCGCCCGATTGCATTACTCCACGCTTCAGCGCAAGGCTGCAAGTCATGCAAGCAGCTGTGCAGCCAGCAAGGGAAAAAACCAGAAAAATTACGATATCTACGAAAAATTTATGAAAATCTGGCGAAAATAATGCCAAGCAGCAGTGCGAGCAAGTGATGCATCTGTGTGCGTGTGAGAGCAAGTGTCCCTCTGTACATATTTATGAAAATTCAGGATAAACGATGTGATGGAGGTGGCGCTGAAAAACGCGTGCCAACCGTACGCGACAAAGCGAGCGACGGGCAAAGCGCGACGAGCGACACGCGACATGCGACGCGACTTCACACCAACGAGTGGGTGAAATTTTTGAATAATTTGCAGCCATAAAATATGCAATAAGCCAACAGCTGTTGTTAAATTGTTTTGAAAGCCGCGCCATCACATTATTTATACACAATACGGTCCGTCCGTCCGCAGGTTTCGCCGTCTGTTGGCGGCGGCGGCGTCGGCGGCTTTAAAGTGGCGACTGTGACTGCTGGACTCTCATCACTTTGGCGTTGATAATTCGGTGATCCGTGGAAAATACGTATGCGGATAAAATAACAGGATTCCAATTGTCGTTGTTGTTTTTGTTGATGTTGGTCTGGTTTTTTTAAGTGATGTATTGCCGTATATAGAAACAACAACAGCAACAAAAAGGCAACCAACGCGTACCATTTTTGCTACTTTTAAGCGAAAGTGAAACTTTGTTGTGTTTTCGACCGGGAAGCATTGGACACAACAACGACAACAACAACCACAAGTGAAGCGATAAAAGTCGCAGCAAATATACGCCAGAAAGATTTACAAATATGAATTTTTACTGCAAGGATTTTCACAAAATTTCCAACGCGGAATTTACAGAGTTTTCAAAAATGTCAAATTTCAATTTAACAATTTAATAATCTCTGCTTTTCTTCTCTTTCAGCCACCCAAGAAGAAAGCTGCAGCAAAGGGAAAGAAAGCGAAGCCAATTCCATGTAAGTTTCAAAAATTTTCAGTATTTAACACTGATTTCTATTCTCTCATTATGTTGGAAAAACTATTGTTGGAAAAAAAATTTTTTCTTTTAAATATTTGAAATTCATTCAAATTTTAAATTTTCAAACTCTGTCTGGTTTTTTTTTAAAGTCGGGTATGCTATTGGGCCTCATTAACCCCCGGGCGCCCATTTCCTCCGCGCTCTCCTTCACAGAGTTACAACTCCGACTTCTCTCAGGCCGCAAGCTGCAAACGTCGCGTGCTGCCGCATTTAAGCGGCCACAACACTGCACAGAACACGACGCGCAACAAAGGGTTAATTTAAACAAAAGAAAAACAACATTGTTGCCCCATAAAAGAAGCGACGCCATGCAGCGAAACGAGGCGATAAATTATCAGCTCGCGTAGCACCGCAACTCGCGGCTTTTTACGATACATCTCAGTACTCAATGCAGCGAGTTTGTTGAAAAAACGTTTTAGTTTGAACTTTAAAGCAGCAATACGGTGCACGAGGATCTGTGCCTGTGTGTGTGTGTGTGTGTTTGTGTGTGCATGTTTGTATGTGTGTGGTTGAGCTGCGTGCGTTCAGCGCGAGCCGATAACTCATACCAAAACGCAAGCATCGCAAATAAATTCGTAGCTTCGGCTGGTCGTAGAGGTCGAGAGAAAATTCTAATGCAGAGGAAACGGATGCTGTCACGTCAGCAAACATGTCGCCGCTAGATGGTATCTGCTGTTTCTCTTCTCCCAATTGAGCCCCGAGATTTGTGAGGTGTTTTGCGAGAAGCACAAATGAAGGATTTTTTTAGTTTCAATATAATTTCCGCTACTGCGTCGTTTTAAGCCAGCCGCTCGGGTGGAGATTTTCGTGCAGATGTTTTTTGATTCTCGTAAAATATCAGTTAGTTATTTATGGCAAGCAGCTCGCACATAAATACCGCTATTTCATTCTTAATTAACAACGTTAAGAGCCTGAAATGCTTGTGGTACACTGGCCGCAACCAAAATGGCGTCTTCCTGCATCTCTTGCGATGATTTGAACCCACGTCCGTAACAACACACACGCACACATACACATGCCCATTTTTATACATACACATCTAGAGCGCTTCCCACTCTCCATTTTAATTGCTTTCAATTCAACGTTCTCGCAATTCAACGTTTTACGGCGGTTCGCACTCGGCTGCCTGCCACTTTTTTGCTGTCCATCCTCGCTACGTTTTTTCCTTGTTTTCCCTTGCGGTGTCTAATTGTTGTGCAGAATGATAACGACGCTGACGTCCTTCGCGCAGACCGCATGAACTTGCATTCGGCTGCTGCACGAACGGAAGAACGGAGACGCTCCGCTTTGTGTCGTCCGTTGTCTAGTGCGATTTCCTTCCGGGGTGCAGCGCACGTGGGCGGGTGGTGGTGGTGGTCTCTTTTCTTATTGCTCCTGCATATGCACGGCACAGGACTAGCAGCTCGACCACATCGACCTGTACGCCACTGCAAGCATCCTGATCGCCCGCAATGTTTTTGGTGCGTTTCCTCTCCAGACATCGCACGTCGCATGCAACGGCAGAGAAGCACTTAATTGCGAGCCCCAGAATGCGTGTTTTTCAATGATAAATGCATTAAGTGAAACCGGCCATAATATTCCACCGCCCCATTAGCCAAATAACTGCACAGTTGCACCGCAAAACAACAAAACGTCGCATACGACCCCCACCCCCGAAAATGGTACACATTGTCAGTTTATTCTGACAATTAAGTCGGCAATCTTTGCTCGTTTTTGCAACACACACGCGCTGCTGGCGGACTGCCCCTCGGCAGTGCAGTTGGCGACCATAATAAACCCAAACGCAATTTTAGTTAACTTCCAGTGCATTCAGTCGCGCGGCGACTCGGCGAGTCAGTGTGTCATTCCTTCGTTGCTTGTATAGAACGCACGCCACGCATCCGCGCCGTTACGGCTTAATTGTCCTCGCTCTGGCCTCCGCTGCTGGCCTGAAATATTTACAAATTGTTGCCAACAGCTGGCAGCATGCGGCTGCAATGGTTCCGGTGCACCCGCGCTGCGTTCATGTGCGTGACTGGACACGTTCGTGGTGAAGCCTCCGTAAGGGGGAATTTATTTTGCAACATTCGGGAAGTGCTCCTGCCACTCGGCTGTCTTTGCTGAAGCGCGCCACACCCGCGACATACATATATCAACTTTATGGGGCGCGCAGCTGGAACGAATCACAGGCGGTAATTAGTTGGAAATTAATTCCTTTAATGATCTACAAAAACAATTAATTGGAAATGTGGTTTAGTGAAATCACTTTCTGATGCCTCAGTTAAGGGTTTTCGAAACTACATTTCATAATCTACTCTGCTGCGTGCAGTTTCGTTGTGGAATTTTAAAATTTCTTAGAGTTCTTTTTGATTCTATCAAAACCGGATATCGGATTAGAAAATCGAGGAGTTTTAGCAATTTAATATGGACTACAACGAGGTCCCAACGCCTCATAAGACTCCGATGTGGCTTCTGCTCTCCTTGAGAAGCCTGCTAATTCAAATCCAGTTTCCCGTTTCACACAAACTCTCTGGCGACCTTCGAGACCCCCGCGGCTTTCCTGCCCTCCGTACCAGCCTAAAAACCTTCTTTACTCCCTCTTTGCAGCTCTTATCGATGGCATCGACTTAAACGAAATGGATGAAGACCAACTTCGGGGATTCGCCTTGAAGCTGAAGGAGGAAATGGATCGGGAGCGAGAGGAGCGTAATTTCTACCAGATTGAGCGGGACAAGATGCGATTATTCTGGGAAGCTTCAAGACGACAAGTGGGTGAGTGTCGTCAAGGGCGGGGAAGTTAGCATGTGAGGAGAATACAAATTAAAACTTTATCGAACACGAATGCAAAGGACAACAAGGAGGCACACGATGTACAGAATTGGCGTGCTTAAAGGGAAATTAGGTACCATAAATTAGGTGACAAGGTGACCTAACAAAGGGCACCACCAGCTGTCATATCAAGGAATGTCCCGGAGACACTTTTATGATAGGAAAATGTCTCAAAATAGATTTTTAGTACAAAAAATGAAGGATTTCAGACATGATCCAAATTTATCAGAATGAAGCTTTTTCATCCTCATGCTCCTCCTCTTCCTTACAAACCCCACTATCGTTTATATGTCTCTCAATGTCTCTTTTTCTTCTTTCCCAGAGGAGTTAACGCAGGATCTGGATGCGAAGGAGAAGCACGTGGCATTGACGGAATACATGTCCGACTTGAATAAGAAGAACATTACGCAGAAGATGAAGCATCTGCAGTTCGAAACCGTCGGCAAACTGGGCAAGATGCGTGCGCATACAACGGCTGAGAAGAAGGTGGCCCAGGACGTCCACGTTCAGCAGGAACAGGAACTAGAGAAGGACAAGCGGGAGCTGCGACGGTGTCTGCGCGAACGCGAACAAGCCAATGAGCTGCAGCTGCACCAAATAAGAATACGACACATCGAAGAATTGTCGTGAGTTGTGCCGGGGATAGGTGGGGTCCACATTTGCATACTCTGCCCCCTCTCTCTCTCTCTTCTTTCTAGTAACCAACGCCTTGTATTCGAGGGCCGGGCCAAGGACGCCAGACTTATGCACGAGGAGCGCATCGCGACGCTCAGGAACGACATGCGCTTGATCTGCCGCATGGAGATGTTCGAGGTGGAGGAGCGCAAGAACTTGCAGGTGCAGCAGCTGGTCGAGAGCCACGAACTGGCCTTCATCGAAATGAAGAACTACTACAACGACATCACGCTGAACAACTTGGGCCTGATCAGCAGCCTCAAGGAGCAGCTGGAGGCCGTGCGCAAGCAGTCGGAACGCAACGAACGCTTGGCTAGCGAGGCGCTGCTGGAGAACCGCAAGCTCAAGGAGCCACTCGAGGCAGCAAACATCGAGCTGCACGATCTGCGGCGTAAGCTGGAGCACTCCCAGCGCGACCGCCAGCAATTGACGCGCACTAGACATCGCAACGCGCACGTCGAGAAGCGACTGAAGTCGCTGACGTGGGAGACAGAGGTTCTGCTGCTGCGCAACGACACGCTGAACAAGGAACGCGACGAGCTGAGAAGCAAGTTCGATGACGTCTTCCTGGAGCTGCAACACAAGATGAGCCTGAAGAATACTTTGCTGCAACGCAAAATCAATTCGCTCGAGAAGGAGGGCGAGAAGCGCGAAGTGCTGCTCAAGGAAGTGGTATCCGTTTGTGGGCCGGAGGTCAAGGAGAAGCACGAGAAGCTGAGGAAGAAGGTCGAGCAGCTACTGGACGCGAAGGACACGGAGATACAGGAGCTGCGTTATACAGTGGCGCGCGTTAGCAAGGCGCACGACGACATGTTGAAGGTCTACGAGGCCAAGCTGAAGCAGTACAACATTCCGGAGCAGGAGTTGGGCTTCGAGCCCGTGCGCCAATCGGCCAAATGGTCGTACCTTTGCGGCCCCGCTGGGTTGGTGACGAAGAATAAATAAGCGGGATTCAGTTCGTACGGAGGATGTGTGACTCGATTTGTTTCTGAATAAAACTTGTTAGAATCATGTTGATATAAAACATCGTAGTTTCATTTTTCGGTAAACGAGACTAGGCAATCAACGATCTCGTCTCGCTCTCTGCTGAAAAATTGGGAGGGAAAGCGAAGCCAAAGCGGTCTTTAGTCAAAACAGGGGCTTTAGAAGAGACGAGGACCGAGATCGAGGCACACTGTTCCATGTGAGACGGGAACCTAAGTGGACAAATTTCATCCGGCCGAAAAAGAAACGAGACACCATCACAGATCAGGCTGAAACCATCGCGGCCGTGAAGGGCTTTTTTTAGGGAAGACGAGACAGCCTTTTTGAATCGTGATGAAATCCGAAATATAGACTTCCTTTTTAGCCTTGAAGGGAGTTGGAAACGGCAAAGCTGTGAAGGCCAGACGACTGATCTCAAAATCGAGACGAAATGCGGCACCGCGATAGCCTTTTTTAGTCTAGACGAGAACCAAAATCTAATCTTTCTCAATTGAGTCCTCCGATCATAACGAGATGCGAGACCGGGAAAACCTTCCCCGATCTATACGATGATTGATGCCGCCTTATTCTTCCCGCAGATATGAGAGCGAGATAGCTCAAAATCCCAAGAAATATCGACGCCGGAGCATCCTCTCAACTGGCTACTTTAACCCATTACAACATAGCGTTCGATATATCGGGCGCCAATTATTTCTAATTGTTTGTACAAAAGCATTCGTTATTATCAATGAAGTTCTTAAAAAGTGCTCAGGGACACTTTATGCTGTAATGGGTTAAATGCGTCCCAGAAATGCTACTTCAGCACTTGCACAATGTGTTTAGATTCCAGAAAACATGGCTACAAATGACAACTCGAAGAGCTTTTGAGCTTTTATTGATTCTACTTTAACTTAACCAGCTAATGCAACGACTTATAGTTCGTTATAATAAGATTCGAAATAAATTCCTAGATATACTTAATTATTTTCGTGTGTTTCCGTCAACAACTTGGCGGTATGCGAGTTAAACTCGATAAGAATTCAAATTCGAAGAATGATACAATGGAAAAATTTATTTTAGCATTTGTAACGCAGAGTTTAAGGAAATTCAACTGTATTCTTGAGAACACAAATTTACAAATTGTTACTTATTGTAGGTAATAGTGAAAATTAAGTGTTTTATTTTAAAAATAATATTAAGGACTGAAGCAATAATAGTTGAAAATACAATATTCTTAACAAAAAGGCATTCCATCGCCCTAAACTTCCACTTCAGCAAAATTTCTAACTTAATAATTATTAATAGTTATTCTTTAAAGTATTTTTGCTGTTTTCTAATCAAAACTTTTAATAATCTAGCTTATTGTTTTTCTCTTCTCGTGTTCGAATTTCATTCCTGTTTATGGTTTTAGTTTCTTTTTTGGAAAAAACGTATCACATGTTATCAGCTGTCCGCTTCGTTCGGTTCGAAAACTGTTATTTTTGTGGCTTTTGGACTTTTGCGATTTTTCTTATTTTTTCTTTTTCGGGTTTTTTTTTGTTTTTGTCAACTATGGTTGGTTACTGTACAATTAAATAAAAGATTCGCTTATTTCCTGCATCGTAAAAATGTATACGCAGTAATGTATGTGTAACAATTTCCAGTGTTGCTTTCTGAGCAACAGCAAAGCGTGAGAAGGTACAAAATGGTGCTTAATATTCGTTTCCTAGACTTCATTTTTGCTAAATTTCATTCCGTTTCCACCTACTTATTGCTGATGGTAACTAAAGGGTTAATGCAAAGGAATTCATTCAATTAAATGCTTTCTCTTTCTTCGCGAAGTCAATTTTATTGATCACAACAGGTTTTCACAGATTAGTATATTTTTCAGATTGCTTGCTTGTGTTTTACTACTCGATTCTTTTTGTTTTGTAATAGTTAAGCAATACAGGGGTTTCGAGTGCTGCAAGTGAGAATTGTTTTAGGTTAGCCTGGATGGCCATGAATTTCCCTTTCAAATCGCGCTTCTTCTCACGGCACCTGCAGGTTTTCACTATCAAAAGAAGGAACCCAATTTTGTGTTCTCTTTTATGTCTAAAAGGCAGTCGGGGTTACTTTCATTTAGCTATTTTTCTATGCATATCGACACATGACACACTATTAATTCAATTCAGCTAAACTAACAGTTTAAAGTTGTGAAAACAGGCAGGTTAACAACAAGAATTCGATTAGGCTTCCATAGGTGAAGTTGGTGCAATAAGGCTTGAAATTTCAGAGGTTTACATTTTTCTATAAGCGGAATTCAGCTATTTTTTGTGGTAACAAAATTTTTAATTGTTTTCATTAGTTTGTTGCTAGTGTCTGAATTGTAATTGCTAGTATGAGGGCAAACGGTTTAACAAATTATTTTACTAATATTAATTCTTACAGAAAAAAACACTGAGATTAACTTCCTTAAACATAAATCGGACTTATTCTGACAGGAAATATTAAATTTTCCATTACGGGAAGTAATTTCATTTTCATAGTTTTTTTACGTCTCTAAAGTAAAATATAAACAATCTCAGGAGTTGATTCGCCGCAAACTTACGTACTGCAAAACTACAATTCGTCCTGCTTCTTCGCTTGATATCTGAGAGGAGGCCTAATACTCTTTCTTTCTCTCTCTCTCTTTCTCTTTTGTGTTCGAAAAACAGCGAGGGACGTATTTTTAAGTATAGTCAGTGTTTTAAATATAAATTTCAGAATAAAAAGTTTGTTTAAAAAGAATTAAATATTAACTTAAAGTTTCTTAATACAAAAAATATTTACGATGTTCGCATTTTTCTACTGGAGACAATAATGAACCACAAGGGCGCTTCAAAAAAGGCAGCTTAATATCGACTTAAAATTTTTAAGTTAAAAACTACACCTCTTGCTAACTTCGCTGCTTCATGCAGGATTGTTAGCTGCAGTAACAGGCTTTCCGCTTCCGTTTGTTGGCTCTATTCTTTACTTCAGATATATATTTTTATATTACGTGAGAGTAATACTTACTTAGGTACGAATACGGTTTTTTGTAAATTTTCAAAGGAGTTTCCCGTCTATCTGTTGCAATTTGTTATGTATTTTAGTTTATTTCAACTGCGAAATGTAAAATAATTCCGTTAGTTTCTAAAGACATCTCAAATGCATTTCTGGACCAGCAAAATCTGATTACAATATATTCGAAAATTTCAGATCTGAATAAAATGCATTTTATATCAATTCACGCAAAAAAAAATTTACCTAAAAGTGTAATTTCCTCTGCATTTACGCAACTTTTTCTCAACTTTTTACCTCTTAATAATCCAATGTTAACCAGTAAAGTGATGAGGAAGGCTAAGAACTTATCTTTAATTTTGTAAGTTTTATAAAATCGTGTTAAATTCTTATTGGAAAAAAAATTCAAGCATTATTTGGCGACAACATAACATGCAGTCGTTTTTATCTTAAATAATAAATAAGCATGCTTGCTTAATGAATATTATTAGAGCATCAAATTCGTCTTGACTTCATTTTTCTTTTTGTAAAAGTTTAACAAATCACATTTCATTTGATATCAAACTAAAACTCAACTTAAAATAATTGGCGAAATACAACTGAAAAAGTTTCTGCAATCAGGAATCAGGAGCAATTAAATTATTATCGAAGCAAGTTTTTCATATTCTAATTTCAAAAGCATTTTAAATTTAAACGAAATACACCCTCCACAAGAACATAAAAGCCGTCTTCATTTCTGTTTTTTCTTAGCTTAAATAAAGTTTAAGCTGGCTTTTTCGTCAGCACTGATGTACGGGTAATGTATGTAGGTAGATTTGCTAAATTTCCGCATTTTAAATACCACCGATATTCACAGTCTATAAGATTTCATAAGTTCTTAGTTTCGAAATGGTTTTAAACCCTAATTCAAGTATAGGTTTTTTTCAAGTTTCTTGAATTCGTTTATGTCTTTCTTTTAAGCTTGTTATTTTAAGCGCTCTTTCGCTTCGGCTGTTTTCAAACAAAACAAATAATTCGCTCTTCGATTTAGGTAGATTAAATCCTTAATGATCGATTGTATATATTCTTAACTATATGTTTTACAACAAAGGAAGTCTCTTCATAACCGCAAATGTGCGGAACAATAACTCAGCTACCAGACAAGAGCTTTGCTTTTGTTTTACAACAAGTTGTAGGGAACTCAGTTCGTGTAAATAAGAATTCCAGTATGTGTATAAATAACTAACGATATGCTAAAATAATAAATGAAGGTGAAACACAAATTCATCTGTGGAAAAGCGCTTCGGAGGTAACATCAAATATCGATTACAACTCTCGACGAATTGCGAGAATATGTAGCCTACTTATATAGTGCTATACATGTATAGTGTACAAATAGGTTTATAATCCGTGTTAAATATTGTGCTTAATACTTGCATACATGAGAGCGTATTAACCGTCAGCGCTGACTTCTCAAGGAAGAGCACAGACTAACTTCGAAATACTGCACGTCAGTCTGTCTGTATTATACGCTAATACTATACGCATAAATAAGATACTAAGTAAGACTTAAATAAGTATCGCTTCTTTGAAGTTGCGATTCGCAGCGATTTGTTAGTGTTCTCAGCAATTTGTGAATGTTCTCAGCGCCAGCGTTAAAGCGTACATAAATACTGCTGCAGAACTGTTAATAACTATGTACGAGTGCGTAAATACCTAACCGAAAACACCTCTTAATCGAAGCGGTTCAATGCGAAGTGATCAATTAAATACGGCGTGTGCTCGTCCAGACCACAGATTTCCAAAATATTCTCTTTGCGCTCCTCCGAGTACGTCATCGAGCGTTTGAACTTGCGCAAATTAACGATAACGAATCTGCTTACGAATTGGAAATGTTAAAATGCGTTCTTCATTAATGCAATTCAGCAGCGCTACTTACTTTGCCCTCTGATTTACCGTATCACGGTACTTATCCAGAAACTTACATAAGAACTCAGACTTTTGCTTGGGGTTAGAACGGCCAGCCGAGGGCACGATCACAAGGAATAAGTCGTAAACCTTCTTTTTTGGCAACACATTCAGCAAGGGCAACACCAAGCGCTGATTGTTCTTGCGATTGTTCTACAACGTAAAAGACTATGTAAAAAAACCATTCAAACGTCTCAAAGAACATGCATTTCGGAACAGGATTTTTCGATGTCTTATTTGGAAAGTACATGCGTTTTGCTACACGCGGAAGGGAAATTTACGAACTTCAAGCTGCTTTTGCTCAGACATTTCGTCTTGTTTTGAGACATTCATTTACACCAACCTTGATTTTCCCACAGTAATCCATAGCCTCTGTGACATTCATTTCCTTGTTCCAGAGAACTGGCAACAGAAAATTTTCATAGCCAAAATGAAACACATCCACGACGGTGTCCTTTTTGTAGTAACCAAATGCCAGTGCAATTGCAGCTTCGCAGTATGTTAGATTTCTGTGGTTAGGGAGACGCTCTAGCGGAAAGGAGGAGCAATGCAAATTACAGGCAATAAGAAGTATTCGGTAACCACTCACTTTTCATGTAATTTTTCTGGAAATTTATTGTGACATGGATGCGTAGTCCGGTGCTTTGATTGTGGCCGAACGACTGAATGTAGACATCTCGTAAGTAACTCATGCGCATGGCTTCCACCTTCTTAGGAGCCACCTGGGCAAAAGAAGAGCGCAAAGATTTAGACTGAAATATCATCTCATCACTTAGGGAACCTTTGATTGGTCCTTTCGAACGCCCGCTGCGTCCAACTTCATCAGCAGCACAACGGGGTGGATGTTGTGTATGGCCAGCGTATTCTTGTTGTCCAGCACCGCCTGGCACAGATCGAGAATATTGGAGTTGTTGAAGAGATTGAAGCGCGCCATTTTGCGCCAACACATGAGCAATTGCAGATACGACATCGTCGGTATCAGCGCTTCCATGATGGGTGCATATCTGTACAGATGGCCGGGCACCTGGCTGTAATGCAGCTGGTATTTTTTTATGATTTTAAGCGCCTCGAATTCGTTTTCCGTGGTGCGTAACAGACTCATTGAGAGCACACGTGCGGCACAAGTTGGTTGCTTCCTGTCAATTTGCCGTTTTGTATTCAACGGTTTCGAAGTAGAGGCTTCGTTATTTGGCACAGAATTTGCTGTTGGTGTTTGTTGTGGTGTCAAAAAATTCGCTGCTGCCTCTTCCGATGCAGCCTCTTCTTTTGATGCAGCACTTGACGCTTCTTCTTTCGATTCGCAGTCGACCGAAGTCTTCCGCTTCTTTGCCACTGATTCTGTTGTTGGTGTTGATGTTTTCTTTTTATTAGCTCTACTGACGTTGACAACATCGCTTGAATCAGAGAGCTGCAAAAGCTCTTTACACGTATTAAAAAACGGAAACACAACACCGGACGCTCCGATCGTCTCATCATTGATGTGGCACATTTGAAGCAGAATCTTGTGCGTGAGTCCGTAACTGCCACGATGCTGCATCCACATGTTCTGTATAGCTGCTGGCGACTGCACTTCGTACCAAGATGTGATGGCCTTGCGCATGGTTCTCGAAAATCCTTTGCGCTTTTTAAACTTCTGTATGGACAGGCCGTACTTACAGAAGATAAACAAGTCATTGTCAGTGCGTGCGTAGGCAGGAAAAGCGTGACGTGCGCCAGTCTTCCATGCCATGTCCAAGTCGCTGGCCAAGTACGCAGCATAAACGAAAAGTACCTTTTGAAAGCAAGGATTACAAGGTTAGGAACTTCCCAAAGCCATCGCCGCCGAGTCGGTACTTGGACTCACCTCATCCCGTCGCACCAGCTTCGGCTGCTGTATTATATCGGATATGAGGAGCAAGAACTCACTGAGGTTTAGGGCTTTGCACAGCTCCGATACTTGTGGAAAGTATTTCGGAACATCCAAAAGCCCGCGCAAATGAACGTAAACGGGTTGCATCGAACCCAAGTAGCAAAATCGACATAATTTGGCTTTTGCATCCAGCTTCATATTTGTCCAAACTATAGAAGATTCCTCCATGTTGGCCAGCAGGAGGCGCAGGAATAAAACACGTGCAGACAAACGAAAAAATAACTGCAGAGATGCTGAAAAAAATAGATATGAATTTCGCTGAAGCAAGCACGTTTTCAAACGTGTTCAGAATTCGCTGATTACTAAATTTCCGCCTTCGGACGCTACCTAGTTTCTGGTTACAGGGCGCTGATAAAGTTTTGTACTTGCTGTTGAGAACCAGCTAATTTCTGCCTTAGTTAATAAATTTTTTCTGGTGCAAAAAGCAAAAAATACGCACTTCCGCCGGTCAGATATTGATGAAATGTGAGAAATCGCAACGAATTAACAAATAGAAACGGCAACTGACCAAGAAGAAAATCGATGACAAATGCTGGTGAAGAGCAGTCAGGTTTAGAGTTCCAAGCCGAACTTTAATTTTCGGCGGCAGTAGGGGACCAACAATTTGCGCCGCAAATGCTTGTGAGACGTCAAATAGTTGTGTGAATAATTTGCATTGCTTCAAACATTTTTTGTGGAGGCTCTGACTTGGCAATATCTAGTGGCAGTAGCTTGTCAGGAAAATCTTTGAGGAATCTCATTATCTTCCTATCTTTAAATTAAAAACAACTTTGTAACTGGGAAATTTAGGGTTTCCACCATTTCGTTCCGGTTGCACTGTTCATTTTACCGAGGTTTCTGCAAAATTTTTTTTTGTTTGTTGTTGTTTTGCACGCAACTCTGAATTAGCCAAAGTTCGTTTTAAAGTTAATGTTGATCGGTTTGGCAATAGTTGCCATGCCAAGCCAATGTAGCCGGAAATCTCGTTGAGCGCCTATCAAGGTATAACTTTGGATACTCTCTACAATGAAACTCTCCGATGACGGTAATATTTTTGTATACAGCATGTAGCTGATAACACACTAATCCACGCCAGTACAATGGCAGCCTGTTGATAAAATACAGAAGGGAAGGGTAAAAGAACAATAAATAAAAGGTGAAAATAAAGGAAAAATTTGGTGCAAATAATGGTACAAAAAGAGACAATAGTGTCATGGGACAGACACAATTTGCTGAAAGAGTTAAAATCGACGTCAGAAGCAGTTTTTAAGAACTATGTTCGCATGTGCAATGACACGTTCGGGGAACCTTTTACAAAAGTTGAACCTGTAATAACTAAGAAGGACACATTAATGAGACAAACGGTTCCACCGCCTCGTCATTGTCTGTCATTGACATTGAGGTTTTTGACGAGTGGTAACAGTCGAATACCGACAGCGAAAATTCGACAGCGAAAGCCCCTCAAACAATTTCCTTATTTTTTATGGATACTTGAGAACAATAATTTCGAAACTGAAGGACTATATAAAGGTAATTGAAAAATCTGTTTTATATACATATATATAAATACTATACGTTTATTATGTATTTTATGTATTTATTTATATGTATGAACACTTAAGTATTTATATTAATGTTCTTATAAATATGATATAAATCATAAATTATTATTTTTCGTATTCCTGAAATATAGAAACACGATTTTGAATTTCGGACAGGATATGATGAATCGTGGTGAATCTTTCCGATGCAGCCGTGGGCAATCACGGATGTTCAGAACTTTGCGAAAAAAATAAATAAATGGTTTCTAATTAACTTAATAAATAGATATTTGTACGATATTAAATTAATAAACTTTTATTTTTAGTTATCGGAGAAGGAAATACAGTGGAAGAAAGAAGCGAATGCATTCATCGATCTGTGGAATTTTCCGAAATGTAAAGGCTCAACTGACGGTAAACATGTGAAAATAAAGCAGCACCTTGGTTATGAGTCGTTTTACAACAACTACAAAAAATATTTGTCAATAATTTTTATGGCCGTCGTAAACGCGAACTATGAATTTCTAATGGTAGATGTTGGCACGAATGGCTGAGATTCGGATGCTGGATTTTTTTGACACCCATTAAAAAACAAGAAATTGCCATCGCCAAATTTTTCCTTGAATTTTCCTACTAGAATGTCGTAGTCCCTCTGGTTAACTACTCCGTTGGAGTATGCTTTGCTTTTAATTTTCCACAAAGATGGCAAACTCTTGTAAACGTCTATAACCTCCATTCAAAATTGATTATTGTCTTCCATATTGCTGCGGAACTCGTCCACACACTTCAAAAATTATCCACAACAGCGAAATTCACCACACACCACACAAACCAGTTGCGCAAAACGACCAAAAATCAAATTTATATTGTTTTTACACAACCGTTGCGCAAACATGCAGCTACTAGCATACGCGCAGCGGGTGTTTTGCGCAGACAATTTGTGTCGTGTATTCGCCGCTTAACACATACACATGTTTGGGCAACTTGAGGAACTTGCTGCTTTTTACCGAGAGTGAAAATTTCCGCAATCGGGATTCTTTGCAAAGATAAAAAGAAGAAAAAAGGTAAGAATTTTGCGCATTTTAGCATCCATCGAAGTAAATGTGTTTTTTGCGGCACATAGCAATGGCATCGGTTTGATGGATGCCAACGCAGGGGTTCAGCCATTATCCTGACATATTAAATGTGTTGTAGCTGACATATTAAATATTGTCTCTGTTTAGATTACTTTGCTTAATTAACAAACTTTTTAGTAGATCTCAATAAAATGTCGATCATTAAGTTGAAATCATCCGATAATGAAATCTTTGACACCGATGTCAGGGTCGCCAAATGTTCGGGCATCATAAAGACCATGTTGGAGGACTGCTGCGAGGCAGATGACGACAATGCCGTTGTACCTTTGGCCAACGTCAACTCCGACATACTGCGCAAAATTTTGGAATGGGCCAACCACCACAAGGACGACCCACAGCCACCTAAGGATCACGAGACTAAGGAGAAGCCCATTGATGATATTTCCTCATGGGACGCCAACTTCTTGCAAGTTGACCAGGGCACTCTGTTCGAGCTGATTAAGGCCGCTAACTATTTGGACATTAAGGGGTTGTTAAATCTAGCGTGCAGGACCGTTGCCAATATGTGCGAAGGAAAAACTACAAAGCAAATACGCGAGTTTTTTAACATAGAGGACGATTTGCATTTACCTGAGGAGGAGCAGATAAGCTGGGAAAACCAATGCTGTGAGGAGAACTTGAGAGGCGACTGGAATTAGTAGCCATTTACATTTCAAATTGAAGCTAATGATTAAATGTGGTCTGTATTTGAATACCATGCCATTCTATATTTTGTATACCAAAAGTGTTGACATATAACCATTGAATTAGAAATGTACTTTTAAAAATTTCAATTAAAACCTTGTGAAACACTGAAAGTCGTCTTTAAATTCTCAGGATCGTAATCGAAACGTTGGTAGAAATGAAGGGACAGATTATAGAACTTACGAAAAAAATATAGAACTTGCGAAAGATATACACATCGAACGCTTGGACCTTCTTTCTGCACTCGAGCAGAAAGAATTTGAAAAACACATCGAAATCATAAACGTGCCAAAAAGGAGCAACGAAGATGTTAGAAAGAAAGCTGTCGCCAAAGCAGCGAACCTTGAAGTTGGGGTGAAGAAGTCCAACAACATCGTAGAAAAACTCTCGTCTTGTCTAACCAAGAAGAGATTGATGGAAAATGTGCGCAAAAGGTTGACTTCCTTGGCGTAGAGTATAAATCAGAAAATTATAAAATATATATAAACAATCAGCTAAAACGATCATATTTATTTATTATAATTAATTATAAAATATAACTAAGACAAGATCATCAATAAGATATTTTCCTCAGTAACATTTCTTAATAGTTTAGTTAATACAACATTTTTAAATATTTGTTTGCGGACATTGGCAATATTGGGGCAATCATTGAGTAGGATTGACGTCGTGCAATTGCAAAAATGGCAATTGGGAGATGTATGTACTTCTAGTCAGCAAGTGGTCGAGGTAAAATTTAGTATACCCGACTCGGAGTCTAACAAAAGTTTGAATATGTCGACGGGAACACGATGGTGGATAGACATGTATCAATCTGCTCGGTTTATTGTTGCTGTATGTGTGGTTGTATGAAGACCATTCTGCCGCTTTTGCCTGTAGAAGGTATTGGCTGATATGTCTTAAAATATCATTTTCTTTTGCAGTATGAAAACTATGAAGTGGAGACCGGTCTGCGCGCATAGCAGCTTCATCAGCAAACTTATTACCGATAATTCCAGTGTGGCCGGGACCGACATAATTTTAATTTTTTATGGTTTTTGGATGACAAAACGCCTTTGGCTGAAACAAGCTCACTGTCGGAGTTTGTATTTTGTAAGGCCTTTATGGTGGATATGCTATCGGTGCATATAAAGCACTTTCCCCTATTGTCTTTAGCAAAATCGGTGGCAAGCTTGACCGCAACGGCTTCAGCAGTAAAGACTGAACAATAGGGCTCAACTAAACCCGCAAATAAAAGAGATCCCTTGTGATGAACAATCGCGAATGATGAGGTGTAATCGGCAGCTTTCGATCCATCAGTAAATAAGAAGATCGAATTATTTTTTACATAGAGGTATGAAACTTCGGCAAAGAGTTTACGGTAAATTGAAGAGCTCGTGGAATGTCTGGGATATGATTCCAAGTCTGATATGAATGTTTAGATTCCAAGGCTTAGATTCCGATTGAATGTTTAGATTCTGATATGAATGTTTAGACTCCAGATTTCGTTTTATTAAATGAGGTTTCAAGCCGAGATCAATTGATTTAGAGAAATCAATGCAACGTAGAATAGTGAACTTGTATTTTTTATTCGTTCCGATTTTAGGACATTAGAAATATCATAATACAGTACCGAGTTGTTGCAACACAAGTGCTTGGGAATTATACGATAGGTTGTAGTTTCTAGGCGCTGAGAAATCCTGGGCATTCCGGCCTCATCTAATATATTTACTATATAGTTGGGGAGGTAAAAAATGCCCCAATACCTCTCCAGACAGCAGCGTGATACGGGGCATACAACAATGTTATTGTATATCGCTTTGTGAGCACCAAGCGTCGATTGCTTTGGCTGAAAAAAACAAAGCTTTGGCTGACAACAAAGGAGTCCGGGTGGAAATTTGTATGGGTTGGAGAAGGCCGCTTTTTAACAACAAAAAAAACAGAAAACTTAAATATTAATGAAATCAATACTGAAAACAATATTAGAACTTTATAATTTAAATATAAAAATAAAAAAATTGAAATGGATCTGCATAAAACTACTAATGAAGAAATACATTACTTAGATATGCTATCATCACACGGTACGGAAAATACGAGTAATACGGTTAGCACGAGAGTGCAGTAAATTGAAAACGAGACAATGTGTAAGTCTACATTGTCTCTCTTTCAATTTATTGTATTTCAGACACAAATATCGACGAAACTATAATAAGGAACATGAAAAATGCAGATGCAGCTGGAATAGCAACTAAATTTTCGCAACAAGTTAAAGCCAATATAGATAAATTGATACATATTTGCTCGATCAGTACACTATATACTAACGCAAACAGTCTACAAACTTCAATATTCATGGAGAGGACGAACGAACTGGAAATTGGTAACATATTAAAAAAATACGAGAGGTCGAAGGACCAGGGTATGACAACATTAGACACAAGGATTAAAAAAATCATTCGGAAAAAATAGCTCCGATACTGACGGCTATAACTAATATGAGAATAGCAGAAGCTAAAATACCCCGGATGTTAAAAACATCGGTTGTACGCCCTGTTTATAAAGGTGGTAGCAAATCCGACTTCAATAACTATAGACATATTTCGATTTTAACCGCAGTCGAAGAGGTAATGGAAGAAATTGTAGTAAGAAGATTATCAGGTTTTATTAAACTCAGGTTTTTAAACTTCTTAACAAACAAGTTGTTAGGTAAAGAATTGGTGCAACCAGAAAAGTTCCAATGGAGCATCCGTGGTTTTAACTAAGGCGTCTGAGAATGCCCGTATATATCTTCTAAACCGAGATCTTAGTGGGTGTATTTTGCTCTCTTTTTATCTCTTTAGCTGTGCACTCGTGAGCATACATTTGAATATTATTTAAAATTTTATTAATGGCGACTTCCATCTTGCACTTATCATGGTAAATAGAATCTCTGATGTCCCACAAAGATCTTTCTTTCTCGAACATTGTTATTAAATATTCTATTAAGTTTCTGGACCACTGAACAGACATCTCTATAAATTTTGCATAATTATTTAGAGAATAAAACTTGATTTAATATTACTCACCGATAAGTTTATCTGTAGTGGGCCACACTGCTGTAATTTAGAGGTCCAGAAAAATCGAGCCTTGGGTTAGCTTTTTTGTCAAATTTGTGGTTGCTTTCACATGAAAAAGAAAAATGAATAATTTGAGAGCCAAAAGGAACCCAAAATACCGCAATAACTTGTTTTGTAGTAAAATATGCGTGCAGAGAAACTTTTCTGTGAATATCGCTTCGCGTGTAAACTGGATTTTCTAATTCCTTTCTTTTTTTTTTTTACTTAAAGAGGATGGAATTGCGTTTACGCACACCAGTCGGAGCCTCCAACTTACTTGTCGGACAAAGGTCCGCCCGGTAGTGTGTATCGCAAATTTTTCCTTGAATTTTCCTACTAGAATGTCGTAGTCCCTCTGGTTAACTACTCCGTTGGAGTATGCTTTGCTTTTAATTTTCCACAAAGATGGCAAACTCTTGTAAACGTCTATAACCTCCATTCAAAATTGATTATTGTCTTCCATATTGCTGCGGAACTCGTCCACACACTTCAAAAATTATCCACAACAGCGAAATTCACCACACACCACACAAACCAGTTGCGCAAAACGACCAAAAATCAAATTTATATTGTTTTTACACAACCGTTGCGCAAACATGCAGCCACTAGCATACGCGCAGCGGGTGTTTTGCGCAGACAATTTGTGTCGTGTATTCGCCGCTTAACACATACACATGTTTGGGCAACTTGAGGAACTTGCTGGTTTTTACCGAGAGTGAAGGAAAATTTTCGCAATCGGGATTCTTTGCAAAGATAAAAAGAAGAAAAAAGGTAAGAATTTTGCGCATTTTAGCATCCATCGAAGTAAATGTGTTTTTTACAAAACATAGCAATGGCATCGGTTTGATGGATGCCAATGCAGAGGTTCCGCCATTATCCTCACATATTGAATGTGTTGTAGCCTCTATATTATCTCTGTTTAGATTACTTTGCTTAATTAACAAACTTTTTAGCAGATCTCAATAAAATGCCGAACGTTAAGTTGCAATCATCCGATAATGAAATCTTTGATATCGATATCGTGGTCGCCAAATGCTCGGGCACCATAAAAACCATGTTGGAGGACTGCTGCTTCGCAGATGACGACAATGCAGTTATACCTTTGGCCAACGTCAACTCCGACATACTGCGCAAGATTTTGGAATGGGCCAACCACCACAAGGACGACCCACAGCCACCTAACGACGATGATATTTCCTCATGGGACGCCAACTTCTTGCAAGTTGACCAGGGCACTCTGATCGAGCTGATTATGGCCGCTAACTATTTGGATATTAAGGGGTTGTTAAATCTAGCATGCAAGACCGTTGCCAATATGGTCACAGGAAAAACTGTAGATGAAATACGCGAGATTTTTAACATACCGAACGACGCCCCCCCAGATGATGACGAGTGGTTACGGTGGTTAAAGCAATGGATAGCCTTTTGTAGGTCAAAGTGAAGCTAAGGACGAAAAGCGGTCTGTATTTGAAAACCATACCGGTATCGCTTGTTCTTTATTTATTATTCCAAACGTTAGTTGGAATAATCAATTATAATAATATTTTTATCCATTTTTATAATGAATAAAATAAAAATTTAAAGTATAAAAATATCAATTAAAAACTTGGAAATTACTAAAAGTGGGATTCTAATTCTCAGAATCGTTATGACTTAGGGTGCAGTAAATGGCTTATTATGGCTTTTAGTTAGGTATTGAAGAGTACAAAAAATTTCGGTTAGGGAGGCAGTCTGGATTTCGAAAATAAAATTCTAAATTTCAATTCAATTTGTTTGTATTGAAACTTGTATTAAAAAATTGTACAAGGTTCTAAGAATATTTGAAAAGTATATTTTTAGTCTAATGTATTAACTAAAGCGTATACAAAATCTATATAAAGACAGATGACAAGTAAATAAAACTTCTTTTGCTCATAATTCTAAATGACTTAGAGAATATATCTCCTAATCCTAAAAATAACTTCATTAAAAAAACTGAATAGCATTAAATACTATATATTTGCGATATAATAAATTCTGAGATCGCTTAGCCACGGATGTGATGAAGTTCTTTTACTTTTATATTATGATGTATTTTTGGGATTTGTGGGAAATGCAGCCTCTATGGGCAGAGTTAAATTATATATATAAAAATTGCACTCTGATCGATTGAATCAGAGTATTCAGCGTGATTTCATTAACGAGATAGATAATAGATTTATTTCTTTATGAGAATGGAATGCTTCTACGATAAGATATTTATCGTGGTATTCAAGTCTAGACACTGATTTTTTTTGTAAATTTAACGCATAATGGCAGAAGCGGATTGTGTTTGCCTTATCGTGTATATATTTATTTGAGAACCGTTTTATTCTTGTCTTGAGGTTCCTATCGATGCAAAAACGAAGTACTTTTCTTTCAGGGATTTCAATCTTGCTGGCCACTGCGGGAGAAATTGTGAACCAGATCTGAAATGCATAAAGAAAAATTGGACGGATGCTAACTTTATAAATTAAGAGTTTTGTGTTCGCTACTAAACAGTATTGAGAACAATCCTTCCATTACCTTTTAAGCTTTCGCAATCATGATTATTACATATTAGTTACCTTTGTTGATTGGTAACCTTTGTTGAAAGTGATTCCAAGATATCTGACGGAGTTATGAAACGGAATAGTAGATCCTTGGAGGCTTAGTTCCAGGGACTTGCTTTCCAGGACTAAGGAAGCATAGGCTTTTCCTGAAGCTTTTTGTATGCATATACCTTGAGATTTCGATACATTAATTGTAATAGCCCAATTTGTATAATAAGTACTGATTACATTTAAGTGCATTTTCAGGTGGTTTAGTGCAATAATGGGTGATTTATCGTGAGCATATATAAGTGAGTCATCTGCATAAAGAATACTTCTTTAGTAATTAGTTTCGTGAGGATAGTCATAAATGCGTTCGTTGTATAGAAGAGGAAATTGTGTCGTTAATGTGGACATGGAACTTCGTTCCACTTAGGAAGCTTGCTAGTAACTTAGGAAGCTTGCTAGTAAGTATAGTAGATGTAGAGTTAATATTTGGTAAGTCTGGGCTTAATATTTATATAGCTGATTGTATGCATATTGAGATTTTCCTTTGAGGTTTGTATGGGATATTTTTTTCAAGTCCTTTTGCCAACGATGTTTTAATATTAAGAGATCCTTAATATTATCGGATTCTTAATATTATCACTGTAATGAATTTTGGTGGAATGAGAATCAGCAACTGATACTATAAAAGACGTCCGGGAATTAATGTCATTGGGTGTTTCTTGGATAGTTAAGTTTCGATTTGAAGCTGGCATTATACTTTCCATAATCGTATCTTGATCTGTTTGAAAGTGCATCCAATTGGTATTACAATAAAACGCAGTATGCGAGGAGGAACAATCGAAAGGTTATCGTCGGGAAATTTTAAACGAACATATAAAGGAAAATGGTTAAAGAATGAAGAAAGAGTTTTAACTGAGATGTTAGGGTTTATTAAATCAACTATGTTCGCACTTATAAGCAAATGGTCTAGGTTAGAAGATCCATTGGGATCCATTGGACTGATGTCACAAAAACAATGGAAAAATAATAAAGATGATTTCTTGACTATCGTTGTGTTTTCCGACAGGGAAGATGATTAGAACCAATTAAGTAGGATCTTCCATTGTTATTTTCACCAGTATCACCCCACGCCATGTTTTTGGCGTTGAAGTCACAACCAACTACTGAACTTTCGTAGTTAAGAGAGATATTTTTAATTTTTGTTAGTGAATATAGAATGGTAGATGAACGAGAGTTGGAAGGTATATAAAATAGACATTTATAGAGGTGTTTATTGAAATGAAGCAATATGGAAGGTGGATACTAGGTGCTTTGTAACTTTGATACTTTCTTCATTGCTACGGCTGTTTCTAGTTTAGAGGAATCTCTTATAACGTTGTAGTTGACAAGTTTAATTGTTGATCTAGTGTGTGTTTCTTGTAAAAATTTATTAAGTAAGTTATTCAAATCAAAATGATATGGTTTTAAGGATCATACTGTATTAATACTTTTTTTAATAGAATACTATATTCTTTTTTGGCCTGTTCTTTAGGAAGTTTATTATATTTCTTTAAAAATTTAATTATTTTATGTTTAATTATTTTATGTAAAGTTAACTGAGAGGTTTAAGAGAAATAATTGGCAAGATTCATAAATTCCGTTATGATGAAATGTTTTAAAGTTGTTCACGCGAAAACCCCACCGTCTCCCGTCGCTTTTCCCTTTGCGACAAAACTCCACTATAATCAATCAGCAACTCCGCTGAACACGGCTCGAGCGGGCCCAATTCCGTCTCGTTCCGTTTTTCTCTTTTTTCTTTCACAGATAGATGGCGGTGGTTCCGGCAAAATAAAAGCTCTTCTTTATCATCAACTTTCAACGGCGGCAGACGTCTGTTCCCACCCCAAGCGAAGTGATTAACAATTCAAGTGTTTCCCTTATAAGTGAATAAATACCTATCAAGTGTAACAACAACTTCTGGAGACAAGCTGCAACCCGCCCGAATACCGAAGACAAGAAGAGCCACCACATCTATAGCTCAATACCAATCGTACGCTCAGCTACATTCTCCTCGAGGTAAGTACTTTTGAGCTTCCAAATCCCCCTTTTATTATCTCAACGCCCTAGAGAAATATATTTTTAATCCCCCAAATCTATCAACCCTTCGAGCCATCCCACGCGCTCGAAGGTCACCCAAACATTTGGTCCTTCGAGCCGGATAACCTCCCGAGCTCGAAGATCAAAGAATCAAAAGTATTTTCGAACGATGTCTCCTTTATCGTTTTTGTTGCAAAATGACTCGAATATCTGCCAGGCAGGACGAAATGTTTGTCTCCCAGGCATTAACAGCCTACACCCGAAGAGAGTAGGGTTATTGACTTTGTTCTTCCGTTTGTAACGCAGAGAAGGAGACGAGATAGATATAGAAAAGTATATATATTCTTGTTCAGCGTCGCCTCCTAAATCGATTTAGCCCTGTCCGATCGCCTGTCTATCTATCGAAATCACGATTAAGGGAGAACGAAAAGAGGTATAGCAATGAAATCTGGCACAAATATTTTTAGTTATGTAGGGCAGTTTGGGATTGAAAATGGGCGAAATCGGTTAACAGCCACGCCTACTTTACATACGGAATGTAGGGCACCTCGTTTTAAAAAATGTTATAAGCTGAATATTTCATAAGCCGTGCGGGATATTGAGATATAATTCCATTTCGACACATATAGCGCCATTACTAAAATTTCACGCAAAAATGGGCATGATCCGCTCACTCATACAGAAGTTAGCAATATCTCATGAACGGTTTAAGATATTAAGACGTAATTTTGTCACGAGATATCTGGTGGAATTACCAATCCATTTGCCAAAAGTGGGCGTGCCGCGCCAACTCATACAAAAGTTTTCAATATCTCATACATGGCCTATCATGGCTAACTTATGCAAAAGTCATCAACGGGCGAAATTATTATTTTTTTAGCTACTCGGGTGTAGGGTATTCAGACTTAAGCCTGGCCAAAACCAACTTTTACTTGTTTTAGCTTCACGCCGATAATTTTTTCGTAAGTTGTTAATTTTTTAACAGGCCTTTCTCTGCCAAATTTTTCTTTGAATTTTCTTACTAGAACGTCGTAGTCTCTCTGGTTAACTACTCCGTTGGAGTATTTAATTTTCCACAAAGATGGCAAACTCTTGTAAACGTCTATAAACTCCATTCAAAATTGATTATTGTCTTCCATATTGCTGCGGAACTCGTCCACACACTTCAAAAATTATCCACAACAGCGAAATTCACCACACACTACACAAACCAGTTGCGCAAAACAACCAAAAATCAAATTTATTTTGTTTTTACACAACCGTTGCGCAAACATGCAGCCACTAGCATACGCGCAGCGGGTGTTTTGCGCAGACAATTTGTGTCGTGTATTCGCCGCTTAACACATACACATGTTTGGGCAACTTGAGGAACTTGAAGGTTTTTACCGAGAGTGAAGGAAAATTTTCGCAATCGGGATTCTTTGCAAAGATAAAAAAGGAAAAAAGGTAAGCATTTTGCGCATTTTAGCATCCATCGAAGTAAATGTGTTTTTCGGCACATAGCAATGGCATCGGTTTGATGGATGCCAATGCAGAGGTTCCGCCATTATCCTCACATATTGAATGTGTTGTAGCCTCTATATTATCTCTGTTTAGATTACTTTGCTTAATTAACAAACTTTTTAGCAGATCTCAATAAAATGTCGATCATTAAGTTGAAATCATCCGATAATGAAATCTTTGATATCGATATCATGGTCGCCAAATGCTCAGGCACCATAATGTCCATATTGGAAAACCGCAGCGTGGCAGATGGCGACAATGCTGTTGTACCTTTGACCAACGTCAAGTCCGCCGTGCTGCGCAAGGTTTTGGAATGGGCCAACCACCACAAGGACGACCCACAGCCCACTGAGAACCGCACTGATGATATTTCCTCATGGGACGCCAACTTCTTGCAAGTTGACCAGGGCTCTCTGTTCGACCTGATTACGGCCGCTCACAATTTGGACATTAAGGAGTTGTTTTCTGTAGCATGCAAGACCCTTGCCAATATGGAAGTGCAGATGAAATACGCGAGATTTTAACTTACCTATCGATGCCCCCCCAGATGAGGACGAGTGGGTACGCTGGATAAAGCAATGGATAGCCGTTTACGTTTCAAAGTGAAGCTAAGGACGAAAAGCGGTCTGTATTTGAAAACCGTACCGGTATCGCTTGTTCTTTATTTATTATTCCAAACGTTAGTTGGAATAATCAATTATAATAATATTTTTATCCATTTTTATAATGAATAAAATAAAAATTTTAAGTATAAAAATATCAATTAAAAACTTGGAAATTACTAAAAGTGGGATTTTAATTCTCAGAATCGTTATGACTTAGGGTGCAGTAAATGGCTTATTATCGCTTTTAGTTCGGTATTGAAGAGTAAAAAAAATTTCGGTTAGGGAGGCAGTCTGGATTTCGAAAATAAAATTCTAAATTTCAATTCAATGTGTTTGTATTGAGACTTGTATTAAAAGATTGTACAAGGTTCTAAGAATATTTGAAAAGTATATTTTTAGTCTAATGTATTAACTAAAGCGTATACAAAATCTATATAAAGACAGATGACAAGTAAATAAAACGTCTTTTGCTCATAATTCTAAATAACTTAGAGAATATATCTCCTAATCTTAAAAATAACTTAATTTAAAAAACTGAATAGCATTAAATACTATATATTTGCGATATAATAAATTCTGAGATCGCTTAGCCACGTGGATGTGATGAAGTTCTTTTACTTTTATATTATGATGTATTTTTAGGATTTGTGGGAGATGCAGCCTCTATGGGCAGAGTTAAATTATATATATAAAAATTGCACTCTGATCGATTGAATCAGAGTATTCAGCGTGATTTCATTAACGAGATAGATAATAGATTTATTTCTTTATGAGAATGGAATGTTTCTACGATAAGATATTTATCGTGGTATTCAAGTCTAGACACTGATTTTTTTTGTAAATTTAACCCATAATGACAGAAGCGGATTGTGTTTGCCTTATCGTGTATATATTTATTTGAGAACCGTTTTATTCTTGTCTTGAGGTTCCTATCGATGCAAAAACGAAGTACTTTTCTTTCAGGGATTTCAATCTTGCTGGCCACTGCGGGAGAAATTGTGAACCAGATCTGAAATGCATAAAGAAAAATTGGACGGATGCTAACTTTATAAATTAAGAGTTTTGTGTTCGCTACTAAACAGTATTGAGAACAATCCTTCCATTACCTTTTAAGCTTTCGCAATCATGATTATTGCATATTGGTTAAACCGAAAACCTTTGTTGAAAGTGATTCCAAGATATCTGACGGAGTTATGAAACGGAATAGTAGATCCTTGGAGGCTTAGTTCCAGGGATTTGCTTTCCAGGACTAAGGAAGCATAGGCTTTTCCTGAAGCATTTTGTATGCATATACCTTGAGATTTCGATACATTAATTGTAATAGCCCAATTTGTATAATAAGTACTGATTACATTTAAGTGCATTTTCAGGTGGTTTAGTGCAATAATGGGTGATTTATCGTGAGCATATATAAGTGAGTCATCTGCATAAAGAATACTTCTTTAGTAATTAGTTTCGTGAGGATAGTCATAAATGCGTTCGTTGTATAGAAGAGGAAATTGTGTCGTTAATGTGGACATGGAACTTCGTTCCACTTAGGAAGCTTGCTAGTAACTTAGGAAGCTTGCTAGTAAGTATAGTAGATGTAGAGTTAATATTTGGTAAGTCTGGGCTTAATATTTATATAGCTGATTGTATGCATATTGAGATTTTCCTTTGAGGTTTGTATGGGATATTTTTTTCAAGTCCTTTTGCCAACGATGTTTTAATATTAAGAGATCCTTAATATTATCACTGTAATGAATTTTGGTAGAATGAGAATCAGCAACTGATACTATAAAAGACGTCCGGGAATTAATGTCATTGGGTGTTTCTTGGATAGTTAAGTTTCGATTTGAAGCAGGCATTATACTTTCCATAATCGTATCTTGATCTGTTTGAAAGTGCATCCAATTGGTATTACAATAAAACGCAGTATGCGAGGAGGAACAATCGAAAGGTTATCGTCGGGAAATTTTAAACGAACATATAAAGGAAAATGGTTAAAGAATGAAGAAAGAGTTTTAACTGAGATGTTAGGGTTTATTAAATCAACTATGTTCGCACTTATAAGCAAATGGTCTAGGTTAGAAGATCCATTGGGATCCATTGGACTGATGTCACAAAAACGATGGAAAAATAATGAAGATGATTTCTTGACTATCGTTGTGTTTTCCGACAGGGAAGATGATTAGAACCAATTAAGTAGGATCTTCCATTGTTATTTTCACCAGTATCACCCCACGCCATGTTTTTGGCGTTGAAGTCACAACCAACTACTGAACTTTCGTAGTTAAGAGAGATATTTTTAATTTTTGTTAGTGAATATAGAATGGTAGATGAACGAGAGTTGGAAGGTATATAAAATAGACATTTATAGAGGTGTTTATTGAAATGAAGCAATATGGAAGGTGGATACTAGGTGCTTTGTAACTTTGATACTTTCTTCATTGCTACGGCTGTTTCTAGTTTAGAGGAATCTCTTATAACGTTGTAGTTGACAAGTTTAATTGTTGATCTAGTGTGTGTTTCTTGTAAAAATTTATTAAGTAAGTTATTCAAATCAAAATGATATGGTTTTAAGGATCATACTGTATTAATACTTTTTTTAATAGAATACTATATTCTTTTTTGGCCTGTTCTTTAGGAAGTTTATTATATTTCTTTAAAAATTTAATTATTTTATGTTTAATTATTTTATGTAAAGTTAACTGAGAGGTTTAAGAGAAATAATTGGCAAGATTCATAAATTCCGTTATGATGAAATGTTTTAAAGTTGTTTACGCGAAAACCCCACCGTCTCCCGTCGCTTTTCCCTTTGCGACAAAACTCCACTATAATCAATCAGCAACTCCGCTGAACACGGCTCGAGCGGGCCCAATTCCGTCTCGTTCCGTTTTTCTCTTTTTTCTTTCACAGATAGATGGCGGTGGTTCCGGCAAAATAAAAGCTCTCCTTTATCATCAACTTTCAACGGCGGCAGACGTCTGTTCCCACCCCAAGCGAAGTGATTAACAATTCAAGTGTTTCCCTTATAAGTGAATAAATACCTATCAAGTGTAACAACAACTTCTGGAAGACAAGCTGCAACCCGCCCGAATACCGAAGACAAGAAGAGCCACCTCATCTATAGCTCAATACCAATCGTACGCTCAGCTACATTCTCCTCGAGGTAAGTACTTTTGAGCTTCCAAATCCCCCTTTTATTATCTCAACGCCCTAGAGAAATATATTTTTAATCCCCCAAATCTATCAACCCTTCGAGCCATCCCACGCGCTCGAAGGTCACCCAAACATTTGGTCCTTCGAGCCGGATAACCTCCCGAGCTCGAAGATCAAAGAATCAAAAGTATTTTCGAACGATGTCTCCTTTATCGTTTTTGTTGCAAAATGACTCGAATATCTGCCAGGCAGGACGAAATGTTTGTCTCCCAGGCATTAACAGCCTACACCCGAAGAGAGTAGGGTTATTGACTTTGTTCTTCCGTTTGTAACGCAGAGAAGGAGACGAGATAGATATAGAAAAGTATATATATTCTTGTTCAGCGTCGCCTCCTAAATCGATTTAGCCCTGTCCGATCGCCTGTCTATCTATCGAAATCACGATTAAGGGAGAACGAAAAGAGGTATAGCAATGAAATCTGGCACAAATATTTTTAGTTATGTAGGGCAGTTTGGGATTGAAAATGGGCGAAATCGGTTAACAGCCACGCCTACTTTACATACGGAATGTAGGGCACCTCGTTTTAAAAAATGTTATAAGCTGAATATTTCATAAGCCGTGCGGGATATTGAGATATAATTCCATTTCGACACATATAGCGCCATTACTAAAATTTCACGCAAAAATGGGCATGATCCGCTCACTCATACAGAAGTTAGCAATATCTCATGAACGGTTTAAGATATTAAGACGTAATTTTGTCACGAGATATCTGGTGGAATTACCGATCCATTTGCCAAAAGTGGGCGTGCCGCGCCAACTCATACAAAAGTTTTCAATATCTCATACATGGCCTATCATGGCTAACTTATGCAAAAGTCATCAACGGGCGAAATTATTATTTTTTTAGCTACTCGGGTGTAGGGTATTCAGACTTAAGCCTGGCCAAAACCAACTTTTACTTGTTTTAGCTTCACGCCGATAATTTCTTCGTAAGTTGTTAATTTTTTAACAGGCCTTTCTCTGCCAAATTTTTCTTTGAATTTTCTTACTAGAACGTCGTAGTCTCTCTGGTTAACTACTCCGTTGGAGTATTTAATTTTCCACAAAGATGGCAAACTCTTGTAAACGTCTATAAACTCCATTCAAAATTGATTATTGTCTTCCATATTGCTGCGGAACTCGTCCACACACTTCAAAAATTATCCACAACAGCGAAATTCACCACACACTACACAAACCAGTTGCGCAAAACAACCAAAAATCAAATTTATATTGTTTTTACACAACCGTTGCGCAAACATGCAGCCACTAGCATACGCGCAGCGGGTGTTTTGCGCAGACAATTTGTGTCGTGTATTCGCCGCTTAACACATACACATGTTTGGGCAACTTGAGGAACTTGAAGGTTTTTACCGAGAGTGAAGGAAAATTTTCGCAATCGGGATTCTTTGCAAAGATAAAAAAGGAAAAAAGGTAAGCATTTTGCGCATTTTATCATCCATCGAAGTAAATGTGTTTTTTGCAAAACATAGCAATGGCATCGGTTCGATGGATGCCAATGCAGAGGTTCCGCCATTATCCTCACATATTGAATGTGTTGTAGCCTCTATATTATCTCTGTTTAGATTACTTTGCTTAATTAACAAACTTTTTAGCAGATCTCAATAAAATGCCGAACATTAAGTTGCAATCATCCGATAATGAAATCTTTAATATCGATATCGTGGTCGCCAAATGCTCGGGCACCATAAAAACCATGTTGGATGGCTGCTGCTTCGCACATGACAATGCAGTTATACCTTTGGCCAACGTCAACTCCGCCATGCTGCGCAAGGTTTTGGAATGGGCCAACCACCACAAGGACGACCCACAGTCAACTGATATAGAACAGACCAAGGAGAAGCGCACTGATGATATTTCCTCATGGGACGCCAACTTCTTGCAAGTTGACCAGGGCACTCTGTTCGAGCTGATTATGGCCGCTAACTATTTGGACATTAAGGGGTTGTTAAATGTAGCGTGCAAGACCGTTGCCAATATGGTCAGAGGAAAAAGTGCAGATGAAATACGTGAGATTTTGAACATACCGAACGATTTCCCCCCAGATGAGGCGGAGCGGGTACTCTGGGAAAACCAATGGTGTGAGGAGAACTAGGGAGACGACTTGAATTAGTAGCCATTTACGTTTCAAAGTGAAGCTAAGGACGAAAAGCGGTCTGTATTTAAAAACCATCCCGGGACCGCTTGTTCTTAATTTATTATTCCAAGCGTTAGTGTTCACTTATAATAAATAAAATAAAATTGTAAGCTTTAAAAATTTTAATTAAAAACTTGGAAATTACTAAAAGTGGGATTTTAATTCTCAGAATCGTTATGACTTAGGGTGCAGTAAATGGCTTATTATCGCTTTTAGTTAGGTATTGAAGAGTACAAAAAATTTCGGTTAGGGAGGCAGTCTGGATTTCGAAAATAAAATTCTAAATTTCAATTCAATGTGTTTGTATTGAGACTTGTATTAAAAGATTGTACAAGGTTCTAAGAATATTTGAAAAGTATATTTTTAGTCTAATGTATTAACTAAAGCGTATACAAAATCTATATAAAGACAGATGACAAGTAAATAAAACGTCTTTTGCTCATAATTCTAAATGACTTAGAGAATATATCTCCTAATCTTAAAAATAACTTAATTAAAAAAACTGAATAGCATTAAATACTATATATTTGCGATATAATAAATTCTGAGATCGCTTAGCCACGTGGATGTGATGAAGTTCTTTTACTTTTATATTATGATGTATTTTTAGGATTTGTGGGAGATGCAGCCTCTATGGGCAGAGTTAAATTATATATATAAAAATTGCACTCTGATCGATTGAATCAGAGTATTCAGCGTGATTTCATTAACGAGATAGATAATAGATTTATTTCTTTATGAGAATGGAATGTTTCTACGATAAGATATTTATCGTGGTATTCAAGTCTAGGCACTGATTTTTTTTGTAAATTTAACGCATAATGACAGAAGCGGATTGTGTTTGCCTTAATGTGTATATATTTATTTGAGAACCGTTTTATTCTTGTCTTGAGGTTCCTATCGATGCAAAAACGAAGTACTTTTCTTTCAGGGATTTCAATCTTGCTGGCCACTGCGGGAGAAATTGTGAACCAGATCTGAAATGCATAAAGAAAAATTGGACTGAAATGCATAAAGAAAGATTGGACTTTATAAATTAAGAGTTTTGTGTTCGCTACTAAACAGTATTGAGAACAATCCTTCCATTACCTTTTAAGCTTTCGCAATCATGATTATTACATATTGATTACCTTTGTTGATTGGTAACCTTTGATGAAAGTGATTCCAAGATATCTGACGGAGTTATGAAACGGAATAGTAGATTTTTGGAGGCTTAGTTCCAGGGACTTGCTTTCGAGGACTAAGGAAGCATAGGCTTTTCCTGAAGCATTTTGTATGCATATACCTTGAGATTTCGATACATTAATTGTAATAGCCCAATTTGTATAATAAGTACTGATTACATTTAAGTGCATTTTCAGGTGGTTTAGTGCAATAATGGGTGATTTATCGTGAGCATATATAAGTGAGTCATCTGCATAAAGAATACTTCTTTAGTAATTAGTTTCGTGAGGATAGTCATAAATGCGTTCGTTGTATAGAAGAGGAAATTGTGTCGTTAATGTGGACATGGAACTTCGTTCCACTTAGGAAGCTTGCTAGTAACATAGGAAGCTTGCTAGTAAGTATAGTAGATGTAGAGTTAATATTTGGTAAGTCTGGGCTTAATATTTATATAGCTGATTGTATGCGTATTGAGATTTTCCTTTGAGGTTTGTATGGGATATTTTTTGCAAGTCCTTTTGCCAACGATGTTTTAATATTAAGAGATCCTTAATATTATCCGATCCTTAATATTATCACTGTAATGAATTTTGGTAGAATGAGAATCAGCAACTGATACTATAAAAGACGTCCGGGAATTAATGTCATTGGGTGTTTCTTGGATAGTTAAGTTTCGATTTGAAGCTGACTTTCCATAATCGTATCTTGATCTAATTGAAAGTGCATCCAATTGGTATTACAATAAAACGCAGTATGCGAGGAGGAACAATCGAAAGGTTATCGTCGGCAAATTTTAAACGAACATATAAAGGAAAATGGTTAAAGAATGAAGAAAGAGTTTTAACTGAGATGTTAGGGTTTATTAAATCAACTATGTTCGCACTTATAAGCAAATGGTCTAGGTTAGAAGATCCATTGGGATCCATTGGACTGATGTCACAAAAACGATGGAAAAATAATGAAGATGATTTCTTGACTATCGTTGTGTTTTCCGACAGGGAAGATGATTAGAACCAATTAAGTAGGATCTTCCATTGTTATTTTCACCAGTATCACCCCACGCCATGTTTTTGGCGTTGAAGTCCCAACCAACTACTGAACTTTCGTAGTTAAGAGAGATATTTTTAATTTTTGTTAGTGAATATAGAATGGTAGATGAACGAGAGTTGGAAGGTATATAAAATAGACATTTATAGAGGTGTTTATTGAAATGAAGCAATATGGAAGGTGGATACTAGGTGCTTTGTAACTTTGATACTTTCTTCATTGCTACGGCTGTTTCTAGTATAGAGGAATCTCTTATAACGTTGTAGTTGACAAGTTTAATTGTTGATCTAGTGTGTGTTTCTTGTAAAAATTTATTAAGTAAGTTATTCAAATCAAAATGATATGGTTTTAAGGATCATACTGTATTAATACTTTTTTAATAGAATACTATATTCTTTTTTGGCCTGTTCTTTAGGAAGTTTATTATATTTCTTTAAAAATTTAATTATTTTATGTAAAGTTAACTGAGAGGTTTAAGAGAAATAATTGGCAAGATTCATAAATTCCGTTATAATGAAATGTTTTAAAGTTGTTCACGCGAAAACCCCACCGTCTCCCGTCGCTTTTCCCTTTGCGACAAAACTCCACTATAATCAATCAGCAACTCCGCTGAACACGGCTCAAGCGGGCCCAATTCCGTCTCGTTCCGTTTTTCTCTGTTTTCTTTCACAGATAGATGGCGGTGGTTCCGGCAAAATAAAAGCTCTTCTTTATCATCAACTTTCAACGGCGGCAGACGTCTGTTCCCACCCCAAACGAAGTGATTAACAATTCAAGTGTTTCCCTTATAAGTGAATAAATACCTATCAAGTGTAACAACAACTTCTGGAAGACAAGCTGCAACCCGCCCGAATACCGAAGACAAGAAGAGCCACCACATCTATAGCTCAATACCAATCGTACGCTCAGCTACATTCTCCTCGAGGTAAGTACTTTTGAGCTTCCAAATCCCCCTTTTATTATCTCAAAGCCCTAGAGAAATATATTTTTCATCCCCCAAATCTATCAACCCTTCGAGCCATCCCACGCGCTCGAAGGTCACCCAAACATTTGGTCCTTCGAGCCAGATACCCTCCCGAGCTCGAAGATCAAAGAATCAAAAGTATTTTCGAACGATGTCTCCTTTATCGTTTTTGTTGCAAAATGACTCGAATATCTGCCAGGCAGGACGAAATGTTTGTCTCCCAGGCATTAACAGCCTACACCCGAAGAGAATAGGGTTATTGACTTTGTTCTTCCGTTTGTAACGCAGAGAAGGAGACGAGATAGATATAGAAAAATATATATATTCTTGTTCAGCGTCACCTCCTAAATTTTGCCCTGTCCGTTCGCCTGTCTGTCTGTCTATCTATCGAAATCACGATTAAGGGAGAACGAAAAGAGGTATAGCAATGAAATCTGGCAAAAATATTTTTAGTTATGTAGGGCAGTTTGGGATTGAAAATGGGCGAAATCTGTTAACAACCACGCCTACTTTACATACGGAATGTAGGGCACCTCGTTTTAAAAAATTTTATAAGCTGAATATTTCATAAGCCGTGCGGGATATTGAGATATAATTCCATTTCGACACATATAGCGCCATTACTAAAATTTCACGCAAAAATGGGCATAATCCGCTCACTCATACAGAAGTTAGCAATATCTCATGAACGGTTTAAGATATTAAGACGTAATATCACGAGATATTTGGTGGAATTACCAATCCATTTGCCAAAAGTGGGCGTGCCGCGCCAACTCATACAAAAGTTTTCAATATCTCATACATGGCCTATCATGGCTAACTTATGCAAAAGTCATCAACGGGCGAAATTATTATTTTTTTAGCTACTCGGGTGTAGGGTATTCAGACTTAAGCCTGGCCAAAACCAACTTTTACTTGTTTTAGCTTCACGCCGATAATTTCTTCGTAAGTTGTTAATTTTTTAACAGGCCTTTCTCTGCCAAATTTTTCTTTGAATTTTCTTACTAGAACGTCGTAGTCTCTCTGGTTAACTACTCCGTTGGAGTATTTAATTTTCCACAAAGATGGCAAACTCTTGTAAACGTCTATAAACTCCATTCAAAATTGATTATTGTCTTCCATATTGCTGCGGAACTCGTCCACACACTTCAAAAATTATCCACAACAGCGAAATTCACCACACACTACGCAAACCAGTTGCGCAAAACGACCAAAAATCAAATTTATATTGTTTTTACACAACCGTTGCGCAAACATGCAGCCACTAGCATACGCGCAGCGGGTGTTTTGCGCAGACAATTTGTGTCGTGTATTCGCCGCTTAACACATACACATGTTTGGGCAACTTGAGGAACTTGAAGGTTTTTACCGAGAGTGAAGGAAAATTTTCGCAATCGGGATTCTTTGCAAAGATAAAAAAAGAAAAAAGGTAAGCATTTTGCGCATTTTAGCATCCATCGAAGTAAATGTGTTTTTCGGCACATAGCAATGGCATCGGTTTGATGGATGCCAATGCAGAGGTTCCGCCATTATCCTCACATATTGAATGTGTTGTAGCCTCTATATTGTCTCTGTTTAGATTACTTTGCTTAATTAACAAACTTTTTAGCAGATCTCAATAAAATGCCGAACATTAAGTTGCAATCATCCGATAATGAAATCTTTGATATCGATATCATGGTCGCCAAATGCTCGGGCACCATAAAAACCATGTTGGAGGACTGCTTCGCAGATGACGACAATGCAGTTATACCTTTGGCCAACGTCAACTCCGCCATGCTGCGCAAGGTTTTGGAATGGGCCAACCACCACAAGGACGACCCACAGTCAACTGATATAGAACAGACCAAGGAGAAGCGCACTGATGATATTTCCTCATGGGACGCCAACTTCTTGCAAGTTGACCAGGGCACTGTGTTCGAGCTGATTATGGCCGCTAACTATTTGGACATTAAGGGGTTGTTAAATGTAGCGTGCAAGACCGTTGCCAATATGGTCAGAGGAAAAAGTGCAGATGAAATACGCGAGCTTTTTAACATACCGAACGATTTCCCCCCAGATGAGGCGGAGCGGGTACTCTGGGAAAACCAATGGTGTGAGGAGAACTAGGGAGACGACTTGAATTAGTAGCCATTTACGTTTCAAAGTGAAGCTAAGGACGAAAAGCGTTCTGTATTTAAAAACCATCCCGGGACCGCTTGTTCTTAATTTATTATTCCAAGCGTTAGTGTTCACTTATAATAAATAAAATAAAATTGTAAGCTTTAAAAATTTTAATTAAAAACTTGGAAATTACTAAAAGTGGGATTTTAATTCTCAGAATCGTTATGACTTAGGGTGCAGTAAATGGCTTATTATCGCTTTTAGTTAGGTATTGAAGAGTACAAAAAATTTCGGTTAGGGAGGCAGTCTGGATTTCGAAAATAAAATTCTAAATTTCAATTCAATGTGTTTGTATTGAGACTTGTATTAAAAGATTGTACAAGGTTCTAAGAATATTTGAAAAGTATATTTTTAGTCTAATGTATTAACTAAAGCGTATACAAAATCTATATAAAGACAGATGACAAGTAAATAAAACGTCTTTTGCTCATAATTCTAAATGACTTAGAGAATATATCTCCTAATCTTAAAAATAACTTAATTAAAAAAACTGAATAGCATTAAATACTATATATTTGCGATATAATAAATTCTGAGATCGCTTAGCCACGTGGATGTGATGAAGTTCTTTTACTTTTATATTATGATGTATTTTTAGGATTTGTGGGAGATGCAGCCTCTATGGGCAGAGTTAAATTATATATATAAAAATTGCAAGATCGATTGAATCAGAGTATTCAGCGTGATTTCATTAACGAGATAGATAATAGATTTATTTCTTTATGAGAATGGAATGTTTCTACGATAAGATATTTATCGTGGTATTCAAGTCTAGACACTGATTTTTTTTGTAAATTTTACGCATAATGACAGAAGCGGATTGTGTTTGCCTTATCGTGTATATATTTATTTGAGAACCGTTTTATTCTTGTCTTGAGGTTCCTATCGATGCAAAAACGAAGTACTTTCTTTCAGGGATTTCAATCTTGCTGGCCACTGGGCGAGAAATTGTGAACCAGATCTGAAATGCATAAAGAAAAATTGGACGGATGCTAACTTTATAAATTAAGAGTTTTGTGTTCGCTACTAAACAGTATTGAGAACAATCCTTCCATTACCTTTTAAGCTTTCGCAATCATGATTATTGCATATTGGTTAAACCGGAAACCTTTGTTGAAAGTGATTCCAAGATATCTGACGGAGTTATGAAACGGAATAGTAGATCCTTGGAGGCTTAGTTCCAGGGACTTGCTTTCCAGGACTAAGGAAGCATAGGCTTTTCCTGAAGCATTTTGTATGCATATACCTTGAGATTTCGATACATTAATTGTAATAGCCCAATTTGTATAATAAGTACTGATTACATTTAAGTGCATTTTCAGGTGGTTTAGTGCAATAATGGGTGATTTATCGTGAGCATATATAAGTGAGTCATCTGCATAAAGAATATTTCTTTAGTAATTAGTTTCGTGAGCATAGTCATAAATGCGTTCGTTGTATAGAAGAGGAAATTGTGTCGTTAATGTGGACATGGAACTTCGTTCCACTTAGGAAGCTTGCTAGTAACTTAGGAAGCTTGCTAGTAAGTATAGTAGATGTAGAGTTAATATTTGGTAAGTCTGGGCTTAATATTTATATAGCTGATTGTATGCATATTGAGATTTTCCTTTGAGGTTTGTATGGGATATTTTTTTCAAGTCCTTTTGCCAACGATGTTTTAATATTAAGAGATCCTTAATATTATCTGATCCTTAATATTATCACTGTAATGAATTTTGGTGGAATGAGAATCAGCAACTGATACTATAAAAGACGTCCGGGAATTAATGTCATTGGGTGTTTCTTGGATAGTTAAGTTTCGATTTGAAGCTGACTTTCCATAATCGTATCTTGATCTAATTGAAAGTGCATCCAATTGGTATTACAATAAAACGCAGTATGCGAGGAGGAACAATCGAAAGGTTATCGTCGGGAAATTTTAAACGAACATATAAAGGAAAATTATTAAAGAATGAAGAAAGAGTTTTAACTGAGATGTTAGGGTTTATTAAATCAACTATGTTCGCATTTATAAGCAAATGGTCTAGGTTAGAAGATCCATTGGGATCCATTGGACTGATGTCACAAAAACAATGGAAAAATAATAAAGATGATTTCTTGACTATCGTTGTGTTTTCCGACAGGGAAGATGATTAGAACCAATTAAGTAGGATCTTCCATTGTTATTTTCACCAGTATCACCCCACGCCATGTTTTTGGCGTTGAAGTCCCAACCAACTACTGAACTTTCGTAGTTAAGAGAGATATTTTTAATTTTTGTTAGTGAATATAGAATGGTAGATGAACGAGACTTGGAAGGTATATAAAATAGACATTTATAGAGGTGTTTATTGAAATGAAGCAATATGGAAGGTGGATACTAGGTGCTGTTGGAATAGTAACTTTGATACTTTCTTCATTGCTACGGCTGTTTCTAGTTTAGAGGGATCTCTTATAACGTTGTAGTTGACAAGTTTAATTGTTGATCTAGTGTGTGTTTCTTGTAAAAATTTATTAAGTAAGTTATTCAAATCAAAATGATATGGTTTTAAGGATCATACTGTATTAATACTTTTTTTAATAGAATACTATATTCTTTTTTGGCCTGTTCTTTAGGAAGTTTATTATATTTCTTTAAAAATTTAATTATTTTATGTTTAATTATTTTATGTAAAGTTAACTGAGAGGTTTAAGAGAAATAATTGGCAAGATTCATAAATTCCGTTATGATGAAATGTTTTAAAGTTGTTCACGCGAAAACCCCACCGTCTCCCGTCGCTTTTCCCTTTGCGACAAAACTCCACTATAATCAATCAGCAACTCCGCTGAACACGGCTCGAGCGGGCCCAATTCCGTCTCGTTCCGTTTTTCTCTTTTTTCTTTCACAGATAGATGGCGGTGGTTCGGGCAAAATAAAAGCTCTTCTTTATCATCAACTTTCAACGCGGCAGATGTCTGTTCCCACCCCAAGCGAAGTGATTAACAATTCAAGTGTTTCCCTTATAAGTGAATAAATACCTATCAAGTGTAACAACAACTTCTGGAAGACAAGCTGCAACCCGCCCGAATACCGAAGACAAGAAGAGCCACCACATCTATAGCTCAATACCAATCGTACGCTCAGCTACATTCTCCTCGAGGTAAGTACTTTTGAGCTTCCAAATCCCCCTTTTATTATCTCAAAGCCCTAGAGAAATATATTTTTAATCCTGCAGCTCCAGCGTGGGAATTCTCAGCGAACCAAACAACCCCCACCTTTCTACAGGCGCAAGCACTGCTCTTTCGTTTCGCGGAGTTGCTTTGTGCTATATCCGCAGCGAGCGTCGGTGACATCGTGCAGGCAGCGCACAAGCAGCGGCTCCCCGGTTGGAAACAGCGTTTGCGGAAGTAGTTGAAGTAGTTAGTTTTTACTACTTTGACTAGTTTAAATTAAATTACTTTTTTTTATATTTATATAAAATTACCCCCAAAAATTGTTACCCCGAAATAAAATAAATTAAAGAGCCTCATTATTATTAATTAGTGGTTTTTCTCATTTTTATTTTTTTTTATGTCTGTGCCCACTCATTTGGCAAGATTTTCTTGAGTTTTTTGTTTGGCATACCCCCTCCCCACGATCTTACATCATCACGAATAGTTGTTTCCAAACAACTCGTAAGGAAGTAGTCGAAGTGGTTTAAATTTAAACTACTTTGACTAGTTTATTCTCAAATTGGTTGAAGTATTTTTTATTAAACCAGTACTATTAAAACACCCCCCCCCCCAATTTAAATAAACAATAAATTTCTTATATAAATAAAATTTCTCCACGATTGAATCTGCTATCATGGACCCCCTTACGAAATCAGCGTGGCTGAAACACTGAAGGAATTCGAGAAGGACTTCAACGACATTCCTGAACGTGAGCACTCGGCATTCAGCTTGGACACCCATATGGAGGAACTGAAGGCGGTCTGGTCCGATGTGAAGAAAGCATACAACGCATGCTTGGAATTTACCATCATGGCAGCGAATCCACTAACAGCGGACGACCCCCAAAACCGCTGAGGTAATTGTCGTGAAAACCCAATATCGACGCAGTTACCAGATTTATGTTCGATTCTCCGCCAAGATTAGCGAGCTGCAGCATCTCGCTGCCCCCTACCTTCCCCGACTCGCAGACTTCGCTATCTCATACCTCTGCACCGGAGCCAGCAGTCCACTCGAATCTCTCCGGGCATAATATCAGTTTACGGCCGTGTGACACTGCGATTTTTAACGGCGATTATGAATCCTGGCCGACTTTTCGCGATATGTTTTCAGCGCTTTATATCCGCAACAATCGGTTATCCCCCATCGAAAAGTTGTTTCAGCTCAATCAAAAGACACGAGGTGAAGCAAAAGAAATAGTTCAGAAATCCCCCCACACCGACGCCGGTTTCGTGCAAGCTTGGCGAAACCTCACCGACCGCTTCGAGAATAAGCGAATTCTCGTTAACGTTCAACTCCGAACGTTATTCAATCTCACCCCAATTACCAAAGAATCTGGTGTGGTAATTAAACGTCTCCAACGAGAGATTAATAACTGCCTCTCAGCTCTCACCTTGCATGATGTCAATGTGGACAGCTGGGACGCAATTATTGTGCATCTCTGCTCAGCTCGCCTCCCCGAACACACCCTCTCTCTATGGGAACAATCGATTACCCTCAAACGAGAAATTCCCAAATGGCGCGAAATGGACGCCTTCCTCACCTCCCATCTCCAAACTTTGGAAACTGCTGACGATATTCGGAAGTCCGTCAACTCCCCTAAAAAAGCGTCGAATATCTCTACGCGCGCTCCCACCAACCCGAAGCCTGTGAATACGTTCCAGGCTAATATGGTTTCGACCAGCTGCAGATTATGCACTGATCAACCGCACTCGCTCCGCAAATGCCCACGGTTTCTGGCAATGAATTTGGACTCTCGTTGGGCGACAGTTCAACGAATTCATTTTTGTTCCAACTGCTTAGCGCACTCACATCAAGTAAAAGAATGTAAAAGTGCGTTCACGTGTATGTCGTGCAACCAGCGACATCACACACTATTACACCGCGAGGAGGCCTCGGCCCCCCAACTGAACTCTCATTCGGACTCTACCCATACCACCTCGCTTCGTAAAACCCCCCCTCATCGCGGTCCAAATGCTCATACGCATAATCGCTTGTCGAAACTTCCGTCGCACTATCGAACGACCCCCTCTACCTCTACCCCTAATATACAGTCCACTGAAGCCCCCTCAACATCCAAGGTATTGACGTGCTTCACCTCGCGACCGAAGCAGGTGTTGCTCGCCACTGCGATGATTCATATTTACCATCGCGGTGAGCCATACTCAGCGCGTGCGCTCATCGACCTCGGCTCTGAAGCCACTTACTTATCCGAACGCATCCAGAAGCGCTTGAAACTCCCGGTGAAGGCCATCCACGCCCAAGTGGCGAGTGTAAATCAAACGATTACCGCCCAGGTTTCTAAACTTTGCACTTTCCAGATTGGCTCACCTCGAGCTCCTGGGACTCACCTTCAAGCTTGCGCGTTTGTGCTTCCCAAGCTAACCGGCAGTCTCCCGGCTTGCTCTATCGATATTCCCCTCTGCGAGCCTCTTCGCGATCTTACATTAGCTGATGATCACTTCTACCACAGTAATCAAATTTATGTGCTTATTGCTCAAGAGACCATCTTCGGGTGGATTCTCACAGGTCCACTTCAGCAGGATTTACCTTCCCCCTCGGTTACCACACGAGTCTCTTTCTTCAACGAAGTCTCCATGGATCATCAATTATCGCGATTCTGGGAACTTGAAGAAGTCCAAACCAAACGAATACCCACCCCGAGTGAACAACGCTGCGAGGACTTGTATTCAAATACTACCCACAGGCGCTGATGTATTGTTTCGCTGCCCTTCAAAGAAGGTTTCCCTTCTTCACTAAATATCGGGAAATCCACAGAGATTGCTCTCAAACAGTTTCTCCGAAACGAAACCAGATTGTTGAAGACAATCCCCCCGTTTTAAAGAAACATATGACTCCGTGATTCGCGAGTACTCGGATCTGCACCATATGACACCGATCCACCCCTCTCAGAACCCTTCCGGTTCCGACAACTACTACCTACCCCATCACGCTGTTCTCTAACCCGACAGCAGCACGACCAAGGTGCGTGTTGTGTTCAATGCCTCCTGCCCCTCCTCCAACGGTCTTAGCCTGAACGATGTCCTCTATCCTGGGCCGGCGCTTCAATCGGATTTAACCTTCCTCATTATTCAATGGCGACTCTATAAATACGTTTTCAATGGCGACATTGAAAAAATGTATCGCCAAATCCTCATAAATCCCCAGCATTCGCGCTACCAGCGAATTCTCTTCCGAAATTCTTCACACGACGATGTGCAAGATTTCGAACTCCAAACGGTCACGTTTGGCGTCAACTGCGCTCCATATCTGGGCATACGTACTCTACATCAGTTGGCGAAGGATGAGGAATACCCCTTGCTGCTCCCATTCTTAAGAACTCCATGTACGTGGACGATGCGTTGTGTGGCGCTCATGACATTGATGTCGCGCTTCGTACCCGACATCAACTGTCTGCCGCTCTTCACTCTGCCGGCTTCACGCTACGAGAATGGACAGCAAATCACCCCACTCTTCTAATTGGGATCCCACTACAAGACCTCTTAAACAAAGACTTTCTTGAATTAGAAGATGGTAGCAATACCAAAACTCTTTGCATCCGTTGGAATGCAAAAACCGATCACTTCAATATAGAGTCAAAACCCTTTGACCTCTCCCCCACATATACTAAGCGCGAGGTGTTATCTCGGATTGCAAGATTATTTGACCCGGCAGGATGGCTTGCTCCAGTCATTATCATTGCAAAAACCATTATGCAACAACTCTGGCTGGACGGCATCGGATGGGGCGAACCACTCACTCCCATCACTTTGCAACGTTGGCTTCAATTTCGACTTCCTTGCTCTTTGCCAAAACGAAGAACGCCCCAATCAAAACCATATCGATCCCTCGAGTGGAACTCTGCGGAGCTGCTCTCCTGGTCGATATGATTGATGCAATTGTGCCCCATCTCGACTTTCCACGTTATAACCTTCACTGTTGGACCGACTCGACTATAGTGCTGGCGTAGTTGAAACGACCACCCTGCACATGGACGAAATTCGTCGCCAACCGTGTCGCGAAAATTGTCGAAGTGGCGGACAACACTCACTGGTACCACGTCTACTCGGAGTGCAATCCAGCGGACCTTGCCAGCAGAGGCATGTATCCGCTGGATTTGCTTCACACCCCGCTCTGGTGGCAAGGACCTGCATGGCTGCGGCAAGCGAGGACGCAGTGGCCCCTCTACACTGCCCCCCCCCCCCCCCGTTTTGGAAACTGACTTGGAGGCCAAGCCCATCAAAACTAATTTCACCTATTACCACCAATTTGAGGACCCCCAGAAAGATTCTCTTCTTTCCCGCGAGCCCATCGCGTATTGGCGTATGCTTTTCGGTTCCTGCAGCATACGCACCCCCATATCCTCATTTTCGGCGCGAAACTACCCTCATTGACTCCGATGAGATTCAAGCCGTTCAGACGCGGCTCATCATTGTCGCGCAAAAAGTTCATTTCAACGACGATTACCATTGCCTTGAAATGAAACAAACTCAAGCGGAAGAGCTCGATTCTCTCGCTTAACCCATTTCTCTCACATGACGGACTCCTTCGCGTGAGCGGACGGTTAATCTCTTGTCCATCTCTTTCGTACGATGAACGCCACCCCATTTTTCTCCCCTACAATTGCGTCTTCACCTGTCTTTTGGTTCGGTTTATCCATGATATCAGCTTACACGGTGGAAACCAGCTGATGCTGCGCTTGCTCCGCATGCGGTACTGGATACCCAAGGCCCAGAACATGATTAAACCCACAATTCACAATTGTAAGCCTTGTTTACTCCAAAGGAAGCAAGTACGCACCCAACTTATGGCCGCTCTACCCCCTGAGCGCACCACACTCTCTTGCCCCTTTGCTGCCACCGGTTTGGACTTCGCTGGACCGTTCGACATCAAGAACTACACTGGAAGAGCCTGCCTCATCACCAAAGGCTATGTTTGCGTCTTCGTGTGTTTTGCGACGAAGGCCATACACCTCGAAGCTACCAAGGACTTGTCAACCCCGACATTTCTCGCTGCCTTTGGACGATTCAGCTCGCCGAGGATGCCCTACTGACGTGTACTCCGACAACGGACGAAATTTCGTCGGAGCACCGAAAACCCTTCGACGAGAATGGGAATCAGTGATTCAGCACATTCAGGACGCTATTGTCTCCCAATACGCTCATCAACGCCTGCGATGGCATTTCATTCCCGCTGCCGCTCCGCACATGGGCGGACTCTGGGAAGCTGGAGTTAAACGCTTCAATCTCCACTTCCGCAAATTCGTTGGCGATCTCCGTTTCACTTTTAAAATGTTTTCCACCATACTCTCCAAAATCGAAGCTTGTTTGAACTCCAGACCACTTAATAGCACGTCAGAAGACCCCTCCGACCTGCAACCCCTAACCCCAGGACATTTTCTCGTAGGCGGCCCGCTCTTGGCTCCGACAGAACCCGAAATATTACAATCTCCACCCAGAATTGTGAGTCCATGGCAGAAGGTCAGAGCTGTCTATCAACAATTTTGCTCCTGATGGAAAAATGAATATCTCACCGAACTCCACAAACGCAGCAAATGGAAGTTCCCCCAAATTAATTTAAAAATTAACGACCTGGTTGTCTTACGAAATGACAACCTCCCCCAACAAGATGGAGACTCGGTCGTATAGTTCATGTTTATCCCGGTTCTGACGATAGAACACGTGTTTCTGACGTCCGAACCGAACAAGGAACCATAACTCGACCCATTAACAAAATGATACGCCACCCGCGAGCTTTTCGCACCCCAGCGAATCTCCCTAAACGACTAGTACTTATATCCTCATTTCCTCACCATGATTCCAAAGAACTCAACCCTCACCCCAACCTAACGCAGCTTTTCCCCCAACAAATCCGGTATAACGGGATCGACTGGTCCTTCCATGATCCGTATACCAAGTTTCAGCCGCCAAGATCGACACTACCGTCGAAGTATCCACCTCCGCTATCCACACCCCCGTGTTGGACACCTATCTCCCGTAACGTGACGCCGACCGCCCGCCCGCAAGATCACCCGAAACGTCTGCGCGTAAGGTGAAGCCGTATGCGTTGCCGCCCCGTGCAGCGCACTTTAGTCCCACGGATGCAGCCCAATCTGCTTTTCACTCCCCCCCCCCCCCCCGCGGAGTCCATGATCAACCTGATGGTTACTCCCTAAAGCGAGGAACCCCCTCCTCGAGCGTCTCTAACCTGAGCAAAGTAGCAGTATTGCAAGGCGGGCGGGATGTTCACGCGAAAACCCTACCGTCTCCCGTCGCTTTTCCCTTTGCGACAAAACTCCACTATAATCAATCAGAAACTCCGCTGAACACGGCTCGAGCGGACCCAATTCCGTCTCGTTTCTTTTTTCTCTTTTTTCTTTCACAGATAGATGGCGGTGGTTCCGGCAAAATAAAAGCTCTTCTTTATCATCAACTTTCAACGGCGGCAGACGTCTGTTCCCACCCCAAGCGAAGTGATTAACAATTCAAGTGTTTCCCTTATAAGTGAATAAATACCTATCAAGTGTAACAACTTCTGGAAGACAAGCTGCAACCCGCCCGAATACCGAAGACAAGAAGAGCCACCACATCTATAGCTCAATACCAATCGTACGCTCAGCTACATTCTCCTCGAGGTAAGTACTTTTGAGCTTCCAAATCCCCCTTTTATTATCTCAAAGCCCTAGAGAAATATATTTTTCATCCCCCAAATCTATCAACCCTTCGAGCCATCCCACGCGCTCGAAGGTCACCCAAACATTTGGTCCTTCGAGCCAGATAACCTCCCGAGCTCGAAGATCAAAGAATCAAAAGTATTTTCGAACGATGTCTCCTTTATCGTTTTTGTTGCAAAATGACTCGAATATCTGCCAGGCAGGACGAAATGTTTGTCTCCCAGGCATTAACAGCCTACACCCGAAGAGAGTAGGGTTATTGACTTTGTTCTTCCGTTTGTAACGCAGAGAAGGAGACGAGATAGATATAGAAAAATATATATATTCTTGTTCAGCGTCACCTCCTAAATTTTGCCCTGTCCGTTCGCCTGTCTGTCTGTCTATCTATCGAAATCACGATTAAGGGAGAACGAAAAGAGGTATAGCAATGAAATCTGGCAAAAATATTTTTAGTTATGTAGGGCAGTTTGGGATTGAAAATGGGCGAAATCTGTTAACAACCACGCCTACTTTACATAGGGAATGTAGGGCACCTCGTTTTAAAAAATGTTATAAGCAGAATATTTCATAAGCCGTGCGGGATATTGAGATATAATTCCATTTCGACACATATAGCGTAATTACTAAAATTTCACGCAAAAATGGGCACGATCCGCTCACTCATACAGAAGTTAGCAATATCTCATGAACGGTTTAAGATATTAAGACGTAATTTTGTCACGAGATATCTGGTGGAATTACCGATCCATTTGCCAAAAGTGGGCGTGCCGCGCCAACTCATACAAAAGTTTTCAATATCTCATACATGGCCTATCATGGCTAACTTATGCAAAAGTCATCAACTGGCGAAATTATTATTTTTTTAGCTACTCGGGTGTAGGGTATTCAGACTGAAGCCTGGCCAAAACCAACTTTTACTTGTTTTAGCTTCACGCCGATAATTTCTTCGTAAGTTGTTAATTTTTTAACAGGCCTTTCTCTGCCAAATTTTTCTTTGAATTTTCTTACTAGAATGTCGTAGTCTCTCTGGTTAACTACTCCGTTGGAGTATTTAATTTTCCACAAAGATGGCAAACTCTTGTAAACGTCTATAAACTCCATTCAAAATTGATTATTGTCTTCCATATTGCTGCGGAACTCGTCCACACACTTCAAAAATTATCCACAACAGCGAAATTCACCACACACTACGCAAACCAGTTGCGCAAAACAACCAAAAATCAACTTTATTTTGTTTTTACACAACCGTTGCGCAAACATGCAGCCACTAGCATACGCGCAGCGGGTGTTTTGCGCAGACAATTTGTGTCGTGTATTCGCCGCTTAACACATACACATGTTTGGGCAACTTGAGGAACTTGAAGGTTTTTACCGAGAGTGAAGGAAAATTTTCGCAATCGGGATTCTTTGCAAAGATAAAAAGAAGAAAAAAGGTAAGCATTTTGCGCATTTTATCATCCATCGAAGTAAATGTGTTTTTTGCAAAACATAGCAATGGCATCGGTTTGATGGATGCCAATGCAGAGGTTCCGCCATTATCCTCACATATTCAATGTGTTGTAGCCTCTATATTGTCTCTGTTTAGATTACTTTGCTTAATTAACAAACTTTTTAGCAGATCTCAATAAAATGCCGAACATTAAGTTGCAATCATCCGATAATGAAATCTTTGATATCGATATCATGGTCGCCAAATGCTCGGGCACCATAAAAACCATGTTGGAGGACTGCTGCTTCGCAGATGGCGACAATGCAGTTATACCTTTGGCCAACGTCAACTCCGCCATGCTGCGCAAGGTTTTGGAATGGGCCAACCACCACAAGGACGACCCACAGTCAACTGATATAGAACAGACCAAGGAGAAGCGCACTGATGATATTTCCTCATGGGACGCCAACTTCTTGCAAGTTGACCAGGGCACTTTGTTCGAGCTGCTTACGGCCGCTAACTATTTGGACATTAAGGAGTTGGTATCTGTAGGCTGCAAGACCATTGCCAATATGGTCCGAGGAAAAAGTGCAGATGAAATACGCGAGATTTTTAACATACCGAACGATTTCCCCTCCGATGAGGCGGAGCGGGTACTCTGGGAAAACTAATGGTGTGAGGAGAAATAGAGAGACGACTTGAATTAGTAGCCATTTACGTTTCAAAGTGAAGCTAAGGACGAAAAGCGGTCTGTATTTGAAAACCATCCCGGGACCGCTTGTTCTTAATTTATTATTCCAAGCGTTAGTGTTCACTTATAATAAATAAAATAAAATTGTAAGCTTTAAAAATTTTAATTAAAAACTTGGAAATTACTAAAAGTGGGATTTTAATTCTCAGAATCGTTATGACTTAGGGTGCAGTAAATGGCTTATTATCGCTTTTAGTTAGGTATTGAAGAGTACAAAAAATTTCGGTTAGGGAGGCAGTCTGGATTTCGAAAATAAAATTCTAAATTTCAATTCAATGTGTTTGTATTGAGACTTGTATTAAAAGATTGTACAAGGTTCTAAGAATATTTGAAAAGTATATTTTTAGTCTAATGTATTAACTAAAGCGTATACAAAATCTATATAAAGACAGATGACAAGTAAATAAAACGTCTTTTGCTCATAAATCTAAATGACTTAGAGAATATATCTCCTAATCTTAAAAATAACTTAATTAAAAAAACTGAATAGCATTAAATACTATATATTTGCGATATAATAAATTCTGAGATCGCTTAGCCACGTGGATGTGATGAAGTTCTTTTACTTTTATATTATGATGTATTTTTAGGATTTGTGGGAGATGCAGCCTCTATGGGCAGAGTTAAATTATATATATAAAAATTGCACTCTGATCGATTGAATCAGAGTATTCAGCGTGATTTCATTAACGAGATAGATAATAGATTTATTTCTTTATGAGAATGGAATGTTTCTACGATAAGATATTTATCGTGGTATTCAAGTCTAGGCACTGATTTTTTTTGTAAATTTAACGCATAATGACAGAAGCGGATTGTGTTTGCCTTATCGTGTATATATTTATTTGAGAACCGTTTTATTCTTGTCTTGAGGTTCCTATCGATGCAAAAACGAAGTACTTTCTTTCAGGGATTTCAATCTTGCTGGCCACTGGGGGAGAAATTGTGAACCAGATCTGAAATGCATAAAGAAAAATTGGACGGATGCTAACTTTATAAATTAAGAGTTTTGTGTTCGCTACTAAACAGTATTGAGAACAATCCTTCCATTACCTTTTAAGCTTTCGCAATCATGATTATTGCATATTGGTTAAACCGGAAACCTTTGTTGAAAGTGATTCCAAGATATCTGACGGAGTTATGAAACGGAATAGTAGATCCTTGGAGGCTTAGTTCCAGGGACTTGCTTTCCAGGACTAAGGAAGCATAGGCTTTTCCTGAAGCATTTTGTATGCATATACCTTGAGATTTCGATACATTAATTGTAATAGCCCAATTTGTATAATAAGTACTGATTACATTTAAGTGCATTTTCAGGTGGTTTAGTGCAATAATGGGTGATTTATCGTGAGCATATATAAGTGAGTCATCTGCATAAAGAATATTTCTTTAGTAATTAGTTTCGTGAGCATAGTCATAAATGCGTTCGTTGTATAGAAGAGGAAATTGTGTCGTTAATGTGGACATGGAACTTCGTTCCACTTAGGAAGCTTGCTAGTAACTTAGGAAGCTTGCTAGTAAGTATAGTAGATGTAGAGTTAATATTTGGTAAGTCTGGGCTTAATATTTATATAGCTGATTGTATGCATATTGAGATTTTCCTTTGAGGTTTGTATGGGATATTTTTTTCAAGTCCTTTTGCCAACGATGTTTTAATATTAAGAGATCCTTAATATTATCTGATCCTTAATATTATCACTGTAATGAATTTTGGTGGAATGAGAATCAGCAACTGATACTATAAAAGACGTCCGGGAATTAATGTCATTGGGTGTTTCTTGGATAGTTAAGTTTCGATTTGAAGCTGACTTTCCATAATCGTATCTTGATCTAATTGAAAGTGCATCCAATTGGTATTACAATAAAACGCAGTATGCGAGGAGGAACAATCGAAAGGTTATCGTCGGGAAATTTTAAACGAACATATAAAGGAAAATTATTAAAGAATGAAGAAAGAGTTTTAACTGAGATGTTAGGGTTTATTAAATCAACTATGTTCGCATTTATAAGCAAATGGTCTAGGTTAGAAGATCCATTGGGATCCATTGGACTGATGTCACAAAAACAATGGAAAAATAATAAAGATGATTTCTTGACTATCGTTGTGTTTTCCGACAGGGAAGATGATTAGAACCAATTAAGTAGGATCTTCCATTGTTATTTTCACCAGTATCACCCCACGCCATGTTTTTGGCGTTGAAGTCCCAACCAACTACTGAACTTTCGTAGTTAAGAGAGATATTTTTAATTTTTGTTAGTGAATATAGAATGGTAGATGAACGAGAGTTGGAAGGTATATAAAATAGACATTTATAGAGGTGTTTATTGAAATGAAGCAATATGGAAGGTGGATACTAGGTGCTGTTGGAATAGTAACTTTGATACTTTCTTCATTGCTACGGCTGTTTCTAGTTTAGAGGGATCTCTTATAACGTTGTAGTTGACAAGTTTAATTGTTGATCTAGTGTGTGTTTCTTGTAAAAATTTATTAAGTAAGTTATTCAAATCAAAATGATATGGTTTTAAGGATCATACTGTATTAATACTTTTTTTAATAGAATACTATATTCTTTTTTGGCCTGTTCTTTAGGAAGTTTATTATATTTCTTTAAAAATTTAATTATTTTATGTTTAATTATTTTATGTAAAGTTAACTGAGAGGTTTAATAGAAATAATTGGCAAGATTCATAAATTCCGTTATGATGAAATGTTTTAAAGTTGTTCACGCGAAAACCCCACCGTCTCCCGTCGCTTTTCCCTTTGCGACAAAACTCCACTATAATCAATCAGCAACTCCGCTGAACACGGCTCGAGCGGGCCCAATTCCGTCTCGTTCCGTTTTTCTCTTTTTTCTTTCACAGATAGATGGCGGTGGTTCCGGCAAAATAAAAGCTCTTCTTTATCATCAACTTTCAACGGCGGCAGACGTCTGTTCCCACCCCAAGCGAAGTGATTAACAATTCAAGTGTTTCCCTTATAAGTGAATAAATACCTATCAAGTGTAACAACAACTTCTGGAGACAAGCTGCAACCCGCCCGAATACCGAAGACAAGAAGAGCCACCACATCTATAGCTCAATACCAATCGTACGCTCAGCTACATTCTCCTCGAGGTAAGTACTTTTGAGCTTCCAAATCCCCCTTTTATTATCTCAACGCCCTAGAGAAATATATTTTTAATCCCCCAAATCTATCAACCCTTCGAGCCATCCCACGCGCTCGAAGGTCACCCAAACATTTGGTCCTTCGAGCCGGATAACCTCCCGAGCTCGAAGATCAAAGAATCAAAAGTATTTTCGAACGATGTCTCCTTTATCGTTTTTGTTGCAAAATGACTCGAATATCTGCCAGGCAGGACGAAATGTTTGTCTCCCAGGCATTAACAGCCTACACCCGAAGAGAATAGGGTTATTGACTTTGTTCTTCCGTTTGTAACGCAGAGAAGGAGACGAGATAGATATAGAAAAATATATATATTCTTGTTCAGCGTCACCTCCTAAATTTTGCCCTGTCCGTTCGCCTGTCTGTCTGTCTATCTATCGAAATCACGATTAAGGGAGAACGAAAAGAGGTATAGCAATGAAATCTGGCAAAAATATTTTTAGTTATGTAGGGCAGTTTGGGATTGAAAATGGGCGAAATCTGTTAACAACCACGCCTACTTTACATACGGAATGTAGGGCACCTCGTTTTAAAAAGTTTTATAAGCTGAATATTTCATAAGCCGTGCGGGATATTGAGATATAATTCCATTTCGACACATATAGCGCCATTACTAAAATTTCACGCAAAAATGGGCATGATCCGCTCACTCATACAGAAGTTAGCAATATCTCATGAACGGTTTAAGATATTAAGACGTAATTTTGTCACGAGATATCTGGTGGAATTACCGATCCATTTGCCAAAAGTGGGCGTGCCGCGCCAACTCATACAAAAGTTTTCCATATCTCATACATGGCCTATCATGGCTAACTTATGCAAAAGTCATCAACGGGCGAAATTATTATTTTTTTAGCTATTCGGGTGTAGGGTATTCAGACTGAAGCCTGGCCAAAACCAACTTTTACTTGTTTTAGCTTCACGCCGATAATTTCTTCGTAAGTTGTTAATTTTTTAACAGGCCTTTCTCTGCCAAATTTTTCTTTGAATTTTCTTACTAGAACGTCGTAGTCTCTCTGGTTAACTACTCCGTTGGAGTATTTAATTTTCCACAAAGATGGCAAACTCTTGTAAACGTCTATAAACTCCATTCAAAATTGATTATTGTCTTCCATATTGCTGCGGAACTCGTCCACACACTTCAAAAATTATCCACAACAGCGAAATTCACCACACACCACACAAACCAGTTGCGCAAAACGACCAAAAATCAAATTTATGTTGTTTTTACACAACCGTTGCGCAAACATGCAGCCACTAGCATACGCGCAGCGGGTGTTTTGCGCAGACAATTTGTGTCGTGTATTCGCCGCTTAACACATACACATGTTTGGGCAACTTGAGGAACTTGAAGGTTTTTACCGAGAGTGAAGGAAAATTTTCGCAATCGGGATTCTTTGCAAAGATAAAAAAAGAAAAAAGGTAAGCATTTTGCGCATTTTAGCATCCATCGAAGTAAATGTGTTTTTCGGCACATAGCAATGGCATCGGTTTGATGGATGCCAATGCAGAGGTTCCGCCATTATCCTCACATATTGAATGTGTTGTAGCCTCTATATTGTCTCTGTTTAGATTACTTTGCTTAATTAACAAACTTTTTAGCAGATCTCAATAAAATGCCGAACATTAAGTTGCAATCATCCGATAATGAAATCTTTGATATCGATATCATGGTCGCCAAATGCTCAGGCACCATAATGTCCATATTGGAAAACCGCAGCGTGGCAGATGGCGACAATGCTGTTGTACCTTTGACCAACGTCAAGTCCGCCGTGCTGCGCAAGGTTTTGGAATGGGCCAACCACCACAAGGACGACCCACAGCCCACTGAGAACCGCACTGATGATATTTCCTCATGGGACGCCAACTTCTTGCAAGTTGACCAGGGCTCTCTGTTCGACCTGATTACGGCCGCTCACAATTTGGACATTAAGGAGTTGTTTTCTGTAGCATGCAAGACCCTTGCCAATATGGTCAGAGGAAAAAGTGCAGATGAAATACGCGAGATTTTTAACATACCGAACGACGCCCCCCCAGATGAGGACGAATGGGTACGCTGGGTAAAGCATTGGATAGCCGTTTACGTTTCAAAGTGAAGCTAAGGACGAAAAGCGGTCTGTATTTGAAAACCGTACCGGTATCGCTTGTTCTTTATTTATTATTCCAAACGTTAGTTGGAATAATCAATTATAATAATATTTTTATGCATTTTTATAATGAATAAAATAAAAATTTAAAGTATAAAAATATCAATTAAAAACTTGGAAATTACTAAAAGTGGGATTCTAATTCACAGGATCGTAATAACTTATGTTGCAGCAAATGCCGCATTCTCGCTTTTCGTTAGGTATTGAAGTGTAAAAAAATTTCGATTAGGTAGGCAATCTAAATTTCCAAAACAAAAATTTGTAGCTTCGGAAATTCTTTAATTAAGATTCGCCTTTTACGAAATCTCGAAAAGAGAATCCAACAACGGTGAGTCTAGGCAAGATTCGCAAATAAATGCAGGAATTTTTGAAATGGTCTAAATTTCACGAGATATTGACGAATTTATGTCACCTTCTGTGTGCTCTCGCAGCGTACTTTGACTCTTGCGGGATATTCACTAATTTCTCATACTTTCTAATAACTTTTTTATTCGTGATACATTCCGCGTGTGATCGTTTTGTGCATCTTATTTCCTAGTATTAACTCACTATCTTAAATAAACATCTACCATCCTAAACAAACAAACTTGTATGTTTAAGTATCGTGACAGCACAACTTGTGCTTATTTTGAGATGGAATTGCACGGTTTTGTGTCATCACTCATGCCTAGTGTGGCATGGGCTTATAGAATTCCAGGATGTATATACTTTATCCATGAAGCAAACTTTTTCTGTACCCTAAGATTCAAATGTAGTATGGTGAATCTGATGTCACCGCGTGGAAGACGCTGCAGCATCATCGTGAGGAGTAATTGAGGTTCCTACATACGCTAACCGAAAGCAGCGCCCTCTATGTGTGACACCTTTATTGCGAAATTTGCGCTGAAACACAGGCCCTGTTTAGATTGCCTTAGATCTTTTTGCAGTATCATTGAAAGTAGCCTTCTTATCTCAGCTAAACTATTTTCTGAGGAATCTAATGAATTACAACTTTTTTGATGTAAGAAGAATCATTTGTTAACTTACGTCATATAAGCCCTGAACGAGTGCAATGCAAATTGAAAAGAAGGTTTCTAGTTGTTTTAACACTGTTTTTTGGTAGTTTTTGTATATTCATTACATTCCTTATTCGCGTCCTGATTTGTTAGTGCTGCAATTTTAAATCCTAACGGCAGCTTCTTGCTCACTTTCTCAATCCTTATGACAAAAGTCTTCCACGACTTACTCTCTCGAAGGTAAATCTCAAAAACAAACTACAAATTGAATATTTTCCCCATAGCAGAGGCTAGACCGCTTTTTCGATTTTGAATTTTTGTATTCCACTCTAGTAACATGATTAATGGGAGTATCTTTTTCCCTCTTCTACAATTACTTCTGTCCCTTAACATGTTCCGTTCGATTCGATTTACATAGCAGAATTAACGCAATCCGTCATCCTATTGAAAGGATAACGATTTTAATGTAAATAATAAAACAGTAAGTTTTGCAATGTAGGAGGTCAATGGGCTATAGTGAGGTCAACGACGAGGTTGAAGAGAACATCGTATAATAATTATTAATAAAGCGTCTAAATACAACGCATTTCTTGTCTTAATTGCATTTTTGCAGTTAACAACACTGTTTTGTAGTTGTACAATTAACACAACCGACAACACGCCACAAACACTTTTTTTAGTAGAACAAATGCCGTTATTTTGAAAGTCATTGTTTAAAGTTCATTGAGTCGCTGGCGACAAAGTGTTAAGTGGTGTGTATCGGGAAAGTTTGTTAAAACTCGGGTGTGTACAGTTTTTACGTATCTAGGATCACTGAGTTTAATTACTTCGCATCGACAGAATGCCAGTAAGTAGCAATGAGATCCTCTAGGGAACTGTTGTAATTTGACTTTTATTAGGTGCTCCGATCTCATCCCAAGAATGTTAACACAATCCCACCCGCAATCCCAGCTCCTAGAGGGGTAAGTAGGAAACGGTCTTGAGCAGCAGCGAACTCACCATTCGGTGTCTGTGCATTGCAGGAAGAAAGGGCGTCTTCCGTCTTCATGCCTTCATCCAGTTACTCGTCGACTGCACACTCTACGCGTAACCATCGATGCAGTTGTAATTGCTGTACGATGGAATCTGTAAAGGTCTCTACCACTCTGAAACCTGTGGCAATAACGAGGCGCCGAATGTCGGAGCAGGCCGAACTCGCTTCGGGTCAGCCTTCAGCGGACCTTAAGGACAAAGTGAAGGTCAACTTGGTCAATGCAGACAAATTCAAGGGAGTCGTCAACGTGGTACTGCACTTCTACGAGGAGAAACCGAAGTGGTACCCTAGATTCCATCGCACCTACGAGGGCGAATTGTGGGAACGCATACCCCGCGACCTAGACGCCAACACAGGCAACTGGATATATATCTGTCGCGTCTGTGGCGCTTCGCTGTCCAAATTAAACACAATGAAGGCCCATTTAAACCTCCATCTTAACTTTTTTCCCAACCGCTGTAAGTATTGCCCCAATATGTATCCCTCGAGAAACTCGTTGGTGCGCCACTGCAAGCAAGAACACAGTGAACAGATTTTTAACAATGGAATGGTTGCTTGAACTGATTTTGATCTTAATTCCCGACAAATTTTGTTTCAATTGAGGTTTTGTTTCTATTAAGATCCTGTTTCTATTAAGATTAAATATAAAGTTTCGCTAACATTTCTTCACTTGGATGGAAGTAAATCCTCTGTTCAGACTTCCGCCCTTACATAAAATAGAAACCACTTATGGACGTGAAAGAAAATCGTTTATTTCTGTTGGCTTTGTGTTTTGATGACATCTGAATTTCTGATACGAGCTTTTATGTTTCAATATCTGGTTTGCTCTCTGGCGTACTATTTGGTTTTCCTTTAGTTATTACATTTGCATTATTATTAAATGCATTAAATGTAGCGAATAATTGCTTTTACTTTATATTCAAATTCTGCACAATTTCTTTGAAGCGAAATGCATGTAACTGAACAGGAAGAAACGCAATTTTTGAATAACGCAAGTGCGAGAGAGGTTTTTTTAAGCAAGTTTAAAATTTCAATCTTAAAATTTCAATTGAATTGAGTATCTAAAATTGTATAATAAAAATTTTTTAGAACTTTAAAGCTTGAATTTTGTTAGAAAGCTGGTTATTCTTGCAGTTGTAAGAAATATATTTGGGTTTATTTATAGAAAAGTTGTTAAAACATGTTTTCTACCAATTACTCTAATTACTTTCAACTACCATTACCGTTATTATTGCCAGTTCATTGAAGTGGTAACGACGCGATGAGTTTAAACGCTGACCTTTAGCCGAAAAGCTAACGAGGATTTTATATGCTTCCTTGCTATTGCCGCTACTGCACTTTCAGCATGCAACCAAAGCGAAAAACTGGTGCATAACTTTCGAAGAGTTCGAAGATCTAATTTCAAGTTCGAAGTAGCTGTGTAGCGGTTTACAAAAACAAAAGCAGAACGCAGAGATAACTTGGTTTCATATTACTCAGCGATAAATTTTTCTCTAGTGGGCCACACTGCTATAATTTAGAGGTCCAGAAAAATCGAGCCTTGGGTCAGCTTTTTTGTCAAATTTGTTGTTGCTTTCACATGTAAAAGAGAAATGAACAATTTGAGAGCCGAAAGGAACCCAAAATACCGCAATAACTTGTTTTGTAGTAAAATATGCGTGCAGAGAAACTTTTCTGTGAACATCGCTCGTGTGTAAACTGGATTTTCTAATTCCTTTCTTTTTTTTTTTACTTAAAGAGGATGGAATTGCGTTTACGCACACCAGTCGGAGCCTCCAACTTACTTGTCGGACAAAGGTCCGCCCGGTAGTGTGTATCGCAAATTTTTCCTTGAATTTTCCTACTAGAATGTCGTAGTCCCTCTGGTTAACTACTCCGTTGGAGTATTCTTTGCTTTCAATTTTCCACAAAGATGGCAAACTCTTGTAAACGTCTATAAAATCCATTCAAAATTAATTATTTTCTTCAATATTGCTGCGTAACTCGTCCACTCACTTCAAAAATTATCCACAACAGCGAAATTCACCACACACCACACAAACCAGTTGCGCAAAACGACCAAAAATCAAATTTATATTGTTTTTACACAACCGTTGCGCAAACATGCAGCCACTAGCATACGCGCAGCGGGTGTTTTGCGCAGACAATTTGTGTCGTGTATTCGCCGCTTAACACATACACATGTTTGGGCAACTTGAGGAACTTGAAGGTTTTTACCGAGAGTGAAGGAAAATTTTCGCAATCGGGATTCTTTGCAAAGATAAAAAAAGAAAAAAGGTAAGCATTTTGCGCATTTTAGCATCCATCGAAGTAAATGTGTTTTTCGGCACATAGCAATGGCATCGGTTTGATGGATGCCAATGCAGAGGTTCCGCCATTATCCTCACATATTGAATGTGTTGTAGCCTCTATATTGTCTCTGTTTAGATTACTTTGCTTAATTAACAAACTTTTTAGCAGATCTCAATAAAATGCCGAACATTAAGTTGCAATCATCCGATAATGAAATCTTTGATATCGATATCATGGTCGCCAAATGCTCGGGCACCATAAAAACCATGTTGGAGGACTGCTTCGCAGATGACGACAATGCAGTTATACCTTTGGCCAACGTCAACTCCGCCATGCTGCGCAAGGTTTTGGAATGGGCCAACCACCACAAGGACGACCCACAGTCAACTGATATAGAACAGACCAAGGAGAAGCGCACTGATGATATTTCCTCATGGGACGCCAACTTCTTGCAAGTTGACCAGGGCACTATGTTCGAGCTGATTATGGCCGCTAACTATTTGGACATTAAGGGGTTGTTAAATGTAGCGTGCAAGACCGTTGCCAATATGGTCAGAGGAAAACGTGCAGATGAAATACGCGAGATTTTTAACATACCGAACGATTTCCTCCCAGATGAGGCGGAGCGGGTACTCTGGGAAAACCAATGGTGTGAGGAGAACTAGGGAGACGACTTGAATTAGTAGCCATTTACGTTTCAAAGTGAAGCTAAGGACGAAGAGCGGTCTGTATTTAAAAACCATCCCGGGACCGCTTGTTCTTAATTTATTATTCCAAGCGTTAGTGTTCACTTATAATAAATAAAATAAAATTGTAAGCTTTAAAAATTTTAATTAAAAACTTGGAAATTACTAAAAGTGGGATTTTAATTCTCAGAATCGTTATGACTTAGGGTGCAGTAAATGGCTTATTATCGCTTTTAGTTAGGTATTGAAGAGTACAAAAAATTTCGGTTAGGGAGGCAGTCTGGATTTCGAAAATAAAATTCTAAATTTCAATTCAATGTGTTTGTATTGAGACTTGTATTAAAAGATTGTACAAGCTTCTAAGAATATTTGAAAAGTAAATTTTTAGTCTAATGTATTAACTAAAGCGTATACAAAATCTATATAAATACAGATGATAAGTAAATAAAACGTGTTTTGCTCATAATTCTAAATGACTTAGTGTTTGCCTTATCGTGTATATATTTATTTGAGAACCGTTTTATTCTTGTCTTAAGGTTCCTATCGATGCAAAAACTAAGTACTTTTCTTTCAGGGATTTCAATCTTGCTGGCCACTGCGGGAGAAATTGTGGACCAGATCTGAAAAGCATAAAGAAAAATTGGACGTATGCTAACTTTATAAATTAAGAGTTTTGTGTTCGCTACTAAACAGTATTGAGAACAATCCTTCCATTACCTTTTAAGCTTTCGCAATCATGATTATTGCATATTGGTTAAACCGAAAACCTTTGTTGAAAGTGATTCCAAGATATCTGACGGAGTTATGAAACGGAATAGTAGATCCTTGGAGGCTTAGTTCCAGGGACTTGCTTTCGAGGACTAAGGAAGCATAGGCTTTTCCTGAAGCATTTTGTATGCATATACCTTGAGATTTCGATACATTAATTGTAATAGCCCAATTTGTATAATAAGTACTGATTACATTTAAGTGCATTTTCAGGTGGTTTAGTGCAATAATGGGTGATTTATCGTGAGTATATATAAGTGAGTCATCTGCATAAAGAATACTTCTTTAGTAATTAGTTTCGTGAGGATAGTCATAAATGCGTTCGTTGTATAGAAGAGGAAATTGTGTCGTTAATGTGGACATGGAACTTCGTTCCACTTAGGAAGCTTGCTAGTAACTTAGGAAGCTTGCTAGTAAGTATAGTAGATGTAGAGTTAATATTTGGTAAGTCTGGGCTTAATATTTATATAGCTGATTGTATGCATATTGAGATTTTCCTTTGAGGTTTGTATGGGATATTTTTTTCAAGTCCTTTTGCCAACGATGTTTTAATATTAAGAGATCCTTAATATTATCTGATCCTTAATATTATCACTGTAATGAATTTTGGTGGAATGAGAATCAGCAACTGATACTATAAAAGACGTCCGGGAATTAATGTCATTGGGTGTTTCTTGGATAGTTAAGTTTCGATTTGAAGCTGACTTTCCATAATCGTATCTTGATCTAATTGAAAGTGCATCCAATTGGTATTACAATAAAACGCAGTATGCGAGGAGGAACAATCGAAAGGTTATCGTCGGGAAATTTTAAACGAACATATAAAGGAAAATTATTAAAGAATGAAGAAAGAGTTTTAACTGAGATGTTAGGGTTTATTAAATCAACTATGTTCGCATTTATAAGCAAATGGTCTAGGTTAGAAGATCCATTGGGATCCATTGGACTGATGTCACAAAAACGATGGAAAAATAATGAAGATGATTTCTTGACTATCGCTGTGTTTTTCGACAGGGAAGATGATTAGAACCAATTAAGTAGGATCTTCCATTGTTATTTTCACCAGTATCACCCCACGCCATGTTTTTGGCGTTGAAGACACAACCAACTACTGAACTTTCGTAGTTAAGAGAGATATTTTTAATTTTTGTTAGTGAATATAGAATGGTAGATGAACGAGAGTTGGAAGGTATATAAAATAGACATTTATAGAGGTGTTTATTGAAATGAAGCAATATGGAAGGTGGATACTAGGTGCTGTTGGAATAGTAACTTTGATACTTTCTTCATTGCTACGGCTGTTTCTAGTTTAGAGGAATCTCTTATAACGTTGTAGTTGACAAGTTTAATTGTTGATCTAGTGTGTGTTTCTTGTAAAAATTTATTAAGTAAGTTATTCAAATCAAAATGATATGGTTTTAAGGATCATACTGTATTAATACTTTTTTTAATAGAATACTATATTCTTTTTTGGCCTGTTCTTTAGGAAGTTTATTATATTTCTTTAAAAATTTAATTATTTTATGTTTAATTATTTTATGTAAAGTTAACTGAGAGGTTTAATAGAAATAATTGGCAAGATTCATAAATTCCGTTATGATGAAATGTTTTAAAGTTGTTCACGCGAAAACCCCACCGTCTCCCGTCGCTTTTCCCTTTGCGACAAAACTCCACTATAATCAATCAGCAACTCCGCTGAACACGGCTCGAGCGGGCCCAATTCCGTCTCGTTCCGTTTTTCTCTTTTTTCTTTCACAGATAGATGGCGGTGGTTCGGGCAAAATAAAAGCTCTTCTTTATCATCAACTTTCAACGCGGCAGATGTCTGTTCCCACCCCAAGCGAAGTGATTAACAATTCAAGTGTTTCCCTTATAAGTGAATAAATACCTATCAAGTGTAACAACAACTTCTGGAAGACAAGCTGCAACCCGCCCGAATACCGAAGACAAGAAGAGCCACCACATCTATAGCTCAATACCAATCGTACGCTCAGCTACATTCTCCTCGAGGTAAGTACTTTTGAGCTTCCAAATCCCCCTTTTATTATCTCAAAGCCCTAGAGAAATATATTTTTAATCCTGCAGCTCCAGCGTGGGAATTCTCAGCGAACCAAACAACCCCCACCTTTCTACAGGCGCAAGCACTACTCTTTCGTTTCGCGGAGTTGCTTTGTGCTATATCCGCAGCGAGCGTCGGTGACATCGTGCAGGCAGCGCACAAGCAGCGGCTCCCCGGTTGGAAACAGCGTTTGCGGAAGTAGTTGAAGTAGTTAGTTTTTACTACTTTGACTAGTTTAAATTAAATTACTTTTTTTTATATTTATATAAAATTACCCCCAAAAATTGTTACCCCCGAAATAAAATAAATTAAAGAGCCTCATTATTATTAATTAGTGGTTTTTCTCATTTTTATTTTTTTTTATGTCTGTGCCCACTCATTTGGCAAGATTTTCTTGAGTTTTTTGTTTGGCATACCCCCTCCCCACGATCTTACATCATCACGAATAGTTGTTTCCAAACAACTCGTAAGGAAGTAGTCGAAGTGGTTTAAAGTTAAACTACTTTGACTAGTTTATTCTCAAATTGGTTGAAGTATTTTTTATTAAACCAGTACTATTAAAACACCCCCCCCCCCAATTTAAATAAACAATCAATTTCTTATATAAATAAAATTTCTCCACGATTGAATCTGCTATCATGGACCCCCTTACGAAATTTGTCAGCGTGGCTGAAACACTGAAGGAATTCGAGAAGGACTTCAACGACATTCCTGAACGTGAGCACTCGGCATTCAGCTTGGACACCCATATGGAGGAACTGAAGGCGGTCTGGTCCGATGTGAAGAAAGCATACAACGCATGCTTGGAATTTACCATCATGGCAGCGAATCCACTAACAGCGGACGACCCCCAAAACCGCTGAGGTAATTGTCGTGAAAACCCAATATCGACGCAGTTACCAGATTTATGTTCGATTCTCCGCCAAGATTAGCGAGCTGCAGCATCTCGCTGCCCCCTACCTTCCCCGACTCGCAGACTTCGCTATCTCATACCTCTGCACCGGAGCCAGCAGTCCACTCGAATCTCTCCGGATCTCCGAATCTCTCCGGAATCACTTCTACCGCAGTGATCAAATTTATGTGCTTATTGCTCAAGAGACCATCTTCGGGTGGATTCTCACAGGTCCACTTCAGCAGGATTTACCTTCCCCCTCGGTTACCACACGAGTCTCTTTCTTCAACGAAGTCTCCATGGATCATCAATTATCGCGATTCTGGGAACTTGAAGAAGTCCAAACCAAACGAATACCCACCCCGAGTGAACAACGCTGCGAGGACTTGTATTCAAATACCACCCACAGGCGCTGATATATTGTTTCGCTGCCCTTCAAAGAAGGTTTCCCTTCTTCACTAAATATCGGGAAATCCACAGAGATTGCTCTCAAACAGTTTCTCCGAAACGAAACCAGATTGTTGAAGACAATCCCCCCGTTTTAAAGAAACATATGACTCCGTGATTCGCGAGTACTCGGATCTGCACCATATGACACCGATCCACCCCTCTCAGAACCCTTCCGGTTCCGACAACTACTACCTACCCCATCACGCTGTTCTCTAACCCGACAGCAGCACGACCAAGGTGCGTGTTGTGTTCAATGCCTCCTGCCCCTCCTCCAACGGTCTTAGCCTGAACGATGTCCTCTATCCTGGGCCGGCGCTTCAATCGGATTTAACCTTCCTCATTATTCAATGGCGACTCTATAAATACGTTTTCAATGGCGACATGGAAAAAATGTATCGCCAAATCCTCATAAATCCCCAGCATTCGCGCTACCAGCGAATTCTCTTCCGAAATTCTTCACACGACGATGTGCAAGATTTCGAACTCCAAACGGTCACGTTTGGCGTCAACTGCGCTCCATATCTGGCCATACGTACTCTACATCAGTTGGCGAAGGATGAGGAATACCCCTTGCTGCTCCCATTCTTAAGAACTCCATGTACGTGGACGATGCGTTGTGTGGCGCTCATGACATTGATGTCGCGCTTCGTACCCGACATCAACTGTCTGCCGCTCTTCACTCTGCCGGCTTCACGCTACGAGAATGGACAGCAAATCACCCCACTCTTCTAATTGGGATCCCACTACAAGACCTCTTAAACAAAGACTTTCTTGAATTAGAAGATGGTAGCAATACCAAAACTCTTGGCATCCGTTGGAATGCAAAAACCGATCACTTCAACATATAGTCAAAACCCTTTGACCTCTCCCCCACATATACTAAGCGCGAGGTGTTATCTCGGATTGCAAGATTATTTGACCCGGCAAGATGGCTTGCTCCAGTCATTATCATTGCAAAAACCATTATGCAACAACTCTGGCTGGACGGCATCGGATGGGACGAACCACTCACTCCCATCACTTTGCAACGTTGGCTTCAATTTCGACTTCCTTGCTCTTTGCCAAAACGAAGAACGCCCCAATCAAAACCATATCGATCCCCCGAGTGGAACTCTGCGGAGCTGCTCTCCTGGTCGATATGATTGATGCAATTGTGCCCCATCTCGACTTTCCACGTTATAACCTTCACTGTTGGACCGACTCGACTATAGTGCTGGCGTAGTTGAAACGACCACCCTGCACATGGACGACATTCGTCGCCAATCGTGTCGCGAAAATTGTCGAAGTGGCGGACAACACTCACTGGTACCACGTCTACTCGGAGTGCAATCCAGCGGACCTTGCTAGCAGAGGCATGTATCCGCTGGATTTGCTTCACACCCCGCTCTGGTGGCAAGGACCTGCATGGCTGCGGCAAGCGAGGACGCAGTGGCCCCTCTACACTGCCCCCCACCTGTTTGGAAACTGACTTGGAGGCCAAGCCCATCAAAACTAATTTCACCTATTACCACCAATTTGAGGACCCCCAGAAAGATTCTCTTCTTTCCCGCGAGCCCATCGCGTATTGGCGTATGCTTTTCGGTTCCTGCAGCATACGCACCCCCATATCCTCATTTTCGGCGCGAAACTACCCTCATTGACTCCGATGAGATTCAAGCCGTTCAGACGCGGCTCATCATTGTCGCGCAAAAAGTTCATTTCAACGACGATTACCATTGCCTTGAAATGAAACAAACTCAAGCGGAAGAGCTCGATTCTCTCGCTTAACCCATTTCTCTCACATGACGGACTCCTTCGCGTGAGCGGACGGTTAATCTCTTGTCCATCTCTTTCGTACGATGAACGCCACCCCATTTTTCTCCCCTACAATTGCGTCTTCACCTGTCTTTTGGTTCGGTTTATCCATGATATCAGCTTACACGGTGGAAACCAGCTGATGCTGCGCTTGCTCCGCATGCGGTACTGGATACCCAAGGCCCAGAACATGATTAAACCCACAATTCACAATTGTAAGCCTTGTTTACTCCAAAGGAAGCAAGTACGCACCCAACTTATGGCCGCTCTACCCCCTGAGCGCACCACACTCTCTTGCCCCTTTGCTGCCACCGGTTTGGACTTCGCTGGACCGTTCGACATCAAGAACTACACTGGAAGAGCCTGCCTCATCACCAAAGGCTGTATTTGCGTCTTCGTGTGTTTTGCGACGAAGGCCATACACCTCGAAGCTACCAAGGACTTGTCAACCCCGACATTTCTCGCTGCCTTTGGACGATTCAGCTCGCCGAGGATGCCCCACTGACGTGTACTCCGACAACGGACGAAATTTCGTCGGAGCACCGAAAACCCTTCGACGAGAATGGGAATCAGTGATTCAGCACATTCAGGACGCTATTGTCTCCCAATACGCTCATCAACGCCTGCGATGGCATTTCATTCCCGCTGCCGCTCCGCACATGGGCGGACTCTGGGAAGCTGGAGTTAAAAGCTTCAATCTCCACTTCCGCAAATTCGTTGGCGATCTCCGTTTCACTTTTAAAATGTTTTCCACCATACTCTCCAAAATCTAAGCTTGTTTGAACCAGACCACTTAATAGCACGTCAGAAGACCCCTCCGACCTGCAACCCCTAACCCCAGGACATTTTCTCGTAGGCGGCCCGCTCTTGGCTCCGACAGAACCCGAAATATTACAATCTCCACCCAGAATTGTGAGTCCATGGCAGAAGGTCAGAGCTGTCTATCAACAATTTTGCTCCTGATGGAAAAATGAATATCTCACCGAACTCCACAAACGCAGCAAATGGAAGTTCCCCCAAATTAATTTAAAAATTAACGACCTGGTTGTCTTACGAAATGACAACCTCCCCCAACGAGATGGAGACTCGGTCGTATAGTTCATGTTTATCCCGGTTCTGACGATAGAACACGTGTTTCTGACGTCCGAACCGAACAAGGAACCATAACTCGACCCATTAACAAAATGATACGCCACCCGCGAGCTTTTCGCACCCCAGCGAATCTCCCTAAACGACTAGTACTTATATCTCCTCATTTCCTCACCATGATTCCAAAGAACTCAACCCTCACCCCATCCTAACGCAGCTTTTCCCCCAACAAATCCGGTATAACGGAATCGACTGGTCTTTCCATGATCCGTATACCAAGTTTCAGCCGCCAAGATCGACACTACCGTCGAAGTAACCACCTCCGCTATCCACACCCCCGTGTTGGACACCTATCTCCCGTAACGTGACGCCGACCGCCCGCCCGCAAGATCACCCGAAACGTCTGCGCGTAAGGTAAAGCCGTATGCGTTGCCGCCCCGTGCAGCGCACTTTAGTCCCACGGATGCAGCCCAATCTGCTTTTCACTCCCCCCCCCCCCGCGGAGTCCATGATCAACCTGATGGTTACTCCCTAAAGCGAGGAACACCCTCCTCGAGCGTCTCTAACCTGAGCAAAGTAGCAGTATTGCAAGGCGGGCGGGATGTTCACGCGAAAACCCTACCGTCTCCCGTCGCTTTTCCCTTTGCGACAAAACTCCACTATAATCAATCAGAAACTCCGCTGAACACGGCTCGAGCGGACCCAATTCCGTCTCGTTTCTTTTTTCTCTTTTTTCTTTCACAGATAGATGGCGGTGGTTCCGGCAAAATAAAAGCTCTTCTTTATCATCAACTTTCAACGGCGGCAGACGTCTGTTCCCACCCCAAGCGAAGTGATTAACAATTCAAGTGTTTCCCTTATAAGTGAATAAATACCTATCAAGTGTAACAACTTCTGGAAGACAAGCTGCAACCCGCCCGAATACCGAAGACAAGAAGAGCCACCACATCTATAGCTCAATACCAATCGTACGCTCAGCTACATTCTCCTCGAGGTAAGTACTTTTGAGCTTCCAAATCCCCCTTTTATTATCTCAAAGCCCTAGAGAAATATATTTTTCATCCCCCAAATCTATCAACCCTTCGAGCCATCCCACGCGCTCGAAGGTCACCCAAACATTTGGTCCTTCGAGCCAGATAACCTCCCGAGCTCGAAGATCAAAGAATCAAAAGTATTTTCGAACGATGTCTCCTTTATCGTTTTTGTTGCAAAATGACTCGAATATCTGCCAGGCAGGACGAAATGTTTGTCTCCCAGGCATTAACAGCCTACACCCGAAGAGAGTAGGGTTATTGACTTTGTTCTTCCGTTTGTAACGCAGAGAAGGAGACGAGATAGATATAGAAAAGTATATATATTCTTGTTCAGCGTCACCTCCTAAATTTTGTCCTGTCCGTTCGCCTGTCTGTCTGTCTATCTATCGAAATCACGATTAAGGGAGAACGAAAAGAGGTATAGCAATGAAATCTGGCAAAAATATTTTTAGTTATGTAGGGCAGTTTTGGATTGAAAATGGGCGAAATCGGTTGACAACCACGCCTACTTTACATACGGAATGTAGGGCACCTCGTTTTAAAAAATGTTATAAGCTGAATATTTCATAAGCCGTGCGTGATATTGAGATATAATTCCATTTCGACACATATAGCGCCATTACTAAAATTTCACGCAAAAATGGGCATGATCCGCTCACTCATACAGAAGTTAGCAATATCTCATGAACGGTTTAAGATATTAAGACGTAATTTTGTCACGAGATATCTGGTGGAATTACCAATCCATTTGCCAAAAGTGGGCGTGCCGCGCCAACTCATACAAAAGTTTTCAATATCTCATACATGGCCTATCATGGCTAACTTATGCAAAAGTCATCAACTGGCGAAATTATTATTTTTTTAGCTACTCGGGTGTAGGGTATTCAGACTTAAGCCTGGCCAAAACCAACTTTTACTTGTTTTAGCTTCACGCCGATAATTTCTTCGTAAGTTGTTAATTTTTTAACAGGCCTTTCTCTGCCAAATTTTCCTTTGAATTTTCTTACTAGAACGTCGTAGTCTCTCTGGTTAACTACTCCGTTGGAGTATTTAATTTTCCACAAAGATGGCAAACTCTTGTAAACGTCTATAAACTCCATTCAAAATTGATTATTGTCTTCCATATTGCTGCGGAACTCGTCCACACACTTCAAAAATTATCCACAACAGCGAAATTCACCACACACTACGCAAACCAGTTGCGCAAAACGACCAAAAATCAAATTTATATTGTTTTTATACAACCGTTGCGCAAACATGCAGCCACTAGCATACGCGCAGCGGGTGTTTTGCGCAGACAATTTGTGTCGTGTATTCGCCGCTTAACACATACACATGTTTGGGCAACTTGAGGAACTTGAAGGTTTTTACCGAGAGTGAAGGAAAATTTTCGCAATCGGGATTCTTTGCAAAGATAAAAAGAAGAAAAAAGGTAAGAATTTTGCGCATTTTATCATCCATCGAAGTAAATGTGTTTTTTGCAAAACATAGCAATGGCATCGGTTTGATGGATGCCAATGCAGAGGTTCCGCCATTATCCTCACATATTGAATGTGTTGTAGCCTCTATATTATCTCTGTTTAGATTACTTTGCTTAATTAACAAACTTTTTAGCAGATCTCAATAAAATGCCGAACATTAAGTTGCAATCATCCGATAATGAAATCTTTGATATCGATATCGTGGTCGCCAAATGCTCGGGCACCATAAAAACCATGTTGGAGGACTGCTGCTTCGCAGATGACGACAATGCAGTTATACCTTTGGCCAACGTCAACTCCGCCATGCTGCGCAAGGTTTTGGAATGGGCCAACCACCACAAGGACGACCCACAGTCAACTGATATAGAACAGACCAAGGAGAAGCGCACTGATGATATTTCCTCATGGGACGCCAACTTCTTGAAAGTTGACCAGGGCACTTTGTTCGAGCTGCTTACGGCCGCTAACTATTTGGACATTAAGGAGTTGGTATCTGTAGGCTGCAAGACCATTGCCAATATGGTCAGAGGAAAAAGTGCAGATGAAATACGCGAGATTTTTAACATACCGAACGATTTCCCCTCCGATGAGGCGGAGCGGTTACTCTGGGAAAACTAATGGTGTGAGGAGAACTAGAGAGACGACTTGAATTAGTAGCCATTTACGTTTCAAAGTGAAGCTAAGGACGAAAAGCGGTCTGTATTTGAAAACCATCCCGGGACCGCTTGTTCTTAATTTATTATTCCAAGCGTTAGTGTTCACTTATAATAAATAAAATAAAATTGTAAGCTTTAAAAATTTTAATTAAAAACTTGGAAATTACTAAAAGTGGGATTTTAATTCTCAGAATCGTTATGACTTAGGGTGCAGTAAATGGCTTATTATCGCTTTTAGTTAGGTATTGAAGAGTACAAAAAATTTCGGTTAGGGAGGCAGTCTGGATTTCGAAAATAAAATTCTAAATTTCAATTCAATGTGTTTGTATTGAGACTTGTATTAAAAGATTGTACAAGGTTCTAAGAATATTTGAAAAGTAAATTTTTAGTCTAATGTATTAACTAAAGCGTATACAAAATCTATATAAATACAGATGATAAGTAAATAAAACGTGTTTTGCTCATAATTCTAAATGACTTAGTGTTTGCCTTATCGTGTATATATTTATTTGAGAACCGTTTTATTCTTGTCTTAAGGTTCCTATCGATGCAAAAACTAAGTACTTTTCTTTCAGGGATTTCAATCTTGCTGGCCACTGTGGGAGAAATTGTGAACCAGATCTGAAATGCATAAAGAAAAATTGGACGGATGCTAACTTTATAAATTAAGAGTTTTGTGTTCGCTACTAAACAGTATTGAGAACAATCCTTCCATTACCTTTTAAGCTTTCGCAATCATGATTATTGCATATTGGTTAAACCGAAAACCTTTGTTGAAAGTGATTCCAAGATATCTGACGGAGTTATGAAACGGAATAGTAGATCCTTGGAGGCTTAGTTCCAGGGACTTGCTTTCCAGGACTAAGGAAGCATAGGCTTTTCCTGAAGCATTTTGTATGCATATACCTTGAGATTTCGATACATTAATTGTAATAGCCCAATTTGTATAATAAGTACTGATTACATTTAAGTGCATTTTCAGGTGGTTTAGTGCAATAATGGGTGATTTATCGTGAGCATATATAAGTGAGTCATCTGCATAAAGAATACTTCTTTAGTAATTAGTTTCGTGAGGATAGTCATTAATGCGTTCGTTGTATAGAAGAGGAAATTGTGTCGTTAATGTGGACATGGAACTTCGTTTCACTTAGGAAGCTTGCTAGTAAGTAGATGTAGAATTAATATTTGGTACGTCTGGGCTCAATATTTATATAGCTGATTGTATGCATCAACTTTCAACGGCGGCAGACGTCTGTTCTCACCCCAAGCGAAGTGATTAACAATTCAAGTGTTTCCCTTATAAGTGAATAAATACCTATCAAGTGTAACAACAACTTCTGGAGACAAGCTGCAACCCGCCCGAATACCGAAGACAAGAAGAGCCACCACATCTATAGCTCAATACCAATCGTACTCTCAGCTACATTCTCCTCGAGGTAAGTACTTTTGAGCTTCCAAATCCCCCTTTTATTATCTCAAAGCCCTAGAGAAATATATTTTTCATCCCCCAAATCTATCAACCCTTCGAGCCATCCCACGCGCTCGAAGGTCACCCAAACATTTGGTCCTTCGAGCCGGATAACCTCCCGAGCTCGAAGATCAAAGAATCAAAAGTATTTTCGAACGATGTCTCCTTTATCGTTTTTGTTGCAAAATGACTCGAATATCTGCCAGGCAGGACGAAATGTTTGTCTCCCAGGCATTAACAGCCTACACTCGAAGAGAGTAGGGTTATTGACTTTGTTCTTCCGTTTGTAACGCAGAGAAGGAGACAAGATAGATATAGAAAAGTATATATATTCTTGTTCAGCGTCACCTCCTAAATTTTGCCCTGTCCGTTCGCCTGTCTGTCTGTCTATCTATCGAAATCACGATTAAGGGAGAACGAAAAGAGGTATAGCAATGAAATCTGGCACAAATATTTTTAGTTATGTAGGGCAGTTTGGGATTGAAAATGGGCGAAATCGGTTAACAACCACGCCTACTTTACATACGGAATGTAGGGCACCTCGTTTTAAAAAATGTTATAAGCTGAATATTTCATAAGCCGTGCGGGATATTGAGATATAATTCCATTTCGACACATATAGCGCCATTACTAAAATTTCACGCAAAAATGGGCACGATCCGCTCACTCATACAGAAGTTAGCAATATCTCATGAACGGTTTAAGATATTAAGACGTAATTTTGTCACGAGATATCTGGTGGAATTACCGATCCATTTGCCAAAAGTGGGCGTGCCGCGCCAACTCATACAAAAGTTTTCAATATCTCATACATGGCCTATCATGGCTAACTTATGCAAAAGTCATCAACTGGCGAAATTATTATTTTTTTAGCTACTCGGGTGTAGGGTATTCAGACTGAAGCCTGGCCAAAACCAACTTTTACTTGTTTTAGCTTCACGCCGATAATTTCTTCGTAAGTTGTTAATTTTTTAACAGGCCTTTCTCTGCCAAATTTTCCTTTGAATTTTCTTACTAGAACGTCGTAGTCTCACTGGTTAACTACTCCGTTGGAGTATTTAATTTTCCACAAAGATGGCAAACTCTTGTAAACGTCTATAAACTCCATTCAAAATTGATTATTGTCTTCCATATTGCTGCGGAACTCGTCCACATACTTCAAAAATTATCCACAACAGCGAAATTCACCACACACTACACAAACCAGTTGCGCAAAACAACCAAAAATCAACTTTATTTTGTTTTTACACAACCGTTGCGCAAACATGCAGCCACTAGCATACGCGCAGCGGGTGTTTTGCGCAGACAATTTGTGTCGTGTATTCGCCGCTTAACACATACACATGTTTGGGCAACTTGAGGAACTTGAAGGTTTTTACCGAGAGTGAAGGAAAATTTTCGCAATCGGGATTCTTTGCAAAGATAAAAAAAGAAAAAAGGTAAGCATTTTGCGCATTTTAGCATCCATCGAAGTAAATGTGTTTTTTGCAAAACATAGCAATGGCATCGGTTTGATGGATGCCAATGCAGAGGTTCCGCCATTATCCTCACATATTGAATGTGTTGTAGCCTCTATATTGTCTCTGTTTAGATTACTTTGCTTAATTAACAAACTTTTTAGCAGATCTCAATAAAATGCCGAACATTAAGTTGCAATCATCCGATAATGAAATCTTTGATATCGATATCATGGTCGCCAAATGCTCAGGCACCATAATGTCCATATTGGAAAACCGCGGCGTGGCAGATGGCGACAATGCTGTTGTACCTTTGACCAACGTCAAGTCCGCCGTGCTGCGCAAGGTTTTGGAATGGGCCAACCACCACAAGGACGACCCACAGCCCACTGAGAACCGCACTGATGATATTTCCTCATGGGACGCCAACTTCTTGCAAGTTGACCAGGGCTCTCTGTTCGACCTGATTACGGCCGCTCACAATTTGGACATTAAGGAGTTGTTTTCTGTAGCATGCAAGACCCTTGCCAATATGGTCAGAGGAAAAAGTGCAGATGAAATACGCGAGATTTTTAACATACCGAACGACGCCCCCCCAGATGAGGACGAATGGGTACGCTGGGTAAAGCATTGGATAGCCGTTTACGTTTCAAAGTGAAGCTAAGGACGAAAAGCGGTCTGTATTTGAAAACCGTACCGGTATCGCTTGTTCTTTATTTATTATTCCAAACGTTAGTTGGAATAATCAATTATAATAATATTTTTATGCATTTTTATAATGAATAAAATAAAAATTTAAAGTATAAAAATATCAATTAAAAACTTGGAAATTACTAAAAGTGGGATTCTAATTCACAGGATCGTAATAACTTATGTTGCAGCAAATGCCGCATTCTCGCTTTTCGTTAGGTATTGAAGTGTAAAAAAATTTCGATTAGGTAGGCAATCTAAATTTCCAAAACAAAAATTTGTAGCTTCGGAAATTCTTTAATTAAGATTCGCCTTTTACGAAATCTCGAAAAGAGAATCCAACAACGGTGAGTCTAGGCAAGATTCGCAAATAAATGCAGGAATTTTTGAAATGGTCTAAATTTCACGAGATATTGACGAATTTATGTCACCTTCTGTGTGCTCTCGCAGCGTACTTTGACTCTTGCGGGATATTCACTAATTTCTCATACTTTCTAATAACTTTTTTATTCGTGATACATTCCGCGTGTGATCGTTTTGTGCATCTTATTTCCTAGTATTAACTCACTATCTTAAATAAACATCTACCATCCTAAACAAACAAACTTGTATGTTTAAGTATCGTGACAGCACAACTTGTGCTTATTTTGAGATGGAATTGCACGGTTTTGTGTCATCACTCATGCCTAGTGTGGCATGGGCTTATAGAATTCCAGGATGTATATACTTTATCCATGAAGCAAACTTTTTCTGTACCCTAAGATTCAAATGTAGTATGGTGAATCTGATGTCACCGCGTGGAAGACGCTGCAGCATCATCGTGAGGAGTAATTGAGGTTCCTACATACGCTAACCGAAAGCAGCGCCCTCTATGTGTGACACCTTTATTGCGAAATTTGGGCTGAAACACAGGCCCTGTTTAGATTGCCTTAGATCTTTTTGCAGTATCATTGAAAGTAGCCTTCTTATCTCAGCTAAACTATTTTCTGAGGAATCTAATGAATTACAACTTTTTTGATGTAAGAAGAATCATTTGTTAACTTACGTCATATAAGCCCTGAACGAGTGCAATGCAAATTGAAAAGAAGGTTTCTAGTTGTTTTAACACTGTTTTTTGGTAGTTTTTGTATATTCATTACATTCCTTATTCGCGTCCTGATTTGTTAGTGCTGCAATTTTAAATCCTAACGGCAGCTTCTTGCTCACTTTCTCAATCCTTATGACAAAAGTCTTCCACGACTTACTCTCTCGAAGGTAAATCTCGAAAACAAACTACAAATTGAATATTTTCCCCATAGCAGAGGCTAGACCGCTTTTTCGATTTTGAATTTTTGTATTCCACTCTGGTAACATGATTAATGGGAGTATCTTTTTCCCTCTTCTACAATTACTTCTGTCCCTTAACATGTTCCGTTCGATTCGATTTACATAGCAGAATTAACGCAATCCGTCATCCTATTGAAAGGATGACGATTTTAATGTAAATAATAAAACAGTAAGTTTTGCAATGTAGGAGGTCAATGGGCTATAGTGAGGTCAACGACGAGGTTGAAGAGAATATCGTATAATAATTATTAATAAAGCGTCTAAATACAACGCATTTCTTGTCTTAATTGCATTTTTGCAGTTAACAACACTGTTTTGTAGTTGTACAATTAACACAACCGACAACACGCCACAAACACTTTTTTTAGTAGAACAAATGCCGTTATTTTGAAAGTCATTGTTTAAAGTTCATTGAGTCGCTGGCGACAAAGTGTTAAGTGGTGTGTATCGGGAAAGTTTGTTAAAACTCGGGTGTGTACAGTTTTTACGTATCTAGGATCACTGAGTTTAATTACTTCGCATCGACAGAATGCCAGTAAGTAGCAATGAGATCCTCTAGGGAACTGTTGTAATTTGACTTTTATTAGGTCCTCCGGTCTCATCCCAAGAATGTTAACACAATCCCACCCGCAATCTCAGCTCCTAGAGGGGTAAGTAGGAAACGGTCTTGAGCAGCAGCGAACTCACCATTCGGTGTCTGTGCATTGCAGGAAGAAAGGGCGTCTTCCGTCTTCATGCCTTCATCCAGTTACTCGTCGACTGCACACTCTACGCGTAACCATCGATGCAGTTGTAATTGCTGTACGATGGAATCTGTAAAGGTCTCTACCACTCTGAAACCTGTGGCAATAACGAGGCGCCGAATGTCGGAGCAGGCCGAACTCGCTTCGGGTCAGCCTTCAGCGGACCTTAAGGACAAAGTGAAGGTCAACTTGGTCAATGCAGACAAATTCAAGGGAGTCGTCAACGTGGTACTGCACTTCTACGAGGAGAAACCGAAGTGGTACCCTAGATTCCATCGCACCTACGAGGGCGAATTGTGGGAACGCATACCCCGCGACCTAGACGCCAACACAGGCAACTGGATATATATCTGTCGCGTCTGTGGCGCTTCGCTGTCCAAATTAAACACAATGAAGGCCCACTTAAACCTCCATCTTAACTTTTTTCCCAACCGCTGTAAGTATTGCCCCAATATGTATCCCTCGAGAAACTCGTTGGTGCGCCACTGCAAGCAAGAACACAGTGAACAGATTTTTAGCAATGGAATGGTTGCTTGAACTGATTTTGATCTTAATTTCCGACAAATTTTGTTTCAATTGAGGTTTTGTTTCTATTAAGATCCTGTTTCTATTAAGATTAAATATAAAGTTTCGCTAACATTTCTTCACTTGGATGGAAGTAAATCCTCTGTTCAGACTTCCGCCCTTACATAAAATAGAAACCACTTATGGACGTGAAAGAAAATCGTTTATTTCTGTTTGCTTTGTGTTTTGATGACATCTGAATTTCTGATACGAGCTTTTATGTTTCAATATCTGGTTTGCTCTCTGGCGTACTATTTGGTTTTCCTTTAGTTATTACATTTGTATTATTATTAAATGCATTAAATGTAGCGAATAATTGCTTTTACTTTATATTCTTCAAATTCTGCACAATTTCTTTGAAGCGAAATGCATGTAACTGAACAGGAAGAAACGCAACTTTTGATTAACGCAAGTGTGAGTGCGAGAGAGGTTTTTTAAGCGAGTTTAAAATTTCAATCTTAATTGAGCAAAATGTTTTTTGCTTCGCTTATACTTTGCAAAGGTGTAGATTTTCTGCTCACCACTGGATAATTTGTAATATCAATATTTGATTTAATTATCGTTTTTAATCGTATCTAAAATTGTATAATAAAAATTTTTTAGAACTTTAAAGCTTGAATTTTGTTAGAAAGCTGGTTATTCTTGCATTGTAAGAAATATATTTGGGTTTATTTATAGAAAAGTTGTTAAAACATGTTTTCTACCAATTACTCTAATTACTTTCGACTACCATTACCGTTATTATTGCCAGTTCATTGAAGTGGTAACGACGCGATGAGTTCAAACGCTGACCTTTGGATTTTCCGTAGAGGAATCGCATGAATCGTGAAGTGAGGCATCCGTGAATTTGATCCCGCCTTGTCTACTCTGCTTCTAAATTTCCTGTCTCAATACATTTCTGCTAATTTCATAATATAGTCTATCGCATTCGCCGAAAAGTGCAACGTTTTAAACTTTAATCTGTGTAAATGACTATAACTACAATGCTAATTGTTACTGTTAATAATTGTTCTTAATAACCTCTCGGTGTGTCGAACTGCCCAACTTTCAGCTGACGCGTTGAAAACATGCCTATTGAAAGTAGAAACACACTTCTTGCTCAACACACAGTGGACACAGTGTGTCGTGAAACGAAAAGCTAACGAGGATTTTATATGCTTCCTTAATATTGCCGCTACTGCACTTTCAGCATGCAACCAAAGCGAAAAACTGGTGCATAACTTTCGAAATGCGATTTCGAAGAGTTCGAAGATCTAATTTTAAGCTCGAAGTAGCTGTGTAGCGGTTTACAAAAACAAAAGCAGAACGCAGAGATATCGAAACCCTCTCTACGGAGAGCGGAGTAACCCGAAGAATCCGAACCAAATCTGTGGACCGAGGCAAAGTGGTGTTGCAAAACTTGGTAAATTCGCTCGATCTTCTTAAAAACGGAATTTCCTCGCGAGATTTCGTTTTCAGTTGAGGTTAATTTCTAATATACGCGTGTCTACAATGGCGACGAATCAATTTATGCTCTAATCTACTTTATTTCCGATGAAAATAAGGATAAATTTTACTAGAAATCACAGTCCATATGCGAGAGATTTTCTTTCGAAGTATTTTCAGTTTGCAGTTACGGTGACGAATTTCTGTCATTGCTTACAACTGTTTCACGAATAGCGGTATTTATTACAGCGTGCAAGTTACTCCACTGACTCTACTGATCGTCTATTCCTTCCCATTGTTAAGTGGAGAATTTCCTACAAGGTTTTCGTTTTCGTTAGTACTCGTACTTTTTTCTCAAGCACGAATGTCGAACAAGGCTTATATTGTATATATATTCGGTAGTTGGCTTACAGTGGAAATAAGATAATTCATAGTTTTAAAGTTCGATTGTTTTGTTTCCTACGTTGCTTTCTGTTTTTCGCGTTCCAGGAAATTCACTTGTAGGTTTTGTATTTCGAAAACGCGCTCACTAAATTAGTTTAACTACGAAGCGTCTCTGGATTTCTTAATGATGTTCGGTAGATAGTGATAATATGTTTCGAAATTTGATTCGTTTCTTTATTAGTGCAGCGTTAATGCATTGCTTTGCTTATTTCTGGATTTCCAAATATTCGCTTCTCCTGATAACTCACTCATCACGATTGTGTTTGAAGTGAACTCTGCAGAAACTCGATGAAAAACGGAACACAGCTTTCAGCTTTCTCAATTTCAGCCCACTCTGAGTCGCCTTCACTTTTAGAAGGCCATACTAGTGCGTCGACCGCCACGATAAGCGCCACCACCGCCGCGCGGCAGTCCGCCATGCGACACACTGCGACCCATTCGCGCCTCGCTGCCGCGTCTTTCGCGCGCTTTCCGCAGCAGCTCCGACGTGCTGGGGCGGCGACTGTCGCGTCCGCTCGATGTAGCGCTACGCCTGCACGACGTGATGTCGGAGGTGGAAGAACGGCGCATGTTGCCGCTCGAGTCCATGGCGTACGGCGACAGGTAGTACGGCGACGGCGATGGCGAACTCGTTTGCGAGCGCGCAACTTCGTAGCGACTTATATGCAGCAGCTGTGAGCTGGAGCGATTGTCGTCCTGTGAGCTGTTGCGGCGCGACGAATACGGCGACTGAGGATAGTCGAGCAGCAGGTTGGCCGACTCTTCGCAGTCGACCGACTCTATTTTCAAATAGGGCGGCATGCGACTGTGAGCAGCCGACGAGGGACAGCGACTTGAGGGCGTGTCGATGGCGATTAAGTCGCTGCCGTTGGCGTTATCCAGACCGACGCCGCGACTGCCGCCCAGAGAGGATGCTTGCGAGTGAGCAGCTTTTTGATGACCGCTTCGCAGGCCGGAGTAAAAGGATTTGAGGTGTAAATCGAGCGACTTGAAATTGAGTAGCGAGCGACGTTTCGGAGGCTTCGCTGACGCAGTGTCGTCATCCGGCGATGAGTGAGTTGTGGTGGAGGCGATGCCGTTATTATTCAGAGTGGCCTCAGTGTTGGCGATGCGTGTGGTGGTGGTGGTGTTGCTGGCTGTTGTTGTTGGTGTTGGTGTTGGTGTAGTAGTGGTTGTTGTATCTAAATTAGTTCTGAACAAACTTGAGTGGCCATTGTTGTTGTTGCTGTTGTTGTTGTTGTTATTGTTTAGCGAATCTATTTGAATAATTGAGGGCCGACTATCTAAGCGAGCTTTATTTTTAAATGTTGTCGTTGTTGTTGGTGTTGCTGTTGTTGTTGTTGTTGTTGTTGTGGTTGTTGTTGGTGTTTGAGTATTAGTTATATTATTAACGGTATTATTAATTAATAGATTTGAATTCGAAGTTCTATTTAATAAAGTTGATTTGGATAAATTTGAAGAACGCGGTTGTTTTTTCTGCTGTCTCGGGTCTTGTTGTGGTTGATGTTGTTGCTGCTGCTGCTGCAGTAGCATCTGCTGTAGATCATGCTTGCTTATTGTTGTTGTAAGAGTCGTACTACTTAAGCTATTTTTACCGCTGAACGCTTTCAAAAATTGATTATCGACTTCTAAGGACTCCTTTCGTCACTGAATGACGCAGAAGCCCTGCTTGGATGCGTCCTTGGCGGCGGCGTCGGCCTCCTCGCCGAAGCCGGCCTCCTCCTCGTTCTTCGGTGACTCCGCCCCGCAAGGGCCACCGCTCAAGCTGGGCGGCCCCTGAGGGCAGGCTGATTGTCACCGAAGTGCCAGCGTCGATATCATTGGCGGTCGCACCGGCTTGTTCTCGAGTATGCGTTCCAGTTCCAGCATGACGCTGGTCGAGAGACGTGGCAGCAACTGCAAGTTGAGATAGAGAGAGAGAGAGACAGAGAGAGAGAGAGAGAAAAGAGAGGAGGAAAACAAGCGTAAATTTGCATCGCAGACGTTTTGAAACCCAAAACCGCCTGCACTGCACCCACTCACCTGCAACGATTGCAGACTCTGATGCAGCTGCTCAGCCGATGTGGCGCCCAACAACAAACACTGCACCGGCTCGTGCTTCAGCGACCAGGCAATCGACAGTTGGGTCGGACTGCAGCCCAGTTTCTCAGCCAGCGCTGCCAGATCACGCAGTCTGTCGCAGTGCCGACGACCCTCCTCGATGCGATCCTTGCCCCAGCTGCCCTGTGGTGAGAGTGCGGCCTGGCCGAACAAAGAGAGAGGGAGAGACAGGTAGTGCACGCTATTTCCCTCCCGCGCTCGCCCCTCGCTCACATTACGATTGATCTCGTCCTCGGTCCACGAAAAGCTCTTCGTCTTGAACGAGCCCTTGGGCAGCAGTATCTTCTCGCCGTTCTGTGCGTCGCCCAGAGCCATCGAGAGCGGGCCCCATGCCATCAGGCCCACGCCGATCTTGTTGTACATCTCGGGCAGGTGCAGCTCGCACTTCTCGCGGCAGAACATGTGGTACTCGGACTGCTCCACAATCGGCGTGATGCAGTTGAACTGCCGGCAGTTGGTGTAGGCCTCCATGATCTCGACGTGGGACCAGCGCGCCGTGCCCCAGTACATGGCCCAGCCCTGCTGAATTATGTAGGACATGGCGCGTATGACCTCTGCAATGGAGGGAAAGACACCTCTTCGGTTACTCGCTGGCGGCTCAGTTGTTGCCGAAGAATTCCTGAGCGGTGCCCTGCCGACATTAAGGAATTCCCCGTCCCCGTCCCCCTCCAGCCCTGGCTTACCCTCCATCGGACACATCGGGTCCGCTTTGTGGATGATCACAATGTCGATATACTGGAGCTGGAGGCGATGCAGACTGGCCTTCACGCACTCGATGATGTGCTTGCGCGAAAGACCGCGTTCCTCCGACCTGCGGTGGGCGGGAAGAGGGGGCGTGAAAGGGTTGGCGCGTGTCCGAATAGACCTGCACGAGCAGACCCGCAGATCCATACTCACTTGGTGCTCCAGTACACCTTCGTCGTGATGACGTACGCGGTGCGCTTCCAGCCGGTCCGCTGCAGTATCTTGCCGATCTGCGTCTCCGAGTGCGCCTCCGAGATGTCGAACAGATTGATGCCGCTCTCAATGGCCAGCTTCAGGATGGCCTCGGCTTGTTCGTCGCTGACGCCGGGCGAGAACACCGGCCACGTGCCGAGGCCGACGTTCGAAATGCGCAAGCCGCTCTTGCCGAGGTTCTTGTAGCGCAGGCCCGGCGTCGGCGCGGAGCCGTGGCGCAGCGGCAGTGCCGAGTTCGAGCCGAGACTTACCGAACGACCTTGAGGTGATGGCCATGATGGTGCCCGCGATGCCCGTGGTGGTCGATTATCACCGATAATGATGTGGCAGTGGAGTACACGTGGAAATATTAGTCAACTTGTTCTAAACAATAATGTACGCGAGTAATAAAAGTTGTGCACAAACATCACATTGAGTACAAGATGCAAAAAGCGGGTGGAATTAAGGGAAGCTGGTGCGATCAACAAAGAATTCGTATTGCCGAGATCGTCCTCGCTGTGCATTTCAGTGCAGGTAATACGAGAGAGAAGGAAGGATTCTGTACTTTACGTTCAAGTTACGAGTTACAAGGTTGTGTTTGTGTTGTGTTTTCCTCGCACTCTTTCGCTGCCTAACTACTTTTTCGAGTACGTTTTCAGAAGGATTACAACGGCTGCTGCACAAATCTAAGAGAGTTAGTAGCGGAGATCACAACCATAACAAATAATAGGAATTATCGACGGCAACTACTTGAATAAAAACGAAATGAGTTTCTGTAAATAAGGAAAAGAAATGGTGGTTCTGCTCTATTTACACAAAAACGAGAGAGAAATGCTTTCAAGACTCTTCAACCACACGAGCAACAATAACAACGCAAAACTCAACGAAACGCACATTGAACGAAAAAAAATACAACTAAAATTCTGAAGCAGAAGTAGTGAGAAATTCGATACCGAAATCAAGATGGCCTCCCGTACCACTGAACTCCTCCATGCAATCTAGTGACGCTATCGGGGCCCGGCACCTGAAACGAGAAGAAGAAGAAGAAGGAGATGAAAATCGGCCAACGCATAAATGAGGGCTTAAAGTGAGGTTAAGATTGACCGAGTCAACATTTTCACCTCTGAACACCCCACGCCGCCCACTAACTCGGACACGGTAATACTAAATAAAATACGTTTATTCATTTGTCTTTAATTTTATTCTCTTATGATCAGGAAGCAGCTGCTAAAATTGTTCATCTGTGGACTCTGCGAGTGAATGAGAGCGGCTAAATTTGTGTGGGTTGCTGTTGTTGTTCGCTGCTATCAATATGTAAATCGTAAATTTGATGTCATAATCAGAAAATGAAGATGCGTCCAGATCTGCAGCGTGCTAGAAACAGCTGTGTTCAGTGCGTAATCTGAGCACGCAACAAAAGTAAACCCTGCGACGAAAACTACTTGAAAGCAACGGTAAACTTGCGTTACTTTGTAGCGAAAAAGAGACTCGTAAAAGTTTTACTGTCGAAGTTCTTCCTCACTCAGCAGAGTGAAGAGTTTCACGAACTAGTTTTGAAAGTAGTTTTTTAAAGCTTTTCAGCTGTTGAAAAGGCTGCAGGGCAACAAAAGAAGGAAGTGAAGAAAGGAAAAAAGAAAGTGAAAGCGAAAAAGAAATATTAATACAAAGAAAAGCATAGAAAGGAAAAGAGAAGAGAAGAAAAGAAGAGGAAAGAAAAAGAAGAGGAGAAAGGAAATAAAGATGAAGAAAAGGTTGGGAAGTGAATGGAATAAAAAGAAAAGGAAAAGGGAAGGAGAGAAAAAATAGAAGGAAAGTAAGGAAAGGCTTAGAAAAGCGAGCGAGAGAAAAGGAGTGAAAAGAAAAGAGAGGAAAAGCTTAAGAAAAACGAAGAAAAGAATAGAAAAAGAGAAAGAAAAGAAAAGAGAAAGAAATAAAAGGAAAGTAAGGAAAAGGAAAGAAAAGAGAGGAAAAGCTTAAGAAAAACGAAGAAAAGAAGAGAAAAATAGAAAGAAAAGAAAAGAGAAAGAAATAAAAGGAAAGTACGGAAAAGGAAAGAAAAGAGAGGAAAAGCTTAAGAAAACGAAGAAAAGAATAGAAAAAGAGAAAGAAAAGAAAAGAGAAAGAAAATAAAGGAAAGTAAGGAAAAGGAAAGAAAAGAGAGGAAAAGCTTAAGAAAAACGAAGAAAAGAATAGAAAAATAGAAAGAAAAGAAAAGAGAAAGAAATAAAAGGAAAGTACGGAAAAGGAAAGAAAAGAGAGGAAAAGCTTAAGAAAAACGAAGAAAAAGAATAGAAAAATAGAAAGAAAAGAAAAGAGAAAGAAATAAAAGGAAAGTACGGAAAAGGAAAGAAAAGAGAGGAAACGAAAATAATACAGGAAAGTGAAAACGAAAAGAAGAAAAAAGAGAAGAAAAGGGAAGAAAAGAAAAGAAAAGGGGAAGGAAAAACGGTTAGGTGCTCGCGTTTCGCTATGTGTGTGTATGTGGGTGTGTGTGTGTATGTGTGTGTGTGTGTGTGTGTGTGTGTGTTTTTGCATATTTACGTGCAGCAAATCACCGAATCCTCAGGTCGCGGCGTGTCGTTTGTGAGGAATCCATCCGTTTATATGAACAACCGACAACAACCAGAGCAGCAACAGCAACAATTGTGAAGTGGCAGCCATATCGGTAACAACTGTAATTAGCAGCATCTTTACACCTCATATCGCTACAACAACCACTGCTGCAGTCATGACCCGTTACTTTATCGTAGTCGTTGTCGTTGTCGTTGTCGGCGTTGTCGTTGTTGTCGTTGTCGTTGTCGTTGTCGTTGTCGTTGTCGTTGTCGTTGTCGTTGTCGTTGTCGTTGTCGTTGTCGTTGTCGCTGTCGTTGTCGTTGTCGTAGTCGTTGTCCTTGTCGTCGTTGTCGTTGCTGCCGCTGCTGCAGCAATTATAATTTTATTGCAGTTGTAATTGTTAGCGCGAATGAGGACGATATTTTCATAACTACTTAAAATTTCATTCGACGTCGCTGCAGTCGTTGTTGTTGTTGCTGTAACTTTATAAGTGTTTAAACGTCATCGCATTTCAACAACGCGTACGAGTCCAGCACGAGCAGCAGCAAAACGCAAGCCGACCACACAACGTGGTCAACCCTGCAGCGAACTTTCCAAACATCTTCTTCGCCTTCATCATCATCACTGTCACCATCGCCATCATCATCATCAGCCACCACCCACCACCGCCATTGACGACGAGAAGTAACGAGTTTAATTTACATTTTAAATTTCACGACATCAACTGCAAACTGAAAATGCGGCTGTAGGTGATTGCATGTGTGTGAGTGTGTGTGTGTGTGTATGTGTGTGTGGAGTATGCTGTGACGAGGTGCTTGTGTGAGCGCGTGTGTGTGCGCGTGTGGGAACGGGTGAGTGCGTGTGCCGTTATTTGTGCCGTGACATGTGGCAATTAACGAGAATCGCTCGCGGAGCAACAACAAAAGCTCCTGTCAGCCGCGTGCCAGCGAGTGGCTCGAGCTCGCCTAATCGATTTTCCATTATCGAAATTAATTTGCGTACCGAACTCTATTTGGTGCATTAAACGGCTTTCGGAAAGCGCAGATTTGCCGTCTACGTCGAGAGACGCGTTCCCTCGGCAGTCGCGATGTCGAGGGGCAGAATTTCGGACAATTTCTGCTCTCTCTCTCAACCAAAGAAATCCGTTGTGATCAACGGTTCCCCACAGAAATGTTTCTCTACTCTCTCGCAATTAACATGCTCAAATATTTTCATTTATTCAGTCCAAAGTTACAATTGTCGATAAGAAATTCACTTCAATAAATTTTGACAGGCCAATGCCCTCCTTTTTCGCTGCTCAATTGATCGTTTACCTGTAAATCGTCAGCGGATTTACTTCATCGCTCGAATTGTCCATATTGTTGTTGTTGTCGTTGGCGGCCATGTTGTTGGCGGCTGTACCGTTGGCGGCTGTACCGTTGGTGGCAATGTTGTTGGCGGCCATGTTGTTGGCAGCCGTGCCGTTGGCGGCCATGTTGGCGGCTGTACCGTTGGTGTCAATGTTGTTGGTGGCCATGTTGTTGGTGGCCATGTTGTTGGCGGCCATTATGTTGGCGGCCCTGCCGTTGGCGCCCATGTGGGCGGCCATGTTGTTGGCGGCCGCTATGTTAGCGGCCATGCTGTTGGCGGCCATGTTGTTGGCGGCCCTGCCGTTGGCGGCCCTGCCGTTGGTGGCCATGTTGCTGGCGGCCGTCATGTTGGCGCCACCGGTCCCGTCGGTCTCAACAGCGGTGGCGAGCTCGAGGCGTTGAGGGCCGTTGCCGCGCCCGTGACGGAAGAACAACGGCGGAATGGTGACGACGGCGTAACCGTTGGCTCCGTCGCCCTCGCCGCCGGTTCCGATGCCTCCGCCGCCGCCGGCCACGCCGTTGACGATCGGTCCGACCTGGCCGAAGTGGTGTGAGGGGCGCGGTATGCGGCCAGCGACGCGAGCACTGGATGTTGTAGTGGTGGTGGCCGTGGTGTCCGTGGTGGCCGTGGTGGCCATGGTGGCCATGGTGCCCGTGGTGGCCGTGGTGCCCGTGGTGGCCATGGTGCCCGTGGTCGTAGCCGTGGACGGAGTCACGTCGTCGGCGCCGTCGGTGACGTTGCCGTTCACATTGCGAGAGGACATCGACATCTCACTGATCTTGGTCACTCTTGGGTTGGCTGGTGCGTTACCGTGCTTGCGCGTCTGTCTGGTTGCTCTTGGACTTGCTTGCTCTGGACGTTGGCTTACCGGAGGAGTTGTCGCTCGATTTGCAGGTAAAAGCGGCTGCAGCTAAATATTAAATATGTAGCTTCAGTCTAGAAAATTTTCCGATTTTCGATGTGAAGTTGAAAAATCAAACGCCCCTTCAACGGCTGCTGCGATTGTGTTTCGTTTTATTTTCAATTGTTTCGTGAGTTATTTTGCAGGCCGCGTGAACGGAGTGTTTTTCCAGTACTTTTACTTGATTTCTTGTGTTTCGGGGGCTGCGTGGTCGTGATCGTGCTGTTGTTGTTGTTTCTGTGGTGCGTTTTTCGAAAAGTGCGAAATCGTGCGTTTTCACTATTAAAGACTAAAAAGTGTTTGCACTGCGAGGCTTAGAAACGTGAGATTAAAGCTTTCGATTGATTGGATTGAGTTGGTCTCAAATTCCTAGCGATGTCTGCTGGTTTGGCGTTTTGTTTTTCTTATTTTTTTTTATTTATTTGTCTGCTTGGCTTTCTTATTTTTTTATTTATTTATCTGTTTAATTGTTTGTTTTCCCGGTTTTTTGGTTTTTTAACGCGTAGGTTTTCGAGTTGGTTTTTGCATATTTTAAGGCAGCTTTTGTTGAGATTTTATATTGTAGTTGTTTTAGTAGTTGTTGTTGGTGTTGTTCTATGTGGACAGTGTTGTTGCATTGTTGAGTCCTTCATTTATTTTCCATTAAAATGCGTTTTCTGTTATTTGTGGCTGTTTTTGTAGCTTTCAACATGTTGAACATAGGAAATCGAAGAAATTCTAACAAATACTGATTAATTTAAATGTTGCACGAACAAAAAAACTTCACTTCTGTTGATTTGCATTTAGTATAACAGCAAAATTGCGTTATTTGTCCGCTTTATTTTGCTTCACAAACTAGATTTCACAATTCACTTATTAAATTTCACAATTCATGTTTATGGAGTGTTTAATTTTTTTTGCAACGTTGATGCTTCTCTACGTTTCATCGTCGCATTGAAATGGCTTTTCCTCGCTTTCTTTTTCTTCTTTTAAAATAACGCAATACTAAATATTTCACCTTAAACTAACAATAACTTCGACTATTTCAGTTTATTTGACAAAATTAGTTTATTCTCTCTAAAGTCCTCCAGACGGGCGCTACACAGAAATCTGTACCTTCGGCTGCTTAAATTCTCATCGCGTCTAATCTGTGCCGCTTCAGCTGTCGCCTTCTTGCGGCCGAAGGCATCCCCAGCCGGCATCGGGACGCCAAGTGACGCCGCACGCCGCCGGCAGCTCGCCTTGCTGCCAAACAGCCGATGCATCGGCCACGAAACCGGACACAAGTCGCTGTCAGGCAGGTGGGAGGTCAGGCGGGGCGGGCGAGCTTCGGCCGAACGGCGCCAGCGAGTTGAGTGGGAAAGTGAATAAAGTGGGAATAAAGCGGAAGTAAAAGCGAGATAAAAACGAAATAAAGGCGAAATAAAGATACAATTCGATGCAGATGCAGAGTTTGCCTCTCCCTCTCGAATCTCCTGCATGTTGCAGTGCAGCGCATGTTGTGTCAGTTGGACGAAGGACTCCCAAAGGACTTCCGTTGTGCGCCGAACAATTTTGGTGCACTAAACTTTACAGCGTTTAAATCGCCTTTTTCATGTACCAAAAGTTCCCGGGCTCATGAATGCTTAAGTAAGTAAAATGAAGCCACAGAAAGAAGTTCTGAGTGAAGTAAACTGAATTCAAAAAATGGTTAAAAATTTTATAGAATTACAAAAAGAGAATTTGCCAGGATCCTCTAATTTCACTGGCTTCTACAGTGAAATCTTGCGATAAATAGCTTTGAATTCAGTTGCCTTTTAAGCTCGAGAAATACTTGAGTTCAGTGTTTCGCCTCGTTTCGCTCGCTTTTCATGCCACGTTCGCTTTTCTTAGTTTCGCGAATCCGTTTGTCGCCCCTTCATGGTTTCGCAGTCTTTTCTGCGTCTACCGAAGGAAGACGAATTGATATCTGCACAGACAGCATTTAATTTCAAGAACACTTCAGCACTTCAGTTGCCCTCCCTCTCATCTTGCGTAGCACGCAAATTTCGGCTCAGTTTGGAATTTTTCCTCGAATTATCGAAAGCGCTAACAAGTTTTATGAATGCTTAAAAAATGCCGAAACTCAGTTTTGTCTGCTTTAGAAATTCGCTGAATAAAATTGTTTGATAAATGAAAATCGTGGGGTTCACTCGTGCAAAGCTTTCAAAATACGCGTCACTCATACGCAACTCGGACACCGACCGAGACCACTGACTGCCGTGACCAGCTCTGCCTTCCACGACCAACGCACGCCTTCGAGATCTAATCACTGAAGTAGGCTGCGCTCTAGACGGTGGAAAGCGGCAGTCATGCGACATGCGATTCAATGCATTCAACCACGAAAACTGAAACCACAGCAACGGAGTTTTGAACGCATTTGGAAGCCGTCGGCGAGAACTACAACAGCAACAGAGCCACAGCAGCAACAAGAACAACCAATCAACCGATGTCAACACCAACAACAACCACACCAACAACACAACCACACCAACAACACAACCACAACAACCATTGCAGCAGCAGCAGCCGCCAAGCCAGTCCGCCAAGAGTCGAGCGGCCACGCCAAAATCTCTGATGCGGCAGAATTCTAAATGAGTTCTTGAGTTCTATTTAAGCGCTCCGAAAAAGTGCTGCCGCACGCTGCATTCGTACAATCGCATTGTTTTGCCTGCGCTTGCTGTCGCCAGTGTAGCTGGAGAGCGTGACTCCAGAATGCGGAATCAACGCGCCAGCCAAGAAGGCGATGATGGCGGCAGACGCGGTGCTCGAGCAAAGCCAAACGAAAATCACGCGGCGACCCAGTGACGACGACGAGGACGACGACGAGGACGACGAGGACGAAGACGACGAGAACGAGGACGACAACGGACGTCCACTTCGGTGACTCGACGAAGCAACAACTCAGCGAGGCAGTGACTCCGCCACCCAACGACTCGCGGACACACGTCTGCGAGACACTGTGCGAGTCCTGTCGAGCCAGCAGCAGCTCACACCCAGCGGCAGCTTGGCGTGCCGCCGCAGCGAAGCGTGGCTACAGGTCACGTCTGACTGACCCACCAACCTGCAAGCGGCAGGCAGTCGCCAATGTGTGTCAACAAGGCGTGCGCATGCTCCGCGCTCTCCGGCCGAGTTGCTCTGTTGTGAAAGGAGGTGAGAGAAGGGGAGAGAGAGAGAGAGCAGGGGGGAGAGAGAGAGAGAGGGGGAGAGAGAGAGGGGGGAGAGAGAGAGAGAGAGCATTGAAAGCTTTTCACCATGCAATCGAAGGAGCTTTGAAAAGCTGGCGCGTGTTGCCGGCTGTTTTTATTTCTATTTGGTTGCCACTCCTTCGGCTTCCACGCGCCCCGGCGCACTGACGTCACGTGGTGTCGCAGCGAGAAAACGTATGGAAAGTTGTAAAATAATTGTAAAGGTAATCGCAGCAATCGCGAGTAATCGCGGCCTCCTAATCTCATTTAAACGTAATCACATTGCAATTGTGGTTATTCTGCGATTATCGGTGACCAACTAAGAAGTAATCTGCTTCGATTACTTTCGATTACTTCCGGAATTGAGACGGTTCTTAAGTGAATTATCAAGAATAATTAAAAACTCTGCCCCTCACATGCTGCGCTGCGATGGAAATCGACTCTTTCTCCCCCGAATTCGTACTTGAAAAATGTAATCATTTCTTCACCTCCTCGCTGGGATGGTTGCAGTGCAGTAATGAAGGAGTGCAGTCGCGAATGTGCGACTTTGGAAATCTACGGAAATCCCTTTCACGATCCGGTTACGCGGATGCGATGCATTGCAAACTTTACTTGGCTGCTGAGTTTTTATTTGACTTCGATGTTCTTTTTTGTTCTCTCGGCATTCGACCGGATTTTTCTTGCTCAGGTGATTTCGGAGATTTTTCACGATTTTTCAGTGATTGTTTAGCGATGGTTTTGGCGGATTCGACGCGTGATTGACAGCACCGCGTTGTCAGCAGCAGTCATGTCTGCACTCTGGCCGATTGTTTGTTCAGGTCTTGGAATTCTGGAAATTCAAGAAGGCATTGAAAGGATTCGCAGAAGCTGATGAAAGGATCTCCAAATCGAATTGGCAGAGGAAAGATTTTCTGCATAGAATAGAGAAATTTAAAGCGAAAACTGAGTGACTTTAACTTTTCGATTAACTTGGATTTCTATCTAATTTCGTGTGTTAAATGCAATCGAATCGGAAGCCAGTTTGCATTACGACTTCAAGAAGAAGAAGAAACAAAACACTGAATGCGAAAATTCCAATCCATCATCTCACAGCTTGCTGCAGCTCGTTAAGGTTGCATGTAATGAAATTCTAAAAATTGTTTGAGTGCTCACACTCGAACAACAAACATGACATACATTCCAAAAAACACATGTCACACATGGCAGCACGTGACATGGCACACACACACACACACACACACACACACACACAATGGTAATAAGATTTGCGAATGCACTGACATTCCAATGCATTTCAGCTCACTAACATTTAGATTCCAATTCACACACAGACACACACTCACGCCCACTGGCGGCTCCTGTCGTACGCCTCCCCATCACCACCTCCCCCTCCCCCACCGACTCCCTGGCCACTGCAGACTTCGGCATCCCTTTCCGCACCGCAGGCGCCACCGTGGCCACCCGGAATTATTATAAAATCGCAATAGATCGCAACGCTTTGGCTGCCGTGCCAAGCAGCTCGTCAGCCAGGATTTCTTAAGCTGCGCCAACTACAGTCGTCTCTCGCTCATTACGGCCACCACATTCGCACGAAATCATGTGCGCCTCACTTTTTCCTGCTGCTGCTGCTGCTGCTGCTGCAACACACTTCTGGCGGACGCCAGAAGCTGCCGCAGTGCTGCGCGGGGTTTTCCGCTTCCGTTTTCCGTTCGCCGCGCTGCTGTAAGAAGTCGTCAACATCCGTGCCGTCGAGTTCGTCCTTGTTGCTGTATTATTCGCTCTCTCTTCTCCTTCTCGGTGTACGACTTGTAACACTTGAAAATAGATTTGCTTTTCTTTTGCTCTCATTTTTAAGGTTATCAGGTGGCGTTTGTTGAAAGCCATGCAAAGCAAGTGGTTGCGGTGGTTGTGGTGAAGAGGGGGAGGGGGAGAAGGGGGTTGGGAGTTTAGAAAACGGACGGAAGTGAAATAATTAGGAGGATGTGTGAGTGGCAAAGTGTGAGTGGCGAAGTGTGAGTGGCGAAGTGTGAGTGGCAAACTGTGAGTGTCTCGCAATCTTAATTAGTTCGTCCTTCTGTTATTGATGATGATGATGATGATGATGGTGTTTTGTTGTGTTTGATGTTTGTCTTCTTTTGCCTGCGGTTTGGTTGTTATTGTTGTTGTTATTTCAAGGGCCGTTTGTATTTAATAATTCAAGAATTCATTACTTCAGTCCATAATTCCCGAGCAGATGAAATATTAAATACGATAGATAAAGAAATAAATAAAAGTACATAATTATTTTCCCACTCTCTCTCTCTCTCTCTCTCTCTCTCTCTCTCTTGCTCACGCCACAGCACCGCATCACGTCACCGCATCGCGTCACCGCATTCAATTTGCACGCCTGATCTGGCGTGAGTACGCAGCAGCGTCATTAAAACCGCGTTGCCAACACAAACGAGCGACGAGCGACAAACGACCGGCTGACGTGCTGGGCCAGCGAGGGTTGCGAACGATTTAATTTGCTGCGCCAGTGATTTCACTTTGCGTAGAGATATTCGAAATTTTTTGTCACATAAACGAAAACTCCATCGAAGTGGAACTCGCAGAAATCATCTCTCATCTCGAATCTTCAAAATCCCTCGCACTCCATCATCAGCGGAGGAAATTCTTTACTTTGAATCGTTTAATCGTTCATCTCTGTCACCGTGTGATGTCATCTGTTATGTCAGCGCTGTGCTTTCGCTGTCGTGCGCTGCGCTGCTCTGCGCCGCATTGCGTTGTCCTTGTCAGTCCGTGCAGCAGCGATAATAATTTTCAATATCAATTTCCTTCTGCGCTACGCTCTCGTTTTATTTTCGGTTTGGCCTTTACTTTTCGCACCTCCGCTTCTTCGTCTCCTTGCCGAAATTTCGGCATGAAACGTATTTTCTACCTTAATTCGCGTCAGCTGTTTTACAACATCAGGAATAACAACAATGACAGCCCTTTTGACAATAAAGGTCTCACCAGCTGCAAAAACAACCACAACAGCATACGGCAACGCAACAACAACAGCAACAACAAACCTACAGAAGCGCCAAAACCTCGCAGGGAAACTCTATCGACCAGAACGTGCGCCAGATGTAGGACGATCGTCGTCGAGTCTCAAAGGACTACAGAACTTTAATCAAAATTCATGGTGTTGCTGTTGCTGTTGTCGTTGTCGTTGTTGTTGTTGTTGTTGTTGCAGCTGTTTTTATTCAAATTGGTTTCGAAAGCATGAATGAGTCAGTGGAATTTTGGGGTTTCTTTGAATTCGGCGTTTGTTGTCTATATAAAAATGGATTAACTAAAACCATTTTTTGTTTAATTTTTAGATGATTGATTTTTAAACCGAAGAATTGAAAAAACAATCCTAATGTCCTTCTTTCAATGAAATGTCTCTGCCAACAACGCTGTCTTCAGAGTGCTAAAGCAGAACAAAAACATTCAAGTGAAACCATCAATCGACTTTTTCAATGAAATCCGAAGCTGAAAGCTTTCCGCGAGCTTCTTGCAGAAAATGTTGTAAATCATACTCAGTCTTTCAGACATTTCAAGAGGAAACTTTGAGTATTGGCTTATGTAAGTTGCGGGTGTTACCACGCCCACTTTTGCCATATACTTTCTTAATAACATTCGGCATTCAAGCCTCGCCTTAGGAAACAAAGAGTATTTGTACCAAATTTGATTGTTACATCTTAATTGGATCCCCCGTAAACGTGATTCTACTGGACCGACAATCTTACAGACCACAAAGGGTGGGCCATCAGTTAGTTTCTTTGTGAACTCAGTGTTATTTCGACGCCGTCAAGACGAATACGCTTGATGAATTGTAAAGAAATTCATTGTTATATCGAGACTCGATTTACGTTTTAACAACGCTGGGAAATATTGGAAACTCACACAAAACCATCGAGTAACGAGTAACGAGAAGAGCAAGGCGAGTAATCAAGGTGTATCAGTAAATGCAAATATAAAGAAAATGAGGCAATCAATCCTCAATCCTCAGTGGGTTCCGCAGGGAGAAGTACGAGTGCAAGAACAGGTAGGACGTCTCCCGAACCTGACAGATTTCTACAGCGCCAAATTAAACGCCCGCCCTCGCCTACCGTTACATCGCAGCTGTTTGTTCCAGCCGCGAATATCAATGCGCCACAACGAGACATCCGACGAAATGTGAACTTGGCGAAATCAAAATCAGGGACACGCCAACCAGCGCGATACGTGGCGACACAACGGAAAGCCAGAAACAAACGCAACCGTGAAAAGCAGCCATGAAATAACTTTACGAAGGTCGTTCCTTCGTTCGTTCGTCCGCTCGTTCGTCCGCTCGTTCCTCTGTTCGTTCGTTCGTTTGTTCGTTCGTCCGTTTGTTCGTTCGTCCGCTCGTTCCTCCGTTCGTTCGTTCGTTCCTTCGTTCGTTCGTCCGCTCGTTCCTCCCTTCGTTCGTTCGTTCGTTCGTCCGCTCGTTCCTCCGTTCGTTCGTCCGCTCGTTCGTCGGCTCGTTCGTTCGTCCGCTCGTTCCTCCGTTCGTTCGTCGGCTCGTTCGTCCGCTCGTTCGTTCGTTCGTTCCGCTGCTACGCGGAGTGTAGAAATTTATCTTGGCATTAAATCAAGTTTGCACATGGAACAGTTTCAAGCTCATTGCAAATCCTTACAGCGAGGCACGGACGACACACAGACATTCGCCCACAACCATCGAGAGTACAGACGCGCCGACACACACACCAGCATTCCTCCGCTTCGGAACACACATACACGCACACTTGCCAAATATTAAGTGTCTGTAATAAGGAAATATTTGTACAAAAAACACACTTCAACTCTTCTGTTGGCGGATTCAAGAAGGCGGAGGAGGTATTTCTGAATTCAGATGGAATAGAAGTTCTGATTAAAATTAAGAAATTAAGAAATTGGTGGAAAGACACTTGAGAGGATGCGAAGATTTCAGATATTCGCAAATGTTTTTGAATGGGGTTCGCCACGCTGATGCCGAAAAGGCGCGGCTGACGCTATTCGCCCGCGGAGGGGTTGAGCGGGCAGCTATTTTCCTCGTTGTTTCAATGGCTTTCGCTTTCGTTTTTGCAGCGGAAAACGCCGAATAATTATTGGGCCACTTTGGTGATTCCTGGTTATTAGCAGGGACTGTTTTTCAGGGACGCAAACAAATTTCTTTCTTCCTGAGTGGATTGCGAAACAACTCAATACTCTCAAACAACAATCCGTAACTCGCGATGTAGAGAGAATGTAAACAAATAACGGGGAAAATAAACCAGTTAATAATGCGAAATTTGCGCTTTTGCAAGCCCAATCGGAAGTCCATTTTTTAACTGCCACGCTTCTCGTGTATTCGCCGTATTTACACCGCTGAAAAAACCGCGCTATATTTCAATATCAGCGTGTAAAGAATGAAATTATTCTGATTCAATAAAGAGAGATAAAAACTTTTCGCATTTTTAAAACGAAAACATTGACAGAATAACAAGAGAAAGTTGGGGGGGGGGGGGGGAAACGCAAACGGCAACCACAAAAATCACCGGAAACAAAACGCATAAATCAACAGAGAAGAAGAAGAAGAATCTCTGCAACGGCATCGCCACCACTACAGTAACAGCGAAAAATTTATGCATGGATTTAATGAAAGACTCGGCATTCTTTCAAGCGCGACGCTGACGTTACGTAATAAATATTTACACAAAAAAAAAAAAAAAAACTTGCAACTGTACGCAGCAAAAGTTTAAAAGCAAATTTAGACAAGCCAATCGGGAAAGAAAATCGTGAGGGAGGACCAACTCGAAGCAAAAAAACGAGTAGATGGAAATAATCGAAAAACTGTAATTAGAATTTAAGAAAATGGCTGACTTAAAAGTTTCAGGAAGCCATTCAAGCTGCTCAAGTTATTAATTGAGCGCGAATTCGCTCTCGCTCGCTTTCGTTCCTCGCTCTCACACGACTACACGGCCTTCTGGCCGTCATGAACTCCTCATAAATCGCTCTCAAGCAACGGACTGTGCAACGGGGCGTGTAATGACTTTGAAGAGGTGAGAGAGAGAGATAGAGAGAGAAACTGATCACTGCAGTCTCTCGCCTTCTGTAGGCGACGTTTGTCGGTTTCTCTCGCATTCCCGTTGATTTCTTGAACGCGTCCTCGTCAATCGCCTGTCAATCGTTTCTTCAACTTCTTCAACTCGCACAGTTTTCAACTCATTCAAATACATTCACTCGCCTCACTCTTCGTCTACACATTTTTCCAACTCAACCTTATCATCACTTAATTCCCTCACCCCTTCTTCCTCCCTTTCTTCTTCCTCCTCTTCGTCTTCCTCTTCTTCTATTGATACTCATGCTGTTGTGATACTCATTTCCGTGATTACATTTAATTAATGATTTTCAGTGTGTCGATAACAAGTTATCGCTTCTTCACAAGCAATCGAAGCGTTCGTTTATCGATCCCCTTCAGGTTTTCGATGACTCTGAGGTGGTTGTTGGCTTTATCTTTCTTGTTTATCGCCACTTTCGCACTCTGTTGCACATAAAGTGAAATACAAAAAGAGAAAAAATGTAAGGAAAGCTGAATTTTGTGCTACTCGTAAATACTTTCGATGAATACGGACGGTAGTCACACCACACTCGGAAAATCGGATTCATTAATAGGTCTACGATTGCCTGCGGTAATTTGTTGTTGTAGCAACACCATAGAAACACATCAAGCTGCGCAAAGTTAACAAACAAAAAAAAACAAAAAAAAAAGACGGTTAAGGCCAAAATCAAGGCAATTTCGCGCCCAATTTGAAATCATTCTGAGACATGAATGCTTATTTTTAGAATTTCTAGCATTGACTCGAAGAAAACTGACATGAATACGCGGGTAGAAAACTATGGAGTGAAAAAAGGGGTCGGTTTTCGAATGCATGGAATGCAAAGAATGCTAGGAAATGCAAAGAATGCAATGAATGCTAAGAATGCAAAAAATGCTGAGAATGCGAAGGAGAATGCAAAATGAGAGGAAAAAAGTGTTAGAATTTGCAGTAACAATCGAAGAAACTCGAAATAAGCAAACAATTCCAGCCTTTCTTTAATTTTTCCCCATTTTATTGTGAAGAAAATTTCTAGATGGCAGCGCACCGTCCACGAAATTCAATTTAAACTACCGTCACACGATGTGCATCGCAAGTTTTCAGTTTTTTTCAGTAGTGCAAACAATAACGAAGCTCATACAGGGTGTTTTAATAAAGCGCCAGCGTTCGTTTTAAAGATTATAGCACAACAACAACAACAACAACCAGCAACCGTAACAACATCAAAGTGTTTTTTAAATAGCAAAGCGTTTTTTTTTTTGAGATTAAAGGTCACCAAAAACTTTTCTTCACGCAGCTGCAGAGCTGAAGAGAAGCATTTGCTTGTTCGTGTCTTCATAATAGTTAACTGTATTCAAACACACACACACACACACACACACACACACACACACACGCACACACACACACACACCTCACCACACACAGGTGTACAAAAAACACATGCAAAGTAGAAGCAGAAAACATATTCAGCTCTTTGTTGGCTGCTTTAACTACACAGATTTGCTTTTATTGTCTTCTCTTCCATTCCTCTTCTTTCTCCTTCTTCTGCTTCTTCTTCTTCTTTTTGTTCTGCTCTCCTTTCAGTGTTTTAATGAAGCCAAGGTGGCCGCACAAAGCTGCACCCAGTGACGCGACGTAGCCGTGTATGGCAATCTAGGATCTCCTCGAGGAAGAAGCGTTCCGGAGCAACGAAGTGCGAGTGCGATTGAGAGTGAAAGGATGTGTGCATGTGTTGGTAATGAGGATGCAGGCGTTTTAAGTAATCTTTCGGGTAGCTTTTTGCTGCTGCCGAAATCAAACGAACGAATGCATGAATGGCGTCCAAATTCAAATAAAAGTTAAGTAGAAATAAAAATTGAATTAAAAACTTAATGAAAAACGTTCTCGAATGCTTAGCAAGTGAAGGGTACAGAAATGAAAGGGGAAAAGAAAGACGGGGAAGCGGATGTTTTGAATTGAAGTAGAAGAAGAGGAAGAAGAACACATAACGAGGTTAAGAAGTGGATTGGCAAGCGTTGAATCGAACTTAAATAAGCCGAGGCGACTGTAAACTTGCTTGAAATAAGCAGCGGTGACTGTAAATGACAACGAAGCGCTCAACATTTTGCAGGTTTAACTCGTCGCCGATTGTTTGTGTCACACAGTGTATGTGTAAATAATTGCCAACACGCACATCAATGAAAGCAGTCATGAATGTGGGTGGCGGAAGGGGGGGGGGCGTGTCAGGCTGATTTCAATGGCTTCTGCTGCCGCTTTAAATGGCGTTTTTATTCTGCAGTTTTATTTGTACGAATTAATCGATTATATCTGGTTTGCTTAATAAAATATGACGGAATGCCTAGCTATTGTTGTTAACACACACGCAGACACACACGCACACACACACACACACACGCACACACACGCAGACACACACACACACATACATACTTAGTGTGGAGATAACGGAAGTGCATGGAAAAACAATTGCATTAAATAATTAAAACACGTGCAATATTAATACCAAAACTATTAAATTTCGCAAAACTATTGCATTGTTTGCAGCTCCAAATCCATTCATATTCGCACGATTTACAAATTCATGTAGAATTTCAATGTTGAATTCGGAGATCTTGACCTCTGGCGCGCTTTGGCATTGAGTTCTGGATGAGTTAAACGCGTCCAAACGGAAATAACGTGAGGTGAGCCGTCAAAGCAGCAGCAACGGTCTCGTTGCACTGGCAATCGCAACGCCCCGCCCCGCCCACCATCGGTTCCCTCTGCCGCCCGCCTCCCAAATCAGCAGCGTCGTGCAGACGACTTGCATTCCTGCCTAGCGTGTCCTGGCAAAGCAGCACAAACGAGCCGCACGCAAACCCACACACAGAAACCGCCACAGACACACTGAGGCACAGACACACTGAGACACAGACACACTGAGGCACAGACACACTGACACACTGAGGCACAGACACACTGACACACTGAGGCACATACACACTGAGGCACAGACACACTGAGGCACAGACACACTGAGGCACAGACACTCTGAGTCACAGACACACTGAGGCACAGACACACTGAGGCACAGACACACTGAGGCACAGACACACTGAGGCACAGACACACTGATACACAGACACACTGATACACTGAGACACAGAGACGTTGAGTCACCAAGGCAGGAGGGAAGGAAACTTTTATGTTTCAAATTTAATTTTTGTTTCTTCTTATTTCAAGTGTGTAATACGAAAATCGAAAAAAAATCTTAGAAATGTTAGCTACGAGTGTAAAAATCTAATGGAGATTTCAAGCAATGAAAAACCGCAACATGCCACGCCTTTTACTAGTTATACGCGAGATTAGAATTTTTAATTTGCCGAGAAAGGCACGCATATGTTGTCCCTCACACGATTTTCCTCCCCCGAGAGGGTTTCTCGTGAGGAAATAGTGGTGGAGGAAACAGTTGCAGTTGTTTGAAAATGAAAACGGCAAGCGAGACGACACACACACGCACACTCACACGCGGACACACATACACTCGAACGCACGTGCACTGTGCAGAGTATTGATTTTGAAAAGTAGTTTGAAAGTAGGAAAATAGAAAAACGAACAGATGAGCGCAATAGATTTTCACACAACTTTGCATTGCAAGGGCTTTCTATAGTCACACACACGCGCACAAAAACAGAGCAACCAAATATTTCTATGGTAAAACACACACGAAGACAAACTAAAGCCGGCTGATGGACAGACAACCGCCTCGAGCAAATATTTGAACGATTATCCGCATCAAAAGCTGGTCAAAATTCGTTTAAGTTTAAATACGTGTTGTACCACTTTGTAGTTGTATGTGTGTATGGGTGTGTGTGTGTGTGTGTCTATGTGTAGGCTTGTGAATTGAGGAGTGTGTGTGTGTGCGATGAGTTTTCTCTTTTTTTACACACAGCATCTGGTATTCGTTGGAGTGAGCTGATCACCGGTTTGCCGCAGACTTGATGTGGCAAGCAAATTGAAGCCAACAGTTTGAGAGAGAAAAAAAAAACGCGACCTACTGCAGAGAACAACACACGCGAACACAAACACATTCCATCGCTACGATACTGTGGTAATTGCATTGGTATGCGCGCCACGTTCGAAGAGCGTCGTAAAATTGAAGTCACAGCTGGCCAACAGTGTTGCCAACCAAACGCAATTCTGATCGCAAGTGTCATTAGGGTGCAAATTCAGAGCGGTGCACCTTAAATTGGGAACAGTTCGCTATATCTGTGGATACAACGAAGTAATCCTTCCTTTCTTTCACGAAGGAAGATGGAAAAGTTAAAAATTTCGGAGACTGCATGTGGTACACTGATGGTTCGGAAATAGACGATCCACAGGATCCGGAGCATCTGATGCTACCAGTAGAGGAGGATACACGGTGAGTCTATGCAAGAAAACGTTTGTATTTCAAGCTGAAGCACTAGCAATTGATGAGTGTGTGCGATTTCTTTTTCGATAAACGCACTAGAAATAAAAATATCCACGTAAATAATTACGTGGACAGCCAGGCTGCCCTTAAAGCTCTGGACTCCTATGTAATAAAATCGAAACTACTTGTAGTTCTGGGAAGTTAATAATATCCTCTCCGAACTAGCCAACAGAATCTCGGTGACCTTACATTGGACACCGGCACATAGGGAGTTTGACGGTAATGAAGAGGACGACAGACTTGCGAAGTCTGCTCTTCATTGAACCTGAGCCTTCCTGTGAATCTAGATAATAGATTTATTAAAACTCTCGTGGGCATTATTACTGGACACTGCAAATAGAGTTGTCATTCGAATAAAATTAATCTTTCAGAAGAGGTCCTTTGTAGATTCTGCATGGAGTCTGTAGAGACATTCTCGCACGTAATCTCTGAATGCCCAGTATTTCATAGCACAAGCAGGTTAATCTTCACGGGAGAAATACTGGAGCACTGAACGTAGTCACGCGTAACGTATGAAATTCATAGGTAAGACTAGAATGGGGAAACTACGACTAGAATTATTTTTCTAAATTCTTCAGTATTCACGAAGAACTATTGTAGTTGCGATGCACGGGTCCCACTGACAACCGCGTTCTTAGAATTTAACTTAATATCGCACGAAACGAAATCATGTGTTTCAACTGATATATTGTGGTTTTCAAAACAAAGGCAAAATTCTTCGAGTTTTAATATTATTTCGGGAGTTTTTCTAAAGAGGAATTATCGGATATTTAAAGAGGAATTGTAGGAAACTATGAACAATCTTGTTCCTGATGAAAATCTTGGCATAGGGAAAATTCTTCGAGTTTTAATATTATTTCGGGAGTTTTTCTAAAGAGGAATTATCGGATATTTAAAGAGGAATTGTAGGAAACTATGAACAATCTTGTTCCTGATGAAAATCTTGGCATCTAAGGAAAGGAACGCTCGTTATCTGGAACACATAACAGAAAATCAGTTCTCTGACTTTATTTTCTACCATTAGAAGTCAAAACGGGTTTGTGAAAAGCATTGGATGCGTTTTCATTTTTACTTTATTCTTTTCTACTTCAATTTAATTCGAGTTGTTCTTCTATTTTTCCAGGAGATATTTTGACTCTCTTCTGCTTTATAAGGTTTCGATTGTAATGCAAACACTTTTTCCTTAATTGTCATGGAGAGTATTTTGCATACATATATTTATATTTTCCGTTTTCACTTGACTTTATGGATCCAATCCTTTTTTTCCACTGACACAGCTTTTCCATAAATTTTTTATTTGTTGATTTTGGAACACGAAATCGTATAAAATCATCATCGAAACCTCGGAAGAGTGATATTTTCTACAGTTTTCTGGGATGCAGTTTACAAGATGGCCGCATTAGAAACCGGAAATGTACCTTCACTGCAGCCTGAGTCACTTTTACGGTATAATTAACCTCCGAGCACCCGAAACAAACAATGAGGGGAGAAAGTAAATTTTGAAAAATCCGATTCAAAAGCTAAAAACACTGCATGAATGCCGCAGTTTCCTCGCAACACACGTTCTTCGCAAGTAACAGCGCAATAAACGGAAGAGAGAAAGAAAGGAAGGACGGAAAAACAAGAAAGAAAACGAGGAAAACAGCACAGCGAATGCAATGCAAATGCAACGCAGAAACAATTGATTTTCGATTCGTTGACGTATGATTGCAGTTTAAACTGTTTTGGTTTTGCTTGATTTGATTTCTCCTGTTTTTTTAATATTCAAAACACTTCCACGCATTTATAAACTTATTAGATTTGATTACAGATTACAAAAAGCCTTTGATTTTTTCCATCGCATTTTCTTTTCTTTCGCGCAGCACTCAACAATTGCAACTTCATTTCTTCATATTTTTAAACAACTTTTCACTCAAATGAAGAACTTAATTTTCGAACTCTTAATTTTAATTGTAAATTCAATATTTTAATATTTCTTTATTTGCGATTTTTTTTGTTTAATAAAATCCCTTCTTTCGCTCATTTCGCCGCCGTCTCGTCTGACACGCGAAACATGTAACACCGCAATGAAGCAAAGTTTGGGGCCTCGAAGCCTGAAATGGAGCAGAGGCTCGTTCGTGAGTGGCCAAGGCGTGCACGTGTTTCCGCGGCGGGTGAGAGCGAGGATGCAGTGCGCTCTGCCGTCGAGAGAGCGTCGGAAAGAAGGAACCAAAATAATAAAGCAGAAATAGAGAGCGAAGAGGTCTGTGGTGAAAAGCAAGCGTAAAGCTTTTGAGTAACATTGAGAAGCGGGAAGAATTAAAAGCAAATATTTTTAAAAGCTCAAATCAACTTCACTATGACGAATTTTTAATACCAAACATTGTAGCCACGTTCAACACGGCGTATGAGTAACCAAAATTTTAGCTTTAATCAAAGTTCAACACGGCGTATGAGTAACAAACATTTTTAGCTTTAATCAGAAAGCTGAGATAACGGAGAGGATATCCAAGATAACATCTAAAAGGCACTAAAGGGCCATTTAAATGAGGGCAATTTAAAGGGTAATTTAATTTTCGATTTAAAGTAGTAAATCACTAAATAAATTTAATATATAAACCTTTCGGAAAATTATTAAGTCAGCTTTTTTTATTGCTCTACTTTCTGTTCATTTTTTTACAATAGAGAGCAATTTTTTCTTGACAATTGAGAGGAACTTTTCTGCGATCTGTGAAAGGGTTTGTGTGTGTGTTCGCAAGGTTTGCGAGCGCTTAGAAGTTGGACGAAGTTGCGCTTACATATTTTGCTCTCATGAATCCACATTGCTAATTCGGAATTGTAGGGTAAAATAAACGAAATGCAAAAACAAAAACTGAGTTAAAATCCGAACTCAAAGTGCTCTACAGCAAACAACTTCGCAAAAATAAAATGAGACGAAATATGCAATAATAAAATCAGAAAAAACCCGAATGAGAAAAAATAAAAGCAAAGAAATTAAAGTGAAATAAACTTGATGGCTTATTACAACAATCTAAAACAATAAAAACAAAAGCAAAATTATTCAATATTTATTTAAAATTTATTGTGAAATTAATATAAAATAAAATAATATAAACTTAAACTTAATCAAATTTTGAAACACTTCTGTCTCAGTGGCTAAATTTTATATTTATTTTCGAAAATAAAAAACAAATAAAAAACAAGACAAGTAAGTGTTGTCTTCGGCCAGGCCGAAGTCTGAATACCCTACACCCGAGTAGCCAAAAAATAATAATTGTGCCAGTTGACAGACCGGGACCAATTTTGGCAAACATTTTGGTAATGCCGCCGGATACCTCGTGATAAAATTACGCCTTAATATCTTATACCGTTTATGAGGTCTGCCAACTTTTGTATGAGTCGGTGTAGGGTATAAAACGCTACTCCCTTCGGGTGTAGGGTATAAAAATGCAGAAACTTACTTTGTGATCGCAAGCAATCAGAATATCTTTCCCGGTCTTTCGGCGGGAAAGATATTCAGTATTTCCATCCGAATTCATAATTTTTTTCACTGTATAAACTTTCACTTTAAAAGTTCAGTTGAAACTAAATACACCACGAAACATTTCCGTAATATATCGTACAATATATGGGAAACAAGGAAAAATCGCCCGTAGAAAACGTAAAATCTTCTTAATATGTACGAAAACAAATAATTTTTTTTCTCTATAGAACCATGAAACATTTCAAGGCAGTATGAAGGAAATGTCTACATGCGATGCGGCAAGCGTTGTACGGAAGTGTCTATCTGGTCTTGCCGTCTTCATTCCATATTTCTTTCTACCCAGAAAATATATTTCATTAACTCTTTTCCACAAATTTAATAACTACCAAAGGTATTTACAAAAATCCTAATATGGTGGGAATAGTGTGGGAATGGATTATTCCAAACATTTGTATGACTAGATATGTTCATTTTCATAGGACGTGTATAAGGAACATTCATATCCATCCTAGTAGATTGGTATGAATCTGTACATATATAAGGTTTCTCCTCCAAGCGAAGGTTAATAATCGTCGGTTCGCGTCTAATTCAACATCCAAACAATAATCAATGTGGGTTCTTAGCTAGTTCAACAAGCAGACAATGCATTTTGTCGCTATTTAGCTTGTCCAACAACCAGAAAATGCATTTTGTCGCTATTTAGCTTGTTCAACAACCACAAAGTAATTATTGTGGCTTCGTGGCTAGTTTAACAATCTAAATATTCACTCGATTCTTACTTTGATAACCACACAGACTGTGTGACAGTAATCATTGTGGTTTCTTAGCTAGTTTAACAACCAGCTAGTGAGACTTTTCGAACGCACTTAGCTTGTTCAACAACCATTTTGTGGGTTCAACAACTACATAAAAATAATTTTGGGTTCTTAGCTAGTACAACAACCACACGACAATTAAAAATTTCGTGTTCTTGGCTAGTTCAACAACTTCAAAATTATAATTATTGTCGTTTCTTAGCCTGTTTGACAACCACAATGAATAAAACACTAAGATGTATTTTATAAAATTATAGAGAATTATTGTTTTATAAAATATAGAGAAATCCTCAATGATACTTGAATAGAAATAATAAAGTGTTCACTTAAAAATACTGTACAAAAATATAGAGATTTATAAAACAAAAAACATAAAAAACTAACGTTGAAATCCAGAGAAATTTGGGAAATAAAATTGAGTTTACTTAGAGACTCAGTAAAGGAAGCGCGGTTAGTGAAGTGGGCGTGGCTTTTTCCATGCAAACGCAATTTCAAAAACGTTTGTCGTAAAGTATTGAACTTTGGTATGCCTCTTTGCACCCCATTTCTACAAGAAATAGGCGTGGCAGAAATTTAAAATGCAATTACTATGTAAATTGCAGCCACGACATTTTGTGCATAGACAGCAATTACTACCAGAAACAGTCGGACAAGATGTGGGCGGGAGTGGTCGAAGGGGCGTGGCGTCTCCCATACAAATGCACATTAAAAAAACGTCATATCTGTCGTAGAATCTTGAGCTTTGGTACGCCAACATTATTTCTCAGTGCCATTGTATTGTCAGGGAAGAAGTGGTGGATGGAAATTGAGCAGGAGGGCGCGGCACCTTCCTCTGGGAGCAAATGGAATTTAAGGAATGGTGAAAACTACTTTTTAAATGAGTCCAAATACAAAACACGATTTTCTCATTTAATTTTTTCAACCATATTTCAATTCTATAAAAGATGGAGGGCAAAAACCAAAGAAAAATTGAATAAAATCAAACAAATTGCAGTATGTAAAGTTAGGAGGCAAAAGAGGGCTTCATCTCGCTGCTGTAACGCACACAAAATACCAGTTTCAACATAATTCTCTACGTAAAATATATAAAATCTTAATGGGTTCCAGGGTGTCCTGAGAGTCGCATTACAGTCCTTCTTCCTTCTTCATCTCTTCGTTTGTTTGTCACACTTCTTTGTGTTTGTCCACCGCGCCTTTCCTCTCACAGATATGGTGGGCAAACTTGCCCTCCCCCTTTCTCCCGCCCTCTGAACACCTGCCGACTATTGTTGGAATCACAGGCTGCAGGCATCCTGCCAAGTAGTTCAGTGCACGCGTAATAAGCGTCCTGCACAGCTACCTAAATTTGTACGTGAATGTACGAGTGCGTCAACGCGTTCATTTGCCTGTGTTGACAGCAACAGCATCTGCTGCCTCCACGGCTTAGGCAACAGCAAACCTCGTCATTGCTTGTTTGTTTGATGGATTGTTTGCTGCCATACATTTCGTACGCAGAAGCATTCAACGAACTCGCTGTTTCCTCTTCTTAACCTCGCTTAAATTGATTGCAACTTGCCAAATATTCGTAATACCACCACGCTGTACAGACCGTGTTGGCGTCGTCACTAAGGCAACAAGGACAACGGTAGCAACAACCACAGAACCACACAACCACTCAGAAGCAACATACATGCCTATCGTGCTTTCTAATATGAAACCAAAGATTTTATGCTATTTCGTTCGTTTTCACCCGTATTTTCATTAACTGCCACAGAATTTACGGGCCCGGCAGCAAGTATCTCTCGCAAAATATATCGTTGGCAATTCTGCACAGACTGCCAGGCCACCCTTCCACCCGATAAAAAGGTTATCTTGACGAGCCATAAAGTGTCGATTCAGCTGCTGTGTGTTTAAAGTTATTGGTGGCCATAACTTGGCTGAACTTCACTTGAATAGCTATAAATTTGCTTGAGACTTGGCCGCAACTGCCACAAAGTTACGTACGATAACGAAGGTATAAAAAAAGGGGACAACTAAGGGCGGCTGATATGGCAAACTGTCAAGTCAGATCAACGTTGAGTCCAACGAAGAGCAGTAAAATGCGTTTGTAACGTTGAAGCGAGCAACTTTGTGGTTTCCTTCGATTTTCTCGATCGCTGTTGCTGAACATTAAGAAGAAACGAACGATGACAGCGTCAGATAGAGGAAAACCGTCAGAAGTAGCAAAAATTTACAAACATTTTTTAGCGATGCAACGCGATGTTCGATTTTTCAGGATGGCCACCTCTTTGGTTTACTTTGTGCTCATCATATTCATCCAATTGTTGGTTTTAAACTTGAAATTTTATTCATCTAGTAATAAACTCTGTGCTGTTAATTATTATTTACGTTTATTACCGCACTTCAACTGCCGAACGAATTATTGCAGCAGTAAAAACGTTAATTAAAGAAAAAAATTCGGTTACACTCATTAATTAATATAAACGGCTGCGATAATTTTAATGCTTTCGCGCTTGTTACAGTTTTACGACTTTAATGAGTGCGAATACTTGGTTTTCGTTTTCCAAGTTAAACGAAACTTGCTCTCACTTTAACTTAACTCTCGAAACGAACAATTTTTGGAAATATGAAGACTGAAATTTCAAAAATGCGTTAAGAAAACCAACTACGAATTCAATTATCGTAGAAGATTTAGAGTGAGGATAGAGACTGAAGTCAGCGGAGGCAATAGAGTTACCTGTTCAAAGAGGACCCGCTGGGGTGGACATCCGTCACGAGGTAGCCGCAGTGTGGGCAGCAGTGGAAACACCAGCATCCGAGCGTAATCGCGTAAGAAAGCCTTAAGTGTGTGATGTAAAATGCATGCTGTTGCAAGAAGATCCTTCGGGAGAAGCTCACACGGCCTTCACTCTCACTCTTCTCAATATCAGTTGTAGAAATTCAGTTCAGTTTTTGTTGATTAAAGACAAACAAGCGCGAGCTTCAATCACATCGAGTTTCCGCACCAGTAAGAAATCAAAGCACGCCCGACACGCCGCCGTTGCAGGCCCGATGTGAGCAGCCGAGTGCTGAGTGCAGCCAACGCAAAATGAATCCTTCGCACAGCACAATATTTCCCAACAATCACAGAACAGATTCCGTCACGGAGCGGCCTGTGCTTCTGCCGGCTGCCTCTCCTCAGTCCCTCGCACTCAGCCAGCAGTTTGCTCTTCTTTACGCACCCGACGTCCTCATTCGGTGCATCCGTAAGCTTGGCGCTGCCAAACGGCCGCATGTAATGCCAGTCCGAGCAGCAGCAGCAGCGTCGGCTGCCTCCTGCGGCCCGAAACGCAACGCTTGCCAAAACGTGCACGTGGTGCGCGCTTTCAGTGCTTTGGCACCGGCATCCTTTTTGCAATCGCTGTGCGTCTTCTTATTTCTCCTTAGTTATTTGCATAGATTTCCTCCTCATTTCATGTTCGCTTCCATTTAGTGTTCATTGTGTCGATTTCCTCTCTGCTACCCGCTCCCCCTCTGCTACCCGCTCCACCTCTGCTACCCGCTCCCCCTCCCAAACGTTTGCAATGTGTGGCTTTTTTATTTAACGGTCAGTCGTGCAAGTGCAAAAGCTTGCAGAGAGAAGCTTAAATAACAAGAAGTAAACAAGCTTTCGAAGCTTTTGTCGCTTCAACAAAAAACAAGAAAGAAACAAGAAAAGCTTTCACTCTTAACACACTCGAGGCAGCTTTTCTCTCATTCACCAAGCGAGGAAGCGTTGAACGAAGCTTTCTAAGCTCCTCGTTTGGTCCTTCGACAATAACTTATGTATTAAGCCGTCATTTCGTTGCTTAACTCGGCCTTTTCTCTCGGCCTTTTTTAAGCTGCAATACGTTTTCCTTTGATTAACTTCATTCTTTTATACTTCTTAAATATATTAGGTCAACAGCTTTCGTAAGTTTATAAGTTCCTGCGTTTTCTTTGTGTTGAATTGTAATACGATATATAAAAACCAAATATCATTAGTATTTCTTTTTTCTTCCGCAAGACTTTTTGAGGCCGCGAAAATGAGAAGGAATCATTCTGAAATGCATCTGAATGACACACATAAGAACGTCCTTCGAAGCGGCCAAAGTATGTTTACGTTTGGTGTGTGTGTGTGTGTGTGTGTGTGAGTGTGTGTATGTGGGTGATTGTGACGTCAAAACGACTGAAATTGTATATACGAAAGTTTTTCTCACAGAATATAAATTTTTGCAGATACAACAACATTTGGTAAATATATGAACTTAAAAACCTCCGTGTTCTCTCTCAGTTAACAGTGTTCTCTTTTCCTCTCTCTCTCTCTCTCTCTTCTCTCTCTTTAATTTGCTCTCATATATTTTCGAAATCTCTTCTTTGTGAAGGCAGTCAAAATTAAAGTAGCTAACATGAAATTTTCCTTTCTATAAAAAGAACATTTTAAAGTCAACTTTTGATCTGATTTGAATCAAGATCTCCTTACTTGCCTACTTACTTTCCTGCTTACTTTTCTACTTGCAAATAAAAATTACACTAGCTTAAATAAAAATTCCCCTTTGATTTAAAAATATCGTCTTGGTGGTGAACTTTTGATCTGATTCGAAGTAGATCTCCATACTTGTCCACTTACTTTGCCACTTACCTCCACTTACTTCTCTACTTACGGTTGTCTACATACTTATAGGGCTTCTCTACTCACATGATACGATGGTACGCATCCGGCTGGGCCTGCGAACATGTCACAGATTGCTCGGATTCGGTGGAATCATCACGCAGTGTGGCGACTCCGAGTGGTAGGATCGGGATTATGGCAGCTGTAGCAGCCGCTGCTGTTGCCGGCGGGCCCGCCACCACCGAATGTGTTGGAGGCGGCGGGTTAGTTAAGGTCTGCGGTGATGGTGTCGTGCTTACAGATTCCTGTAGTGGAAGGGAATGCGAGTTAATAACATGAACACAGCTACCATGTCAATAATGGGTTCCAACATCTTTGTTTCGGAATATTCAGGACTTGGGAGGAAAGTCGGCGCATCTCGGGACTCTACTAAATGATGATAATGTTATCTACTATTTTACATAATATAACACTTCACAGTGCTATTTTACATAATATAAGACTTCACATTTCTCGGCCACCCAAGTCCAACGCGATGTCGGGATTCCGCAAGTGGAATCTTTACCGCCAACGCAATAGCGTACCTTGAGTGGATTAGCTGTTTCTGGCGCCGAATAACGCTTGCGATCGTGTAGGAAATCGCGCTCGATGGAACGACTACGGAAAGCTGGCGGCAGCGAGCGGTCAGGAGGCGTTTGAATCCTGGGAGGACCGCTGGTGCTGGCTGCAGAGGTGGTTGCTGCTGCTACTGCTTCTGCAGGTGTTGTTGCCGCGGCTGTTGATGTCGTAGCTGTTGTTGTATTAGCTGCGATGTCAGTGGTGGGTGTTGTTGTTGTGCCACCAGAAGGTCCTGCTTTGGGTGGACTACCTTCGTCTTGACTGTGTTGTATCTGCTGCTGTTGTTGTTGTTGTTGCTGCTGCTGCTGCTGCTGCTGATGCTGCTTGTGTTCCTCACGCTTTTTCTCGCGCTCCTGTTGACGGCGTATCTCGAAATCTAGCAGACGCGCCTCACGTGCTTCCTTGTGTAGCTAAAGAAAAGCGCCCGAAAGTATGCAATGAAAATTTAATTCATTCACGCAATCTTAGCTGTTAGTTTGGTTCTTTGTGTTTTCTCTTTTCTTCAATTACATCTCTCTCTCTCTCTCTGTATCTCTCTCTTCGTTATTAAATTCCAACTTACTTTGTAGTTGATGGCGTCCTGTTCTTCCTTCTTCGCCTCACGTTCGTTCCGCTGGCGTTCGCGTTGCTTCTCCTCGTCGGTTTGCGAGGTCTTGCTGTCTGCAAAATTGAATTCCAGAAATGAAATCAGTTGCCTCTGATTAATGCGTTCTTGGGCAGCAATTTGCAAGCCAGTCAAAAGACGAAAAACAGGTCATTAGCAGGCAGGCGCAAGGATAGAGCGAAAGGACAGGCGAAACTCAATCTTTTTTTAGACTCTGCATGCCAAGGAATTCGTAGTTAAGGGAGCTTCGTACCAACTAACATGCTGAAAACTACAGATTGAAGATATTCTAGTTTCATGCTCCTGAAAGTATGCAACAAAAGCTGCCTTCCACCATTCATTCGAATCCCGCTTTTTTAAACTTCGGAAAACCAACAAAACCCAAGTGAAACTAACAACGAACCAAAACCACTTTGACGCGAATTCTCTGAAGATTCACTGATGAATTAATAATTTTTTTCTACTTTTTGTATGTCCAGAATAGTTAAAGAAAGCGAAAACAGTCAGTTTATGTTTTTATCGAATCTGTAGGTGTGACCAAGTAACGAGTGACCGCAGTTAAGGATAACTAGCTGCTACGGTTACTCGTTACTCATTAATCGTTACTTGTTTTTTCACTTCAGTGAACGAGTCGAACCAGTTCCGATGCTACTTTCACATGTCCATCAATTCCACCATTCAGACGAAATCAATAAAAGAAGCCGTACGCGAAGTGACGACGACGTAACCCTCGGCCGCTTGACGCGCAAATATCCGTCTGAATAGTGATTGCGGGCAAACGAGTAGAGATATTGCGAAAATCTCCTATATTGCATTTCATTTCGAAGTTCATTTATTTGATTTGATAACTTGAAATTGAAAAGTTTATTGTCGATGTCACAAAAGCCTTTTGAAAAATGAGAATTACAATTGTAAAAATCTTAGTTTCTTTTAATGGAATTTTTCCTAAAGACCCATTAAATATCAAAATCCAATTAAAACGGCCAACAGGCGCCCGAGGACAACAAATTTCAATTATAATGCCGACGAAAGGTCACAAGTGTCGACCGAAGTGTGTGCGGCCAACAACGAAGCGCCCTCGAAAGCACTCGCAGGCTAATAGAGCGTGTTTATGCATGTTCATTATTGCTAACTGAAGTGCATTGAAAGTGAGTTTGGTTCTGGCGCTTCCGCGGATCGGTCTGTTGATCGGTCACGTAGTGCACGAGTTTTCGCGCCCTCAACACTTACATTTGGTGCCGCTGTGGCGCCTCGTGGAAAAACGCACGGCCATTAAATACTTCGATAACTTCGGTGGCGGTGTCATTTCTGCACTCGCTTATTTATGCACTCGTTTAGTGAAGCTTTCAGTTGGTTTTCGTTACTTTCGCTACTTTCGTTTTAAGTTTTTACTAATAAAATCGCGTTATTTGTGAGAAACCACGAAAATCGATGTCACTTCGACGTTTCACTAACAAATGATAGAAACTTTGCTTTGCCAGCATTGCAAAACCTACCGTTAATGCATCTCTGCACTGCATATGTTTGTGTCAACATACACACACACACAAGTACTCGCGCAGCATGTCGCGACGCGTTTGTTTTGTGTTTTGCTGAGCGTTGAAATGCAATTAATGTCAGTTGATGATGTAAAAACGCAGGCGCTGTTTTGGAATTTACAACGACGAACTTGCTAATTACGAGGCTGGTTGAATAACAGTGTTGCATACTTTCAGGGAGGAGCAAAATGTTGCATATTTCTAGGGTTGGACAATTCATGGATCTCTAAATTGCTAAAACTCAACCAGAAAATATCGAAAAAGCATCTAAAATTGGAATATTTAATTGACTAGCTTTCACTAGACTTTCATTTCATAGAACAACTTTTACACTTTAACGCACCTGATCACATTTAAACCCGCATCAACACCCTGTAATTGCGACGCACCCCAGCAGTGGAGCTTCGCCCAGCAGTGGAGCTTCCCCCAGCCACTGTAGGGTGCACGAAGGCCTGCCGAATGCATCACAACATAAACGAAAATGCCTGTCACGTCGACTTTCAAGCCGTCGCATTAACATTCAGTCAGACGTCATTTCGTTTGCACACAACATGTGAAATCGAATTCTGTTCCACTAAAAGCAACACCAGCGACAAGAAAATAAGCAGCCTTTCAAGAATAGCAAGGCGTGAGATTATTATTGCTACACTTCGTTATTATTGATCGTACTGCTTGAACACGACGGAGGGTGGAGGACATAAATGGAATGGAATCTGTAATGGTTAAAAGATCCAACAATATTATTGTATATTTTCTCGGACATCTAATGTAGGTTGCAAGAAATGAAAAATTAAATAAATACACGAACTTGCATGGAGGCAAAACAACGTGTTTTGAGTTCTGTGGCTGAAAACCATTGAATTCACCACAGAGAAAAGTAACCAAGTCATCAGTGTGAAGGAGGAGCACCAGCGAATGGTCCTACTTACGAAGAACCGATGAAGTCCTGCTCACAAAGATCGCCAGATCCCGTCGAGCGATGTATGATGCATGAGCGCATTTCGCTCGAAACCCTTTCGATATCGCTATCGAGTCAGTTTTCGTGTCCGTGTGAAGGTTTAGTGACGGGGGTTTTCTGGTCTTCTTGTGTCGCGATATAGCTGTCGCTAGCACTTGCCCAACTAAGGATTTGACAGCTCTTGTTGACATTTGTGCTTTCTAAAATGTGTCATTCTGCAGGGTTTCATCTTAAATTCCTATCTTAGTTGACGTTACTGGTATTCGGTTTTCGGGAGACTTGCCGCCTAATTATTTTTACTACGAGTATGAAACGAAAAAACGCTCATTCATTCATTCATTCATTCATTCAACATTCAAGTTGGTTAGAGGAAGTCAATATCAGAACAACAAAAGTTTTCAAATAACTAAGGAACTAAAGAACTTTTCCGCTCCGGGGAACTAAGCAATTTCAAACATAACGCTAACTTTGCTACTACAGTTGGTCGTATTTTTCAAACCTTACCTCTAAGTTTTCAAAGGATTCTACTGAGTACGGTACGGTACAGCGAGTACAGTACACTTGAACGCCACTAATGTGTGAGGTGTGTGTTTGCGACGTTACGTCCTACAACGGGGTGCTATCTGAGCGCGGAACGGTACGTTTAACGGTTAACTTTATTACTTTGATTTTCAGATTACTGTGATTACACGAAATCTACACTGCAAGAATACAGAAACGATGGGTTAAATTAGTGGTTTGCGAGTTCGATGGTTGCTTGCATAATGGAACTCGACTTTGAAACCAACAAGCGACTTGAATTTCGCTGCCGGCTAATAACAGGGTAAGGATTGAATTCGTAATTAGCTAATGGCGAACAAACTCTCCAATTAATTACTGAACTGAAAACTAAACGATGATTCGATTTACTTAACACTTTCATTTGAACAATAATTGTTTGCTTTAAAGTTGACAACAAATTATAGAGCGTGATGTACAACAGCAAATGAACGATGTGAATGTCAATACTGTGAAACAGTTTTATATGCAGATGATGGCAGTGTGAGCTGATGTTAGGCACGCACACATAAACACACAAACACATGAATGCAGCCGAAATCAAAACAGTTGAGTCGATTGCAGTACGAGTACATCATGGATAGAGTTAACAATCCCAACACACAATACAAAACACGCATTCAATTAAATTCGCTCGATAAAGGACACAAATTTATTAATTCGATTAGTTCAATATTAAGTGCGCAAAGGGCGACTTTCAGCAGGTATTCAAGCGGTAATTATTATATAATGGAACGGTAAAATGGCTCCATAAAGCGCAACGAAATCGTTGACATTCAAGTAGAGGAATCAAATCATCTTCAATCGTCTCATCGCATACTTTTAGGCAGTCCAGGAAAGTTACAAATGCCAAACGTACTTCGAGGTGACGAAATATCGCTAGCCGCAGGAAGGAGCTTATAATTCCAAAACTGTTTATAACCCGAATGTCTACATAATCTAAAAGTAATCCCAGCATTTTGTAGATTGTTGTGGACCAATTCACTGTTTACGATTGCGATATTTTCGGTGCTTCGTCAGTTCTGAGGGAAATTGCTTTTATTTTCCCTCAAATTATTCCAGGATATGTCAAGCATGATAATAATCAGAGTTTCACACCTCAGAACGCTAAATTTAAGTGAATTTGCCTGCACCAAGTCAAATTTGCAAGTCCGAGGTTAGTTTTACACAAAAAGTTGCGCAATAAAATTCTTGCTCCTTCAATTTAATGCTCCACTAGCTTAATAGCGATGATTTTCTTTGAATTAAAACTATTTTGTACATCTATTTGTATCCTTTATCTTCGCTTTCGATTAATGGTTTTGTTAATAAACATGAGTTTTCAATTTTATGCAGAACGAAAACCAAAACAAAACCAAACAACACATTTAGATATTCATATTCAGAAATGAAATTCCAAAGCTGAAACAACAATTTCCTTATTGAATTTTTCCATAATATAATTTCTCTGAAATACTCAAAAGTGTTGCGACGATTTAAAAAATTAAACTTACTTGAAGAGCCTCCGCCAGCGCCAGGTGGCGGGTATGAGAACCAAAATTGATGTGCCAGTTTGGAGGGCCCCGATGGGCTTGCTGGAAAGAAGAGGAAGCATTCGTTTTATAAATCTTGCAAATCATCAAATCAATCAAATCGTTCCGCAACAAGTCGTTCTTTCTTCTCACTTCATTCAAACAGCGAATCTACTTTTTTTTTTCTCTTTGCAAATGTCATTTTAACTGTCACTTTTGAGTGTGAGTTTGACAAATGGAAAATGGCATTCAACAATTATTGTTCGAAACATCTGAAAGAATGCGCTAGTGAGAGCCACTGTCTGGCCTCCCCAGGAGTTTTTGGTGGAGAAGAGACGACGAACAGAAATGAAAAGATAAACACATCTGGCAGTCATCCAGAAGTGGGCAAAGAGGAGACCTTCGTTTATTTTAAGCTGTTCACTTTATTTTCACTTCTCCGTAACTGTCATCTATGCTTTTGTTAGGCGTGAAGAGGCAAGAGAGGGAGAATGAGAAAGAGAGAGGCGTTGGAGGGAGCGAAGTAGCTCTGTAGGCCTCTCTTGTTACAGCTGTTAATTGCAGGTGATTTTAGCCATAATCCTGAGAGCGAGAGAAGCAAAACTGTGACAGCTGTCAACTCCAAATTTATATTTTTAGATTTTTGTGTCGCCGTTTGTTGGTTCAAATTTCGAGAACAAGCTAAAGAGTTGATGTTTTGTTTTTCGTTTAATATTGGAATTCTAAAAATAAAGTCAGCAAATAAAATTTCTGCGCAACTTGGAATTTTCTCTTTAAAATTCTATCTTTTGTTTGGAAAAACAAATGCTTAAAATTTATTGCAATTTTTTATATCTTCTAATTTACAGCGATTTTATGGTTTTTGCTTTTATAGTTTTCAATATTTTCTCACAAATTTTCATACTTCAATAGATTTCGTAGAAAAATCATATAAAAGTAATATGAAAAATTAATTTGCCTTAAATATTTAGAGAATTCTTTCTTTTTCGAAAATTTATAGCCATAATAAATTTGGCAAAAACGAAAACTGCATTATAATGTGAGGGAAATTAATTAATTGGCAGAAGCCAGAGCAAACATTAAACGAAATCAAAACAAAATCATTACAGAAATAGCACTCAGCACTTAATAACTACAACAAGCAGACAGACAATCAAAAACAGATAGACAGACACACACGCACACACACACGCACACACACACATACTCATACCCATTATTGCTTCGGAGGAACAATTAAAATTTAAATTAGAAAGAAAACATCAGAGAGCAGGAAAGACTTTAGAAAATACACAGAAAAAATTTAGAAAAGCTCTGAATTCTGTTTATTTTAATTTAACCTTCCAAAAAGAGTTAAATAAGGAAATCTTCTGTTTTCTATGTTTCTACGTTTTTCACCTTTTAATTTTAAGTTAAAATAATCGAAGATATTAAATAAGAGAAGATTGTTTAATATCTTCGATAATTTTAACTTAAAATTCCAAAAGATTAAATAAAGAAATGTTCTGTGTTCTCTGTTTTCTGTTTTCTATGTTTTATGTTTTCTATGTTTTACGTTTTCTATGTTTTATGTTTTAAATTTTTCTACGTTTTTAACTTGACGTCTTTTCCTTCGGAAATTCCCAAGATTTTAAACAGTCTTAATTTTTTCCTTAATTTCATACCTGCATTTTTTTTACGATACATTTTCTGGTAATCAAATTTGCTTCCTTTTGTTTTTACTTTTTCCACGTTATTAACGTGTCAAAATATTTAGAGCAACAACATTCAATTCACTTGCATTTCGGCTAATAAAAATTGATGAAATGATTTCCTTATAAATCGCCTCAATTAAATTCTTTTTCCACTCATTAAATAGTTTTGTTAAAATGTTTTCACTTCGTGTTAATTCTTTTGTTTATTTAGACAAAGAAATGATTTCATTTGTTATTTCAATTATTTTAATTTCATGTAAAATGAAAAGCCGAACTTATTTTTGGAACAAAGAAGCACTGAAAACAACAACAAAGAAGTGGCACAAAGCTACTTTTATCCGCAAGATGCGCGCGAGGCAGATACAATTCAGTTGCGAGCTGTTTAACTTGGCACTTAATTTCGAGATGCTTATTTTCAGATTTTGTGAATTTGATTTTAGTTTTTCGCTTTAGTTTTCCCGTTAAAAATAGTTCTACATTAAATTTTCACGTTCTTTATACTAGTGTATGTGTGTGAGTGTCTATGAAATTTGTATATGTGTGAATAAGCGTGGAGAAATTTGGAATTTTGAAAGTGTTTAGGAAAACCTCAACAAGATTCTTTAATAATACAAAGCCAAGTTATGATAATAAAAACCAAAGATATAAAATTTGTTATATTGACAACTGGTGGTTGTTATATTGATGAACAGAACTGTCAATATTACGTAAAGTTTTGCTCAAATAACAACGATTTGCTTAACAACCCATATTCGTCATATTGACACCTGGTAGTCGTCGCATTGGTGACCAAAAATGTCTTTGTAACTAAATGTAAGTTACATTTTAAATTAACAACTGGTGGTTGTTGTATTGACGAACAGAATTGTCGTCAATATAAGTTTCAGTCCTCGAGAGTGAGAGACTTCCAAGCATTTGCTTCTGAAAATTGCATTACCGTGTAAAAGTCAGATTGTAAGAACTTCCAGAAAATTGAAAAGTATAGAAAAGAGTTTTCCTTCTCTTTATTATTTGCTCGCACGAAGTTTTTGCCCACCACTGCACTGCAGCCAGTCAAACGGGCAAACTTTCGTCCAGCCACAAGCTGCCGTCCAAAAGCATCTCTATTTCCACATCCGCAGAAGGCCAGAGGCCGCCGAGTGCTGCGTTTTTTCAACAGCAAAAATGTTTGAACGACTTTCAAACTTTGCTTTCAATAAGTTTTTCTTTTTTTAACTTATTTTAATAAATTCAGTTAAGGCATATTTCGTGTATATTATATGGAATTCCGTATACATTTTACGAAAGTATATGCGTGTGTGGGTGTGCCTGTGCGATGTTTGTGTTTTCATGTGTGCGTGTTGTGGCTGCAGTTGGCCTACAGCCGCAAAATTGCTGTGGTTTTTGCCTTTTGTTGCTGCTGTTGGTACCACTTTACTGGTGTTGTTGGTGCTGGTGTTGGTGTTGTTGTTGTTGTTGTTGTTGGTGTGGTGTTCCAGGTCATGGTTGTTACACGTACTGGCTACTCGCGAACCCACCCACACACCCGCATTTTGACACCTACTCGTACCAACACGTCTGATGTTTGCGAATGATTCAACATTCAAGGAAAAACTCTGTTTCCACCACACACATCACCGTCTCTCCTTCCCCTTCCCCTACCCATCCCCTTTCTCTCTCCTTCCCCCTTTCTCTCTCCTTCCCCCTTCCTCTCTCCCTCTCCCTTTATTTCCCCCTTCAATCATTCGACCGATTTTTCTCATCAATATCGATTGTGTAGTGAAGGGATTTTTCATCTCATTTTTGCTTATCTTATTAAATTCTTACTAAACCTGTCGTTACGGTCTCAACCACAAGAATTCATTTCAATCTCGATAAAGTCTCTATTGAAAAAAAAAAGGCTGTATCGATCTCGTTTATAGTTTCGCTGGGATGGAGGGTGTCGTGATTTCGATTATCATCGGATTGTCCTCTTGTTTTCGCTTTTTGTGTTGTTGTTGTTGTTGACATTGTTGTCTTCGTTTTTCCTCTCAAGTTCGTCTAATTCAACTTGCAATACTTGTTCGCACGGCTGTCTTTGTCGTTATCGTCATCGTGGGGGATTAACGACCCTTAGGAAAAATGGTCCCATTTAATGTTGTAGCTGCCAACATAATGTGGCGTCTTAATTACGAAGCATTCAAGGCGCAGTTAACGTTTAGCCGCACTTCCCACTCAACAAGCACGGAAGTGCTGAGATTTTCTGCTCGTAAATAGGACATTTTTGTAGTTGTTTCTTGACACACATTTTCCCTTGTGCTTTTTTTAATTTCCGCACTCCATTGAGTCCAATTCATGATCCTGTTTTTCTTCCGAACACACGTAGTTCTCAAACAATATTTTCTCATTTCCTATCGAAACTTCTTCATCTACCGAACGTGCATTTTTACCTTCTCATCGCTTCGTGTCGCCTCAGTGCCTATTTTGGGATGCATCCTGCTCGGCTTCCTCCGATTAACCTGATTTTTGTTCCGCTCCATTCATCGTCCTTTTTCTTACTTCCTCCCCCTGATGTCATTATAATTCAAAAAATGCTCACAGCTAGTTTATCCCTCCTTTCTTTTAACATCACAGTATATCTGAGCCATGTTTGCGCGCTAAAGTGGGTCATCATTCAGTCAGTCAGTGAGTCCGTCAGTGTGTCAAGTAGATGGTCAATCAGGCAGTCAAGTCAGTTAGTTTTTCAATAAATATTTTGCACGTTTTGTTAGCGATAAGAAAGCTAAGCTAGGATGCAAGAGGGAAATCGAAAAGGAAGGCGCCGACGACGAGCTTCCTCTCGACGGGCTCTCTCTCTGTCTCTCTCTGCTTGTCTCTCTCTATCCCTCCCTCCCTCTCTCTCCCTCGACGATCGATGGGCGCTCTCTTGATGGGCGACGATCTCTCTCTTGATGGGCGACGATCTCTCTCTTGATGGGCGGCGATCTCTCTCTTGATGGGCGACGATCTCTCTCTCTCTCTCTCTCTCTCTCTATCTCGAGATAGGCTACGATCTCTCTCTTGATGGGCGACGATCTCTCTCTTGATGGGTGACGAGCTTTCTTTCGACGAGCTCTCTCGACGAGCAACGAGTTCTTTCTCGACGAGCTCTCCCATTTGAGGAGCTCTCTCAGTCGAAAGATAAAAAAGATCGAACATTTTTACCAGTCGAGACGACGGAAGGCATCGATGTCGACTTTATTTCGTCGATTTTAACGTAACTGTTGTAATCCTCCAGGTATCTGAATCCCGACAAGTATCTTTCTCGCACAAACTAGATACTGACGTCCTGCCTGCCCGTTTGTCTGTCTTCATGGCAGCCTTTCTGCTCAACCACTTGCATGACTGGTTCACTGTTTGCTACTTGGAAGCTCTGCTTTGTCTCATCGTCATTCCCTCTAGTTATTATGATGAACTCTACTCGGTTTCGTTGTTGTTGTGGCGCTTGTGTTGCCGTTTAAGCTTCGAAATCCTTGTTAGGTTGGAGAACCCATTGAGATTCAAGCAAGGACGTTACGTGCTTGTGCAGGCTTTGTTGTTGCAGGCAGTATTCGTTGCGCAACCTTTTCTCGGACACTTTAATTCTACTGGCTGCTCATTGTTTAAAGTTGCGTTTCTTTTGTTTAAAGCAGCTTTATACGATTCCGTACTGCGGATACTTCTTCGGATGTCTTTTGGATGAGTGAGCAATCTTGTCTTCAGTTGAAGGCGTTTGTTCTTCACTCCAACTTTACAGTGTAATTTTGAAAATCTGCCGAATTATTCGAGGTATTTCAAGAAGCCGTTTTCACTGCAAATCTCTTCTCTTCTTCTACCGCATTCATGATATAATTTGATTTCTAATTTAACAGATTACTCGGCAGGAATACAATACAATCAAAAAATTTCTTACGATACAGAAAATTTCAACTCAGTTTTGTAACTCCTTTAAATGATTTCTTCCGGAAGTTTTTCAGTATTTTCAGTTTTAAATTGTTTTACCCTCCAACACGGGGGACTGGAATGCTGCTTGTGTAACTCAATAACAAGGGGAATCACAATCAATTAACGGTGACTGCCAGCTTCTACAATTTCTGTTCTACCGAAGAGGTCGCCATGATTGCAACCGACACACAAACACACCACACAAACACACACACACAAGCCAACGCACGCCACACGCCACACGCTGGCATTTCGCTCTAATTCAGTTATTCCCGAGCAAGGAATGGACTCTACGCTAGCAGCAAACACACACACACATACACACACCCACCCACACAAACACACGTACCCACACAAACACCCACACACACACACATTATAGGAATTCCTTGAAATCATATCACTGCGGGAGGTCGTGAAATACACAGCAAGCGTGCAACTAATGAAATAAAAGCCAGCGATGCAGTACATCGTCAGCAGCGGGATGCGCGCGTGACGCATGATTCGAGATGGTGGATGGATGGCAGTCGATGACTTTCTTCCGCGCCACGAAATCAGTTTACATTTTAAATAAGTAGATAATAAAGTTCCAAGCTATTAATAAAATATTAATTTAGAACCGCATCCAGCGACGAAACATCGCAGCTTAATCCTGATTGAATTCCGCAATTTCCGCGTTCCGAGACTTCAAATTGGAAGAAAGGACAACTACAATGCATTTTATCCTTCACCACAAAAACAGACAGAAAAAACCACAAACCACGACAGAAAAAACCACAAGAATGCGGGAGTCTTCTGATTGGAATCCTTGCTTGAAATTCATCTGTGACAGCGAAACAACATAACTGGGACGACACTCTTGACAGCCATGTCAACAAATCGTCCGCATTCCTGCGTGTGTGTGTGTTGGTGCCCGCATCATGCAAGGATGTGCAATTGTGCGCGTGTGCACGTGTTAATGTGCGGCACTCAACCCTCGGCGATGAGTGAGTTCTCACTTTAATTATCCTGCCAAATCCAGAGGGAAGCATTTTCACCGAAATAAATGAAAATTCATGGGGGAAAACAGCAAATATAGACGGGAAAAACCATCCAGTGAGAATCTCGTGCTCCCCGTGAGTTGATACTTTCGAGAATTCTGACCTGAGTTCTAGAAGTTGTTCAACTGCTATGCAGTCCCAGGTTCGAATCTCAGGAATAACGAAGTGGAACTTAAAATTTAAACTTTTGACGGGAGTTTAAATTTAAATTTGAGTGACGTATGACCACAAGTGAGTGAGTATGACCGACCACAACGAATAAAATACAATGAAGAAATTACTACGAGTGAAAAGCAACGAGTAAAAAGTAACGAGTAACGAGTAAAAAGTAACGAGTAACGAGTAAAAAGTAACGAGTAACGAGTAAAAAGTAACGAGTAAAAAGTAATGAGTAAAGATTAATAACTTCGAAAAATTTAGGCAAATTTAACGAAAAATGTATGCACTAAAATCAGACGGGTAGAAATATTTTGTTTCCAGGAGTTTTTATAAAACTTGAAAGTCTTCTTAATTAATTTTCTGCCACTTTGCTATTTCCTGCCATCCGGCAATTTTTATTGGCGAGAAACTGCTTTCCACAGAAAACTTAATGACCCCAATTAAGCTGGTGCGCTTTCGTAATAAATTACCGCCCCGTGGTACCAACCACTCGCTGAACACTTAAATAAGCGGTGAGGATTGTTTGTTACTCAGTTTGTGAAGTAATGGCTGCACCCACCAACTATATTTTGCAGCTGACTTTTTAATTATGGTTTCCGTGTTCAGCGAAGAAGCAAAAGGGGCGCAGGAGGCGGGAGGCGGGTCAACATGTAGCTGACCGCAGTTTCTACCAGACGGGCAAAATGGAACATAAAATTTAAATTTTGAATTCGTTAGTATTTAAACTCGTCACTTTTTACTCGTTACTCTTTACTCGTTGCTATTTACTCGTAATATCTTACACGTTGTATTTTATTCGTTGTGGTTAAAAATTGATTTTGTTTTCATTGTTCAAATGTTCGCTGCATTCGAATCTGAATAACACTCGTTACAATGAAAAGGAGGAATCTGCTGATGCGATTCGGTGTTTCGAAATACTGTACTGTAGCGAGTAGTTGTAGCGAGTGATTGAGTGATCTAAGGGTTCGCTTTTTTCTTTTCAAATGAATTCACTCAAATTTAATGGAGGCTCGTGTTGCGCACGAGGCAGATTTTCGGTGCGGTTTCGGATCTCGTCTCGTCTGCGAAAGTCTGTCGTGCAATCGATTAGAGTCTCGCTTGTGAAGGCCGTGTCAGTTTCGGTTATCACGCCTCAATCCTAAAACGAGAAGATCATATCGATCCAGGTTCTCGCCTCGACGATCATAACGATCCAGGTTCTCGCCGCGAAGATCATAACGATCCAGGTTCTCGCCGCGAAGATCATATCGATTCAGGTTCTCGCCGCGAAGATCATAACGATCCAGGTTCTCGCCGCGAAGATCATAACGATCCAGATTCTCGCCGCGAAGATCATATCGATCCAGGTTCTCGCCTCGGTTGAAAGTTAAGCTCTCGCTCTCGATTTCGTCTCTTGTCGCCGCCGAAAAGAGAGTCCTGATCTCGATTCTCATCTCGACTGAGAGAAGGCATCTCGGCAGCGATTTTCGCCCCTAATTCCAGACGTGATCCGGACAAGAATGAGAATCCTCTCGTTTCGAGCGCATCATTAATAAACGCAACCCGTGGAATTCCATAAGCTTCCACTTAAGCTGGAATCGCCGACTCACCACGGATTCTGAAGACTACGAATGCAAGTCGCACGTACAGCTGGCTTGTGGTGCAGGGGGGGGGGGGGGCGCCTGCTGTGCTGTGTTGCTATTTTCAGTCAGAAGCATTGCTTCGCTCCTTCGAATCCCTTATAAAATTCTGAAAAGAAAATCCTTTCCTCTGCTGGTGCAGAACTTTTATGACAGAATTTTATGGGTTTCTGCAGAACTTGCTTTGGAAGGCTACGCAGTTTCCTGCAGCATAACGAATGTGACCTGATTATTAGAGCTCGTGTTTCGCTTTTGTTGGCGCAGAAAGGATGCCGCAACCAGCGCGACGCACGACGCACGACGCACGACGCAGAAGATTAGCTGGGGAATTCAAAGTGTGAAAGGAAGTCTAAAATTGCGAATGCATATCAAGCGTGTGTATTCAGTGGGCATGTGTAGGTGTGTGTGTATGTGTGGGTGTGTGTGTGTGTGTAGGTGTGTGTGTGTGTGTGTGTGTGTGTGTGTGTGTGTAGGTGTGTTTTTGCATGCAGTGCAAGTGTTTGCCTTTCAAAAACTTCCAAAAATGCAAATTCATCGCCTTCACGCGTTCCTATTCAATGCGGACATCCGGCTGCAGGAATCCAATTTAAATTCACCGAGCTCGGCATGACTTGCAATAAATTATGCTGACGCTGCGCAGAGTTTCTGATGCAAACATTTCGACAAATAAAGTGCGATTTTCAATGATTTTCCCAACTTGGAATTTAGTTTTAGTTCGTGCAACGTGGCGTATGAATAACATTTGAATTTTAGTGAAAACTTGGAGAAATTCAATTTCAGTTGAAATGTGTGGAATTTTGATTTGAAAAATCAGCCACTCGAAACGCACACAACAGCGACCTCAACCACAACAACAACAACCACAACAACAACAACAACTCATCTCAGCCACAACTCTTCTCACCCACGCTGCTCACTCTCACTTCCGATTCTTCGTCGCAATCATCTGCCGCGGAGCTGACACTCAAAATGCTCTCCGCAGCAAACAGCTGCCCCGCTAGGAAAACCAAACATGGCGGCCACAAGGTAAAGAGAGAGTCAGACGCTTGTTGGCAACCACACACACGCACACACAACCACACACACACACAACCACACTGAATGCTGCTGCTGCTGCTGCTGCTGCTGTCGATGGTCGAGTCATATTGAATGAAACGCCACTAAATAGAGAATTCATAATCTCTTCGGGAGCTAAAAGAGCAGCAACAACAGAGTATCAAATGAATGAATCTGGACAATCTGGCGAAAAATGCTTTCTCTGGCGTTTTTCCTTCTTTTTTTCTTTTCATAGTTTATTAAATTGTTTTTTTTTTCTGTTTCTTCCTGACTTTCTAGGAAGAAATCGGGTTTTTCTGGCGTCTCCTTCATTTTTTGCTTAGTTGAAGCGCTTTATTCTTGAAGTTCTATTAACTCTCTTCCTTGTTTTTTCTCTTTGCAGTGAAAAGGAAAGACAAATTCAGGCGCACACATGCATGCTTTCCATCCATCCATCGCTCTGTTTACGTTTGCTTTTACTCACCAGCTAACGATTTTCCTTGATGTTATTTAATGCTTTCCTCTCTCTCTCCCCCCCTTCTCACTCGCGCTCTTGCTCCCTCCGTTTGTGTGTGTGTCGCTCTCCCTCTCTTCTGTCTTCAGTTGCTGCTTGGTTCGACTTCTGCAGACAGGCTGGTCACTCTGATGTTTCGAAGTGTTGATTTATTTCCGATTCTTTCTAATTCAAATCAATACTCTCAATATTTCCGTTGGCGAAGTTGTAATTGTTGTTGTAAGCTATTCTTCAAAAGTTAACGCTTTTATGTAGTTGTTTTCTCATTTTTTATGTTTAATATTTCGATTTCCGCATCTAATTTGAGAAGTTTGACCGCTTTTTTCATTAACGAAGAGTTAATTCTTTTTTATTTCTTAGATTTTACTGCTAAAAGATTTTATTTATAGTAATTATTGAATACAGTTATTTTCAAAAATATCGACTATAGATTTCTTAATTGTTGCTAATTGTAATCTTTCCGAAAACTTCGTTTTATTTATCGAAATATTTCAAGTTGCTGAGTTGTCAAGATCGAGAGTTTTCAATAATCTTTAATCAGTTATTTTCAGTTCAACTTCTTCAAAACTCAATTACGATTTCCATAAATTCGACTGAAATCATTGCAAGAGAGCAACACCGAGTTGAGAGTTAGCGCGGCAAATGCAGGGAGCGCAACCGTCAAGGCGAAGTCTGAAGAGCGCAGTGCTGTGAATCCACACAAGAGCGCGGAGAGCGTCTGCAGAGACAGAAAGCAGCACGCAGAGCTGCCCGTTACTGGTTAGGCATTTTTTTCACTTTTCAATACACAATTTATGTTCGTAATGCAATTTAGTTTTACTTATTTAAGCTTTTGCTCGAACTTCAGAACCTTAATTGAGTTTATATTTTGTTACGCTTGTAATTTTATTGCATTTAACCACCGTATTTACATTCCTTAAATCAGTAAATTCTAACAATTGTTATTAGCTACATTTTTTCTATTTTCTTATTTATTTAGATAAAAATGAACTTTTTGTTTTTCCCGTCCTTCGCTTCAAACAAAAAACTCCCAAAAAAACTTTGAAATGTATTGCTTCAGCAGGAGGAAAAAACGCCTCGTTCACATATACACACACACACGGCTAGGGGGCGATACATTGCACGTTTTAACCGTTAAACGAACTCAATACTACTGTCGCACCACCGCTCGAGCAACGACGAGTGCACGCATTACGTTACATGGCTGCTGCTGCTGCTGCTGCTGATGCTGCTACTTCTGCTGCTGCTTCGGCTGCTATTTCTGCTACTGCTTCTGCTGCTGCTGCTGCTTCTGCTGCTGTTAATGCTCGGATTGCCTCTGGTGGCGAGGTGTTGCTATTGTTGTTGTCTCTCCCACCACTTTTCAGAGCTGTTGTTTTTCTTTTCCTTATTCAACTGCAGCAGTCACAACTTCACACAACCTTTCGTGACGCACACAAATACTTATGCAAGTTTTTGTCTATTCTAGCATTTGATTTTTTATTGTTTTATTTCTAACGATTGTTGTAAACTAAAGGAAAAAAACAAAACTATGGAAATAAAATGATTAAAAACGAAGAACTACAAAAACAGCAACATAACACGGAGAGAGCATTCATAACACGCAGTGAGTGAGTGAGAGTGAGAGAGAGAGAGAAGGGGAGTGATTGAGCATAAAGCAACAACTAACTGGATGCAGGCAGCGAGTTTTTATTTTATTGTTGGTATTTAACAGAGGGGCGCTCTGCTGACTGAATTACTGTAACCGGATGCGAAAATGCAATGCAATTTTCCATTTCTCTCTGCAGTAATGAAATTCCGAAGTAATTCGTGTGACGACAAAATTGCATTACTTTCAAAATCCATCTAATAAATTTTGTAGAAAATTAAATAAAACATGAAATAAAAACGAACAATAATAGTTGTAGAATTGATAAAGCGCGTAAAAAAATGATTTAAATTAATGGTTTCGCCAACTGGTCTGTCTTACATTTCTAGTAATTCACTGCAGAGGGAAGGAAAAGTTGTTTTGCGCCATTAAAAAGCTTAAAAGTTGCGCAAATTAAGGACGCATTAAATCCATCAGCTGCACAAACACAAGCAGCCGCCTCATTTTCCCCTCGAAGCTGCCCAATCCGCCCAAAATGTTGCACACCAGCCGACGACGCACTCACGTCGAAAGTTGTCACGTCGAAAGCGAAGAACGAAACCATTAAATGGCACCAACGAGGGCTGCACTGCATCCCACTGCACTGCACTGCACGCGGGAAGCAAAACTATGAAATCGCAGTAAACGCGCTTCTCGCAAAACTTTAATTAGATTAAACGTGGAATGACATAAAAAAATCCCCCGAAGGGCGCTGACGAGGTAGAAAAACCTCACGCGTGAATGGTGTTGGGAAAAAATCTGGGATTTGTTCAATAATTAATAATTTGGTAATATAAAAACGTTTTAATTTAAGTTTTATTTTAAGTTTTCAGAGCAGTTTGTAAGTTTAAATCTTTTTTTTTATTTTTAAGATCACAAATGTGGCATTTTCATCGATTCCCTGTTAGTTTCTCTCAAATCGTAGAAATCCAGAGAGTAATCAAAAGTCACTCATACGCCGCGAGGTCTCCGGTTGTAAAATTGTGTACTGCCCGCCACTGGAAATTTACGGGTTACCGTCAAAAATCCTGAGAACAAAATCCCCAAAATCAGAAACCGCGAAATGAAAAGCTTGGGGATTTCGAAGTTGGGGATTTCGATTTTGAAGGACTTTGATTTTGGGGATTTTGATTGTGGGAATTTTGTTTTTGGGGATTTCGATTTTGGGGATTTTGAGTTGGGTGATTTTGTTTTTGGGGATTTTGTTTATGGGGATTTTCATTTTGGGGATTTTGGTTGTGGGGATTTTATATTTGGGGGCTTCGATTTTGGGGATTTAGAGTTTGGGGATTTTGTTTTTGGGGATTTTGATATTAGGAATTTTGATTTTGGGGATTTTGTATTTGGGGAATTCGATTTTGGGGATTTTGTATTTGGGAATTTTGATTTTGGGGACTTTATTGTGGGGATTTTGATTTTGGGGACTTTATTGTGGGGATTTCGATTTTGGGGATTTTGAGTTTGGGGATTTTGATTTTGGGGATTTTGCTTTTGGGGATTTTGTATTTGGGGCTTTCAAAGGGCTCTCAAATTTAGAATTTCTTCACCTTCACACATACTGACAAGAGATTCTCGTCTACTTACACACACACACACACACACACACAATTGAAGACACTTTCTTGCATACAACTGACGACGAATGCCAAACTAATTACACGCCAACTTCATTTCCTGCCGCTTGAAGTCAAATGTTGTACTTCGAAAACATTGAAACAGCAAGGAAGCGCAAGCAGAGCCAACAACAACATCGCCCTCCCTCGCAGAAGCGACAGAAATCCAAGAATCTCGCTGATGATACCAAAAAATACCAACTGATTTTTCACAGTCCGTTCATGCCGCTCCGATTAGAATTCACAACGACGCGTTTTTACCCGTCCATCCAAAGTTGCTATTAAAGTTAATAAAATTTTTTTACTTTCCTGCTCTTATTACAATTAATTATTAATATTGGTTTCTCCGTCCGCAGCGTGCACCGGCAACGACCGAACTTCACCGCAACGAGGCGTTGAATACTCTGAGCGTCAGCGTTCACAAAATCCCGTGCAGAGCTCAGCGAGTCGCAAATGCAGCCTCTGCAGCAAGCATCTGCTTTTATTTTCCTGATCTCATTTTAATGCTCTGCTCTCTCCGCAGCAGACAACAATAACAGCGATAACAACTACAACGAGTTCTGTTAACTCGAAGCAGAGCGCGGACGCACAACAACAGTAGCGTTCAGCACTGCGTTCAGGAGTTTGTTGGCAGAAAAGAGCGCGGAAACTGGACCACGATTTGATAAACCACCGCGCATACCAACTCGTATTTTTGTGAGCGACGTCAAGAATGCAGAAATAACTTCAGTCATTTCAGCGCTTGTTATCAAAGTACAAGAAACAACAACTTCAAAAGCACAAATTTTCGATTTTGGAAAAGTAAACCGTTCTCATGTTTTCTCTCACTTTTTTCTGAGCAACACAATAAATCAGCTGATATTCTGCTCTGCTCTGCTCTTCATTGCCCGCAACGCAAGGAGAGGCAACAGCAGAGCACAAAGAACTCTGCTTTGCTTTCTCTACTCTCGAGTTGCTTCGGTTGAGTACTGCGATTCCTGCCCGCTCAACCACGCTGGAGTACCCCGACCGATACTCTGTTCTGTTCGCCGCTTCTCTGCTCTGTTAACTAAGTGAAGTGCAGGCTGCGCTGAGAACTTCGCTGTGTGTGCATGTTTGCATGTGTGTGTGCATGTGCTCCACATTACGTTCCTCGGTTCCTCTCACGGGGGGGAATACAATTTTTTTATTATTCTTTTAATTTTTGTACGTTTTATTATAATAAATTTTGTGTAATTCTGCTAAATAATTATAATTGTTAATTAATTAATCGCAAAATCGTTCTCACTGTTGTAATTCGTTATTCATTATTTTCTTCTAGAATATTCTCTACAAAAAAGGAGTAATTTTTCGAATTTTCTCTTTAATTGCTTTAATTTAAATGCCGCTTGCGACTTCATTTCACTTTTCAAGTGTCCTCTAGCTCGGAGCTGCTCGTGTCGTGCGTTTTATTGGCTCCTGTGAGCTTGCAATTAATTTTATCTGCTGACAAGAACCAGAGCGAGCTGCATGCGTTGCGAGTGGAAGTCGATGATGAGCCATTTGCCGCAATCAACAACAACAACTACAACAACAGCAATAACAATAACAATAACAACTTCATCGTCGGCGAAACTCTTAAACGTTCGCCTTCGTTGTTGTTGCAATTTCAGAAACGCTTGCTGACGGCGCTGACAATTCAAGTTGAAAACTTCAAAATAAAATGTCGCTACAGACGTTCTAGGCACCTTCTTGTTATCTGTGTGTGTGTGTGTGTGTGTGTGAGTGTGTTTAATGCGCTCCCGTACACACGTCAGTGCAACAATTACAAATGAACTCGAAGAAATCGCACTAGAAATCCCGAATGTGTGTCGAGGGTGTTGAATGAGCGTTGAGCTGCTGTGAAGTGACGCGAACGATGACGAACGATTGCTCTTCGCCGTGCAGCAGCACTGCGGCTGCGGAAGCCCCCTCGGCTTTACCGCTGCTTCACGTTGCACACGCTGCTGCCCTCCGTCGTCCGTCAACCCTTTTTTTGGAGCTGCAACAAGCGTCGATCGACAAACGAACGAACGAGAAGAGGTTGAGTTTTCTTCTTTATTACTGCTTGCTATTCTTAAATAATTAAATTAATTTGAGCTGCGATTTTGCGTTTAAATGCGATTTCAGAATGCAATTTTCAACGTTCTCTTCCTTTAATTTGACTTCGAATCGTTACAATTTAAGTTTTCCTCTCAATATTAATTTTTTTCATTCAAATATCTCGTTTTTAAACGTTATTTCAGTTTCATTTCCAATTCCTTTTTATTTATTTTTTTTTTTTTTGAGATTCCTATTTTTATTCATTAAACATCATTTAAATATTCAAATTTTAAATCAAACATATTTTATTATTTCCATTTTTCAATACTAAACTTAATTTAAAAGATTTCACTTGTGTTTTTTCGAGGTTTCTAAAATCTAAACTTCTCAATTTAAAATTTCAGCTCGATTTTGAACTTTCCTCAGCAGCAGAAGAAGAAAAAAGGGGGAAAAAGACAACAAGAATGCTGAAGACGTCACGGCTGGAGGCGACGACAGTTTTTCGCAAAAATACACACGAAACGTTGCAGGAAAGTCACACTTTTTAATCCCGTCTTAAAATTCGCAGAAGGTTAGAAGAGTAAGAGCGCGCTGAGGGGTCAAAGGTCGGAGTGCCTGTGGCCGTCCACAGCCGTCACAGCTGTGAAGGGACGTCGAAAACACGCAGCTTGTATGTGTGAGAAACTGCAAGCGGAAGCAAAAGCTTTCTCATGCCTGAGCGGCGAATTGAATTTCGTTGACAGCAGCTGATGAACGACCTGAAAGACTGCGAGGTGGGGAATTTTAAGTGCATTTGCAATTATGCGATTTGTTTTCTATTATTTTATGCTGGCTTCTGTTTGTTTCCCGTTGTGCTTCAACTTGGCACCGCAACAGTTTTGAATTAACCAGGAAGCAGCGTTTCCTCCCCGCTCACTGAGGCTGCTGCGGAGTGAAGAAGTCGAAAAATCGAATGGAATGGGAATCTCCAACGAGCTGCATTAAATCTGCATTTGCATTTTTATTTAGTTAAGTTTTTCCCTCTAGTAGTGCGATTCTCTTCCTGTTTCCACCAACTTTGCCATAACGGGAGTCATCAGATCATCATCGCACGGAGATGTCATTCCACGTAAAAGTCAAGCGTGGAATGAAAAAAGCGCGCCAAATGACAGCCCAGCAATTCTTCTCTCCTCCGATGACGGTTTTATTAGTTTGATTATGGCTGCCAGGATGACGGCGAGAGCAGCTGAAGCGAAGAGAGTGATGAAATGATGCGATTTACAATGTTAACCGAAGTCCTTGGCAAGTCAGCGAGCAGAAAGGACGGTGGACAGCAGGAAGAAAGCGGCTGCCTGCGATGCGAGGACAACAAAGTTCTTCATTTTTCAATCTCGATGTTAAAACTTTACTTTGTTAAATGCTAATCAACGGGGAAACATTAAAACGGTTGACTTTAAAAAAATGTTAATATTTAATAAGAAAGTGTGAAGACTTTTCTCCTCCCTCATCTCCCCACTTTCGCAGAAACTTTTGTGGAATGAAGAGAAGAAGACGTGTGCATCCAAATGTGGATTAAGACTGATGAACTTTTTGGCGATGGATGTCATAATTTACGGACACTGGAAGTGTTTGAAAGTTACGATGATTTCGTTGACAGCTATGCAGCGAGTAAACCTATTCATTAATTTAGTAAGAAGTGGTTTGTAATTTTTTGATAATATGGGTTAAATCGCTCTTATTTGAAATAGAACAGTCGCAAAAATTTTCTAGTGGTTTAAAACACATCCACAAAAACAGTCTGCGATTCGACATAATTTTTGTGTTTTCAGGAATTTTTCAGCCGAGCCGATTGTCTGCAGAGTCCTCAGTGATCCAAAATGTTCCCGTTTTCCAAGGTTTTATAGTAATTAAAAAAAAACGCGATCACAGATTGCCTACGTAGCAGAGCAAGGTTTCGATCCTCGGACCTCTGGGTTATGGGCCCAGCACGCTTCCACTGCGCCACTCTGCTGCTTTATAACTTTGTTCCGGATGGCTGACTTAAGCGGAAAATTTCGCAATAGAGACAACAACCGTACCAACATATGAAATGTAGATGTCGCTGCAATAGATTGTCGTTGGTCGCTGCACACGTTATGAACTCTCCCACGCAAGTCTTCTTTGTGACTTTTCTCCGAAATTTACAATTGCCGAAATAAATGCTGGAATATAATTCAGTTCCGACTCTATAATTATTTTCCTACACAATATCTCTTCGAAATTAGAACGAGTTGTTTGTTTGCTTTTTGGATTCAATTGCTAACAGAAATTCAGGAACACGAGAATCGTTACCGGAACCTCAGAAAGTGGAATTTTGTAATAGATAAAGAACAAGAACTTAGAAACACTTCTGTTGTAATAATTTTAGTCGCTTAAGTTTTTCGCATTGCTAAAATCTTTCGGGACTAAAAACAATGCAGGGTGACTTCACTCCACGAAACTCTTCTAGAACCAAAATGACGAACTTCCTGATCATCTAGGAGCGGAGATTATGTCCTGTGTGTTTTCTAGCTAAATTATGGGAAACTGTTACTGCGGAACAACAAATTGGAGGAACTTTGCTGAAGTGCAAAGTTGCAACATAAACCTAAGCTAGCAAATATTCCAATTGGAATGGTTCCAGCCATTCACTATAATCGCGCCGTTCTTCCAATTCTTTGATTGCTCAGTGCGAGAGCAACCATTGTGAACATCGCAGCGAGCCATTCGCAGCTGATATTAAAAACCACAGAAGCAAAAGCAAACATATTAATGCAGAGTAACTTAACAAATTAAGTACACTTAACAAATCTGTGTTTTCAGTTCGTGTGCATTTCAGCAGATATCTTTTGTTGAAACTCCAATACAATCTGGAAAAGTGCCGTCTTGTATTCATTCGCCACTCGAGGATTCATCGCTGTCCATTCTCGACCATTCGCGGCGACGAAGTTTCCAATATGGTCCCACGCATCGGATTTCGAGGCTGCTGTCATGACGTTAAGAGCGCGTTCGACTATCTGTGCGGTGTAATCAGCGTCGTCGTTCTCCATGGGCTGCCGCTTCACGGGCGGCGCAGTTGGCTGTGGCGGCGATTGTAGCGGATCAGTGTCTTCAAGGTTTTCCGGAGAAGCGGGCCGACCACACGAATTACGCGTCTGACGAAAGAGGAATCATACAGCGAATCATTCTCGCTGAATAATAAGCAAAATAGGGGAAGCGCTTACTTTGAGAGTCTTGGACTTCGACGGAGACTCAGTCTTCATCACGGGCTCCAGAAATTGTAAGGCCTTGTAGAACGGGTGCGGCGAAGATGTTCGGCCAGTTGCTGGTTGCTCACTTTTGCAGGAACCCATTTTGTTGTAGTAAACCTGAAATTGTTTATAAAGGTCAAGGTCTGGTGGCGAACTCAACACTGCGCGAAAAATTTACGCGGAAAGAGCATCGTATGCTATTCCACTTGGTGGTAACTTCTGTCCTCGACATTTCCAGCTCCTCGGCCACCTCCTTCCACAGAGCTTTACGTAGGATTCGGTCCCGGTACCCGGTGGTCATTGTGTTCCAGAGGCACTCTCTGTCGTGGACGCATCTTATCAGAGCCTGCGTTTTCTTAAGTGACCAGCGTTCGTGCAGCTTCCTGATGCGTTTTTTGGGAGCTTTGGCGCAAACTTCGATCAAATTTGAATCGCACATGGAGTCGTCCATTTCAAGGTCTGTTATTTATTAGAAATATTTTTAAAAAACCGGTCTTTTTAAAGACTTCCTTATATTACTTACAGGTTGTCAAATATATTTGCACAAATTTCCCGACAAGGAAATGTCAACATTGTGGAATCGAAACTTTTGATGTCAAAAATGCCAATTTGTTTGACAAGAGGAGAATGGGTGCTTACACCGCCGGTCATTCGGTGTGGAGGAGAAATGACTGAAAATGTAAATTGTGGCTTTACTTGAGAATCGGCCCTTTACAGTGGTAAAAACTGAGTTGGGGAACGTTTAACCTATTGCCTCTGGCTACATCATTCTTCTCGAAGCCGGTTCTTGAATTTGGCGTCTTGAAAAAAGCATGGCTAGAAGTAGCTTCGTCTTTGATGTTAAAAGTCGTAAACGTGTAGTTCCTCAATGTGTGTGAGTGAAATTTACGTTCGGCAAACTGCGCTGCAAATCCGGTTCGTGCGGCAACTGTTTAATTGTGTGCGTAAAAAGAACCGAGAATCCGACAGAATTTTGGTACGATTCGAGATTATTTTTGCGTTTTCAGGTATTCTACAGCCGAGCCGATTGTCTGCAGAGTTTTCAGTGATCCAAAATGTTCCTGTCTTCCAAGGTTTTATAATAATTAAAAAAAGATCACAACAACAAAGTGAAGAACTAGCAGAGCAAGGTTTCGATCCTCGGACCTCTGGGTTATGGGCCCAGCACGCTTCCACTGCGCCACTCTGCTGTTGCCAATATACTGAAAATTCAACGTACATCACCGCAGCTACGTATAATAACAAAACGAAGTTCCTACACGACAAATAGATGGCGCTCCTTACTTCAAATAGTTTTATCAATGTTGACGAAAAGTCAAGGCACTACCGACTTCAAATGTAAGGTTTTATTTAAATAAATTAAAGTTTCAGCGTGAACAACCATTACCGTCTTCAATTACTACTTCTAGCCGTGGTTACTTTGTGTACAACGCGTTGAACACTTTTGAATATATTCATCGTATAGAATTGAAAGCCATAAACGTCTACATTGCTGTCGAGTACTTTCTGAATTAATTCCACCGCTTGGAGCTCCGCATATGATCGGAAGGATGCCGAGTTGCCAGCGTGTGCTTCGAATGCACTCATATTTTCCGGAGATAATCGAACCTGCGTCACTTCTACCATGCGTTGCAATGCATACATCGACTGCGGCACGTAAATGCCCACCATGATAGGGACGACAATACCGTTAGAGCGACACTTTCTGAGGAACTCTATTACGGAGCTTGCAGAAAAACACAGCTGAGTTATAATGAAGTCGGCGCCGACATCAATCTGAAACAAATGAATTGAAACTTGAATAGTAATATCGAAATGATAAAACTAGAAATATAAATGAAACGAGGCTTATGGCGCTCTTAGTTTAATTCCGTTCCATGACAGAATGATTTGTATCTCTAAAATAATCAATTACAACGTATTATTAATGACTGTTATTGTCATTAATGTATTATTAATGACTGTTAAAACAACCTGCAAATTAAAAGCGATTGAGAAAAATCCCCCGTAATTTAGTAAACAAATTCACAGATTTTGTCGAACGAAATAAAATACTTATTAATAAAACACGTGCTTCCAACATTTTTCACTTTACTCACGTTTGTTTTATCGTATTTATAGGTATTTCCATTCCGCAATAAGAACAAAAGTAAAAACTCCTACCTTTTTCAGTAGGAACTCCATATCCTCTTCCAAGGATACTGACTCCGGGTGACCATCGGGATAGGCGGCAACACCGATCGATATTGCGTCTAAAAGATGAAATTTGCTCTCAAATAACGCCCTCTGAATAATGAAAACCTAATAATTTGATTATCTTTACGAATGGCAGAAAGCCTAGAGAAGTTATCGCACTGTCGCGCCTCAATAGCGACAAATTATCAGATCAAAAATCAGCAGCGGCAGCAAACCACTCACCCACCTCCTTTCAAGCGCCGCATCTCCGCAACCAAATCCGAAGCATGCTGGAACGGTTGTCTCGCATCAACTTGATCCCCACGTAATAAGAGAATATTGGAGAAATTCAAATTCAACAATTCGCTCAGTCGTGAGTTGTCAACGCCGTAGCAGGTGAAATGCGGCAAAACGAGCGTCCTCTGTTGCAGCTGCAGCGCCACGCGCACGGATTCCACATGCGCCACGCGATGTACGCTCGCGTAATCGTGTCCCAGCCAAACCAGCGAAGTGAACAACGGTAGCAGCGGGCCGAGGCTTTCGTAATTCAGAAACACTCCTGCTCCACTGCTGGAACGAGCCGTCAATTCAATGCCGTAGTAAAGCTCCTTGCGTTGCGTACGCTCACGCATCAGATCGCTAAGTTTGCGTTGCCCAAAGGGCGGCAGTTGCTGCTGGTCGCTGAACTGAACGCGTATTGTGGAAGTTGCAGGCGGCGACATGCTTGCCGACGAATTGCAACCTGCAACAAAATTTGTTGCCGTTGCCGCTACTCGTATTGTTGGTGCGTAATCTGGATTATGCATGGTGTTGTGTTGTCTACAACGACGAACCTTCACTGCTGACCACGACGAGTAAGTTCGCCTGAATGAATTCAAAAATGTTTGCGAGAAGTCGAAAGCTTTCTCGCCAAGCTCATGCGGATTTGGAGGGGATTTGAAAATATTCGAAAGCTTGTCGGGATTTCTGTTGTAATACAGAGTGAAATTCAACTGAGAGATGATTTGTGTGATGGGGAAACAGTGTGAGGAAAAAGCTCCCTCGTGAAAAGAATTTATTAAGTGGATTCTGACACTTCTTGTTTTTAGTTAAAATTTAACTGTTCAACTCAATTCTGCGAGATTTCTTCTGATTTTAAGCGTCTCCCTGTTCAGAGTTGGGTATTTCCACTTCATTCTTTGCCTTAATTTTTATTGTGGTTCCGAATTCTGCTTGATTCCTATCTCACCCTCCCTTGCTTTTGTGAAATTTGCAAAAGAAATTCGTACTGTAAAATTACGTTTATTAAATTGCAGAAGCTGCTTTCATTTAACAAACAATATATTGAGGATTTTATTTTTATCCGTCACATGGTTATTAATTCTGAATTACATTTAATTTGGCAAATAAATTATGTTGTTCTTAATTTACTTCGAACTTAAGGAAAACATGTGTTTTGTTTTACTAATGAATATCTCTGCTTTATATATTAGTTTGTTAGTTAAAACTGTTGTGTTATAAAATATGAAGAATCCTTGTAAAGCGGGAAATCAATCTTAATTTGCCATCTGAAAAAGTGGTCGCAATTCGCAGACTATATAGTGAAACTAAACAAATAAAATACGAAAAATAAAGGTGAATCGCCAACTCTAATAAAGATTAAGTATTAAAGTCAACAACTGCTTTCGGTTGGTAAAAATTATTACATAGTTTTTCTAGCTAAAATACTACTAAAGAAGGTTTAAACTTACACCAAAAATGCTAACAATTTTTATCCACTTCTCTTACATATCGTAATTCAAAAGCAGTGGTAGTTCTTTCAGAACTTTAGTTTGAAAACAATAATTGGAAATACATATTTGAACTGAAATTTCTATACAATCCGTTTCTTACTGCTTAAAATATTAAAAGTCCTTAAATTAAAATCCGAGTTTTAAAATTAAAATCTGCATTGTCACTAATATTAATTTTGTTTTTTTCTAACTTAAATCTGTTCTGTTTTTACAATTTAATCGGTATTTAATGCTATTTTTTAGTTCTTAGTTTTTTAAGTTTTTAGTTTTTTAGTTTTTCGTTTAGTTTTTAAAAAATATATATAAGAAGATTAGTCATTAATGAATTAACTATTAGCTATCGGAGTCATCGTGTCTGTCATTTTTTCTTAATACGTTGCACAATCCATTCCAGACCCTGATAAAGGCTAAACACAGTAAAGAGTTGAATTGTTTGGATACAGACTTGCTGAAAGAGGGCTCAAGCCCCTCCCCTCCACTTACCCCTCTCCCGTGAGCGCACAGCAGGCCTGTATGTGCCACTGGTGTTTCTTAATCGATGTCAAGTCCAACTGACGTGATATCTCCGCCGCCGACATCGAACCTTTCAAGTCCTGTAAGAGGGAGGCAATCGTTAAACACGGACTTACAACTCACTCTCGCATTCCAACCTGTTTATTAGCGTAAACGAGTAGACTCGCTTTACTGAGGTCTTCATGCTGCAGCATGCGGTAGAGTTCCTCTCTTGTCACAGCCAGACGTTCGCGATCCGTTGAGTCGATAACCATAATAATAAACTACAAGAGGGTAAGAAAGTAGCAGTGACGTGACGGACGACGAGGTTCTCAAATTCTGTTTCTTAATTACTTCGGTGTTCGTGTAATAAGTGCTCCAGGCGGCGCGCAGACTCTGTTGGCCACCCAGGTCCCACACGAGGAAGTGTATATTACGCCAGACGACCTCTTCGACGTTCGAGCCAATCGTGGGACTCGTGTGCACCACCTCGTTCATGAGAAACTGATACAGGATGGTAGTTTTGCCAGCATTGTCCAGGCCCACCATTACGAGCTTGTGTTCTGCGGGGAAAGAGGGAAAGGGAAATATGTATGTCCAAAGTAACTAGAAACCCGTAAATGGCATTCTATATTTGTGTGCGGAGCAGATGAATTTGAATGAGTAAAGGAACCTCAAATAAGGATGCCGTTGTTTGGAAGCTTATCTAACTACGCTGCAATTAGCACGATTTCAGATTAGATAAGATTGGACTGTTATTCAACAATTGGAAAAGCAAATTCAATCTGCTGATTGCATAAACAACGCCGTGCAAGGCAGTTGTAGACTTCATTAGCTAAGATTTCCCGACCTTAGTATTTCGGTAACGTCATCAGCAATTGTAAAAAAATATTGTTATTTTGTTTAGAGATTTGCAGCTCAGTTACACGAGAGTCATTTTATATCGGCACTTTCAAGCCTTAGAAAATATTCTAATTTGCTTTCAAATAAAAGCTGCCTCGTCCATACGAGTATTTCCAATGACATCTTTTTATTACAGTATATTAATGAGTGGTTTCGTTTTTCCCCTTTCATTTCCTCTAGCTTACGTGAAGGCAAGTTAAAACTAAATAAATACGAATGCACGAGCGTAAACTATTTTCGCCGATGTGTTAAAGTAAGAAGAAAATTCGTCGTTAAAAATTTTACAGCGAGTTTTTAAATTTCGAAACTCATTTAACGAGTCAACGTAGATCTTAAAATCAAACCACAGAGGACAGCAGCAACTGTTACTTCCAATTGAATTGAATTGAAATTTTATTGAGCCTTTTTTTCAACAACATTATAAGTTTACAAAAATTCAAATTACAATTGTGGATAAAAATTAAAGACTATAATGTATTATCTAAAAAACATATATGTACAGCAGTATCAAACTTATTAATAAGAAGAGAACATTGAAGAAAACAATAACATGAACATTAAACGCTCTTGCTCCCGGAGCTGACATGGATTGAGACTGTTACTTCCAATTTGAAGTAAAATAAATGGGTTGAATATAATACGATTTCTGAAATTTAGATTGCATGAAAATCTAGAGAAACAGATAGCTTCTTCATAGAGCCATCATGTCCTTAATCATGACCAAATAATTGATAAGCAATTATCATCATCGTTCCTTCTACTTCTCTCGCAAATCCACACAATATTGGTTGCAAATAATATCCGTAAAGTTAATAGTTAATATGCACGCACACTAACCACTGCAGCATGTTATCAAATGCTGCGAAGGTTAATGAACTGAAATCAACGCTACGAATAGCGATGTAAAATGCAGAGCCGCACAGCAGCGCAGGTAGCCACCAGTTGTTGGCTAATCCACACCTGCCGTTGGCTAATCAACACCTGCTGCTGAAAGCTGAACTGTTAGTAAAGAAATTTCTGAAGAAGTAAATTTAGGAAGCTAAAAAGGAATAAGTAAAGATGGAGCTAACTAACAAAAACACGTAAAGCTTATTTTGAAAATAACTACAGAAAGGTTCCCGCAAGAAGACTTTACTGAGATCAAATAAATAAAAATTAAAGTCTTAACAAAAAGAGATGAGAAGAGCAGAAAAATCAAGCTGCTGGTCGGCTATACTAAGATCGCGTATCAAGAAAAGGATTTTTTACTGCGATTTTATTGCTTGCATGATTTCTACACCATTGCTGTGAGTTATTTGCCACTTCTGACGCCAAAGGTTATCGAATGATTGACGAGTACACCGCCATATCCTCTGTTTAGTTGATATTTAAGGTTAGTAAAGTTAGTTGCAGAAAATATGTGGGTGTTTTGACAGTAACTACAGCAGCGGACAATAACAACAACAGTAATTATAAGTTATTGTCTATCTTATAAATAAACTTTAATATAAAAAAAGTACTCAAAAAGCTTAAAAATAAAAATCCTGAGTTCTCTCTCGAACGCTGACATAATCAGTGGCTTCAAACTTTAAGAAGCTTAAGTTGGATTTACGCTGTTGACTTTTTAGCGATACAAGCATCTAAATTTGGTATACACGTCAGCACTGACCTATGAGTTCGGTATTAAGTTGATGTTTGTTCTGTTTATAAATATCAATAAATTAACTGCTACATTTTTCTAAATGACCTCAAATCACATTCGCCTTATTTACAGAAATCTTACAAGTTAATAAAATTTATAAAAATACAAACAAATAGATTATGAATCAGTAACCAAGAACATTAAATAGTATAAAATACTTAATATGCACCATACGCGTGTGATGTCGAAGGTGTTAACAGTGAGGATCGTTCGAGTATTTATATTTTTATGAATTGAAATATCCGCAGAATGAAGGAAATCATTAATCCGACGACAAAATGTATCAGAGACATTCAACCGAACCCAAAAATAAGGTTGGAAGAAAAAATAAGATCAAAAATCAGCCTGATTGTGTAACCGAATAAAGATTCACAACTCAACCACAGAATGTTGTGTTTCTGAATACTCGGAATGGAATTCTGACAACTCAAGAAAAGTAGTTTTCATCTCGTTTCTTATAAATTTACACTAAATCGTGAACATGTGGAACAGTGAGGTTATTTTCAAAAATATAGGACACCTTACTATCCCGATCTTCAGCCCACCCAAAAACATTCAATTTCTGTTTTCTTTTTTATGCTATATTAAATAAGATGTCCTCGAACTTTTACGAAACAATAACAGCAAAAGTACGCCAGCAGCAGGAAAATGAAGAAGGTAGCAACTCTGATATGTAGTCAACAGCAAAGCGACGGCATTGTTAGTTATGCTTCAGAAGAAAATATAATCTATTTGATATCTTATCTATTATGGAAATGTATTGTGTTGTGTAAACTTGAGGACACATTTAATGGAATGATTTATGTGGTGCTTAGATGGAAGAAGGGAAGAATTACGTTTGCTGTAGCAAATAAAATGAAACAGAATTCTAATGGAGAATAAAAAATTCGATGTACAACGATATTTTCGATATTAGCATCAAACTTATTTCTAGTCAACAAAAACCATTAAATGCAATAACTTCCACCTGTATAAATATTCCGATTTCCCGAAGTAGTTATGATTTCGGAAATCAGTTCGATTTCCTCAGAAGACGTTAATTGTGTTTAATAGTTGTCGACACATTTCGAAGTAATCAGCGCAGACATGTGAACCAACAAGCAACCAACGACCTAACAAACCAGTAGATGCCTTGCACACAAGGCAGCAGCTTTAAAATCGTGTCTTTTTAATTTTCTCATACGACTTATTTGAATGTTGAATTTGAACCCAATTTAGAGGCGCAACAATACCACAGCCGTCGCGCTACAAACGCCAACAATTAACCCACATTTGCGTTTAACGTGGCATAAAAAAGCGAAAATAAAGCGTGGAGGAGAAATAAAAAACTGAATAACCACATTTCTGTGCATAGTTATTGCTTTAATATGTATGTATTAACGGAATTATGTTTAAGAAATAAATGTGGGAAGCTGGGACCGTGCAGAAAATTATGAAAATCTTGGATATTTCAATTGCGTTTAATTAAGAAAGGATTAAAGTTTCATCTTCTCTCGAAATTACTAATTGAATCAATGAATTAAGCGGAGTGGAATGATCTCAGTTTTATTGTAACAGTTCACGGGTACTCACTGACCTTGTCTATGATTTTTGCATTATTACTTGACTAGCTGGTCGTTTTGAGGAGGCAGGGCCACAGTTGCTTTTCAATTGTTGTTGTTATTGCCACGTTCAATTCAGTTTGCAATGTTACTTAAAATCTTTGTAAGAAATATGAAGTATTTTAGACGCGCAAGCAGTTGGTTTATTAAACACATGAAACCTGGTATTATTAACCCCCGAGCAAAATCCTGCCAACACACCCATGATGAGAGAGTTGTTGTGCGTCGCAAAAAACGCCGTGACGTGATGGAATGTGGAGAGGCAAAATGCAAATTAAGTAGTCTGACTACAAGCGGAGTGTCAAATGGCTGGATGTGAAAGGATAAGATTTCGAGTTAATGTCCAGAAATTGAAGACATTGTAGATTGTAAAAATTGAGGACTTGTAAATTGCAGAGCTTCATTAACAGGTTTCCTGACATTTTCGAAAACAAGGAGTTTAAAGGGAAAAACCAACTACAGTCAGATCAATTACCTTCATTGCCGAACATACTCCATATTTTTGAGATAAGCAGTCCCATATTTGCCCGAATGAGTTGCTGAAATCCAATCGTGCAAGAGGGGCGCCTATTTAGAGACTCTGGGCAAATTGTTGTTGTCCAAATAGCTGCGTTTGTAAGCAAATTGAGAACTGCTGCCGTCGTTGTCTTTATTCGAGCAGCCGAAACACTTCACTTTGTTAGGCAACCAATCACGGTGTTGGCCGCTTTGGAATGGTAACAGCAAGCAACCTAGCAAAAACTTTCACTTGTACTCGAATTGGTCGATAACGGCGACACCGAGGTTGTGTTGGAGCTGCTCCGAATATCTGGCGATGTAGCCGTTGCGTAGTTGGCTCTGATCGAGTTGACTGCTTCTGTGGGCGCTCCGTGTGCAGCGACTACAGGCAGCTGCCGCTGGCGGTCGCTCGAATGGATGTACAATGGAAGACGCAAGCAATTGAATTCAAAGAGTGGTTTTACTTCATTTCACAAGTACCAAATGAATATTTTTAATAAGTAATTATATATTCCTTCATATGCCTTGGTAATCGCTTTTACTTTTCATTTTCTTTTCCACAAATTCTTGTCCTGTGTTGTCCCGTGTAGCGGATGGATTTATTAATTGCTGCTTTCCACCACAATAGTTTGTGAAAAAATTGTTGTTGTTGTGAAGATATATTAATTGAATTAAATATAACGAAAATGTGTGTAAAGATTAGTAAAAATCGCTACACGAACCAATATACCCATCACAAAGATGAAAGTGGAATAATAGCGACTTTGACAGCTCTGGGAAACGAAGCAAAAAAAAAAATCTGGAAATATTGGAAAAAATATACTGGATACAGGGATGGAAAACTCGAAATCTCTTGTAAATGGTTTCCAGACGATTTTTTTTACAAATAATTTAAAAATGTTGATTGTTGCAAATCTGTTGTGATAATCAACGGAACAGGTGAATTTTACTATTTATTTTTTTTAATCACTGCATAAGCAGAGCCTATCTTGCGCAAAGCGGATAAATTCCCTGCTTGTGCATGCGCTTTCAAAAAAATCCCCTATAAATCGATATTAACAGCTGGATAAATTGAATAAAATCATCAAAAAATGCAGAAAACGACATTTCTATTCTGCCACATATCCGTTTACTTTTCAACCTTGTTCTTCTTTGTCGCTTCATCCCTGACATCCGGTGAGGTTTCGAGATTGGAAAAAGCTCACCTACGTTCATATTCTCACTTCACCAAACATATTCACACTACAAAACTTTCCTCCGCAAAAGACAACAAAAATGAACTCTTCCTAGTGTTTCCACGGGAAATTATTTTGCGGAGGGGTTTCACATTGGTGGTAGACGAACACGCCTGTGTTGAAATGACGAAAAATAACAAAATTGAGGAAATGATAAGTGGATTCGGATTAGCTGAAGTATGAAAACAATTTTGGTGACTTTGCACAAATGTCACTTATTACTTGTTTCCATGGATAAGAGTTAATTCTGTCTTTTGAGTCGCCCTGTAGCGTAGACTTCCAGAGTGGTAAATTGCAAAAACAGGAGGAAATCGCCAAATCAAGAGGAAATTTACTATCTAAAGAAAATTATTATAGCCATAAAAATATAACTGTGTATTTTTCATTGCTCACTTATTTTAATATTTCTATTATTATTTTTATAGAATATAAGAATTAATTAATTCAAAATGTCAGGATTTTTAATTACTTCTGTGGGATCAAAAATCCGATGTCAGGATTTTTAATTACTTCTGCGGGATCAGATGTATTTCCTATGGGAAGAATCACCTGGCAACTATTTTAATAACTGATTCCGCCACAAAAACTCAAAATTTCTCAACAGCTTCGGACGATGGAGACTCTACATGAAAGTATGGACCGCAAATTAACACGCTACGGAAAGATATCGTTTTTGGGCGAGGGCCAGGTAGGTTTAACGTTACTTTTGGAGCCTCTTATCTGGGAATTTGATATAACCCTTCTACTCAGTTCGCTACCGTATTTAAAGCGCGCGATGCAGTCAACGGACGTATTGTAGCTGTGAAGAAAATCAAAGTTGGAAGCCGGGAGGAGGCACAGGATGGTATCAACCGAACAGCGCTGCGAGAAATCAAACTGTTGCACGAGCTGGAACACGAGAACATCATCGGGCTGCTGGATGTGTTCGGTCACCAGTCCAACGTGTCGCTAGTCTTCGATTTCATGGACACCGATTTGGAGGTCATCATCAAGGACCCCAAGATCATCCTCACGCAAGGCAACATCAAGGCCTACATGCTCATGACGCTAAAGGGACTGGAGTATCTTCACCTGCACTGGGTTTTGCATCGGGATCTCAAGCCGAATAACTTGCTCGTCAACAAGGAGGGAATCCTGAAGATCGGTGATTTCGGTCTGGCCAAGTTCTTCGGCTCGCCTAGCCGCATCTACACCAACCAGGTGGTGACGCGCTGGTACCGCGCACCAGAACTCCTGTACGGCGCACGCCAGTACGGTACCGGCATTGACATGTGGGCGGTAGGCTGCATATTGGCCGAGTTACTTTTGCGCGTTCCCTTTCTGCCGGGCGAATCTGATTTGGACCAGCTGACAAAGATTTTCCAAACGCTGGGTACACCCACCGAAGAAAGCTGGCCTAACGTCACTAAACTACCAGACTTCATGAAGTTCGTGCCCTGCACTGGTACACCGCTGTACCACATCTTCTCTGCAGCTCCCGATGATCTCATTGCACTCGCAGAAAAGCTACTGGCATTGGATCCCCAAGAGCGGTGCACTTGCACGGAAGCGCTTAACATGCCGTATTTCTCAAATAGACCAGCGCCGACGATTGGTCCCAAGCTCCCGATGCCGTCGTCAGTAAAAGAGAACGGCGATGAAAAGCCAAGTTTGAAGCGCAAACTATTGGAGTCCATGGATATGGGAACTTTGCCGAAGAAGCTAATATTTTGACCTTAATGGGTGCGACGAAGACGGAGGAAGGGAGCGAGTTCAACTTCTGCTTTGTGGGAAGAACTGAACTCGGAAGGATAATAAATTAGTAAATATTGTAGAGTGCAGCCATTATTTATTACATTTATTTCAGTAGTAATACAAATGCCCGATTTTGGCCAAAGAAATTGTTACAAGCATGTGCATTATTACAACAGCATCTGCAACAAGGCTGCTTTTTTGTTCACTAGCTAGCTGGATTCTTACTTTCGAAATGCTGATTGTTTCGCCAGACAAGAAATCCCCTAATTCGCTACGCGCGTAGACTTTTCTCCGTGAAGTGAGGAGCCGCTTGAAGGCTGCTTCTAATTTCACATTTAGGCGCAGGAAGTCTACTTTTCTAACTCATTTATTAACACTACGCAAATACCAACACTTGAATGGTCTGTCAGTACTAATCACTAAGTTTTGAACGTCCTGTCCATCCATGACAATAAAACTGAAATCTCAGAAATAAAAAAAAGGCTCATGATATCTCAGCAAATCCCACAATCAATGGCGGATAAAAAACGAAAAGCAAAATACGTCTAAAAATCCTCATTGAGTTTAAAAATCGCGGTGATGCCCAAATCTGATTTTTAGGAAAAAATATGGAAATTTCCATCCCGCCCCCTTCTCTGTATTAATTAGTAAAGACAACCACGCTGTAGTTTATGAAATTATTTTTTATTACTTTCAATAACTTCTCTCCCTCTCTCTCACACACACATTTAAGGAATCGTATTTTTAAGTGCAATAACAATAGCAGTTTCCGTTAAAGGTACACAAGTTACATATGCACAGAGTTGTAAAAGAATTTGTTGCTTTAATTTAAAACCCTTAAGCCACGCGTTACAAAATATACAATACTCGGTGTTGTTTGACGATAATAATGACCTGCAGTTGTTAAGTACAATATATGATTGTTCGGAAATTGTCGCTCTTGGTGAGGCAGCAAAAATACAATAGAACTCTTAAAGCAATCATTGTAAGAACTAAAATAAAACTCCATTTTACACAACAATCTACGGAACTAAACAATTTAGAATAGAAAATTATTAGAGTATACTAAAGCTGACATTTTTAAAGCTTCTTAAGCATGGAATCGTACTGGCTGTTGGTATCCAGTGGGGATGGAAAACCCGCAGCCGGACCTGAAATCGCCCGCCAGAGGACGATGGACCGCAAACTAGCAAGCTGGCTTTAATTATTGCAGCGGAGCTCTAATATAAACTTATACATTAAATCACATTATAGTGTATTGGTAGAAATCTGTTGTGTTGGCTTACAGCTAAGATGTAATAAATTCTAATGTAGGTTTTTGGTTTGTGTTCTAGTGAAGCAGAGATAAAATTAAACTACTCTAAATCCTACACAGTAGCCGTCCTCGAAGAACGCCTTCGAGTAGTACAAAAACTCTCAAGAAAGACGGTTGTGAGTGTCAGTATAACAATTTCGATCAAGTACTCGAGCTTTGCACCTTGTTAAGATTACGTTTTAAAGCGGTTTCCAAGCATCGTTTGCTGTAAGGCTTCTTCTCTGTGATTTGAGTTCACAAGCATCTCTTAGCCAAGTTTTGTTCTTAAGTTTAAGTTGAGTTAGGGTGATTTTTAGTTATAAATAGAGCTTAATCGACTTTGCATGCACAACACAAATACATATTTACATGTATGTATATTTTTCATGTTCAAACGAAGTTGCATTAATAAAACTTACGGTAAACTATTCGCGGAGTTTATACAAAAATGGTCTTAACTTATTTAGGACTACAGCAACAGTATTCTTAATGCTTAAAGGTTAATCGTATCCAAATCTTGGCAAGGTGCGCGCGGACTCAAGTCATCCTCGCTGCTGCCGGGCAAATCGTTGTCCTTCCTTCGCAGACCGTTTGTAGAGCTCTTGTTGTGCTTGCCAAGGACATGATTGTTGTTGTGATTTTGTGGATTACTGGTCTGAGTTGCGTCCGAGGACGTTGATGTATGCTGGACTTTCTTGCTGCCCAGTCCCAGTGGGAATGCGAATTCCTGAGGTAACTTACGCATAATCTTACCCGAAGTAATGAGGCGGCCAAAACCTTCCTGGAAGCGACGAAGAATTACGTTAAATATCCAGTAGAAAAGTGAAACAATTTCCAAAAAACTGAGAAACACAATGAAAAACTGTACCTGATGAGCAAAAGCATAACCCGATCTTAGTGATCTGCGAGCTCTTCGCGATGATGGTGTCCGCAAAACGTGAGTGGTCTGCCGGGACCGTATTGTTGCCTGACGTTGCTTCAAACGTATCTGTGCGGAAAGGAGAATCACCCGGACAATATTTCAAATAAATTCCAAACGAACGTCCTGTTGTTGTACCAACCTTGTCTGATAATTTCGGACAGACTTCAGAGAAGTAGAATTTATGCGCCAACACTGGCGCCATTATCACAGTCACAGTAATGAACATTGTGGCCCAAAACGTTAGATCCTTCATCGCTTGCGACAGAGACCCCACATAAGGGCCTCCGATGACGTAGTTGTAGAAGTAGTCGAGTATAAAGTACCAAATAAGGCTGCCCCAGATCATGATGTGGTTGACTATGGTCCAGTAGGAGGTGTAGAGGGCGATCTGTAATCGAAAGCAGGGCTACGAGCATTAGAGCAACAGTTCAGGTATTCGAATTTTCACCTGTGCTGTATTATCGATAATTAAAATGGTGGCCACCACAGCACCCAAGGTCATGTGATCACTCAGAATCAATCCATTGGGCGCGAGACCATCCTTATAAGTTCCTGAAATGGTCAATCGAAGCGTTCACATAAATGGAAAATCAAGATACCTCGGCAGCCACAAAAGCTTACCATATGGTATCAAAAATAAGACCAAGGAACTGAAGGCACCATGCAAAACGCTGAACACAAATTCTTTTGTATTGAAGAGATCACTCTTGAGGCCGGGCGTGTACAGCTTCGGATACTCGACGCTATGCTTATCCGAGACATCCTGCTCGAAGACGCCCAGGGCCAAGACAGGCAGTGATGTGTAGAACAGATTGTAGACCGATATGAACATTGGATCGAACACCGTCTGCACGAGAGACAAGACCACGAAGTACCTCAGTGGCCAAAATTCAGCCATACAATATGCAGATTTCAAACATACCTGTGCACTGAAACCGCAAAAGAACGAAAACCAACAGTGGCAGAGGGTGAATGCAAAGTTCTTGTAGAAGAAGTAGCGCAGGAATTTACACATCCGATAGTAGGACCAGCGTCCATGCACCAGCAGTAATCGCTCGAGGTACCGGAACTGAGCTATCGAATAATCACTGGCGAGCACGGCCTGCAAACCCTCCTGGCCGGAGATGCCAACGCCGATGTGAGCCGCTGCGGGAAGAGGAAGCGTAAAACATGCACATCTGTGAGAGATCACAAGTAATGCGTTACCTTTTATCATCGAGACGTCATTGGCACCGTCGCCAATGGCAAGCGTGACAGCTTTCTTCGAACGCTTTATGAGTTCGACGACCAGAGCTTTCTGCAGAGGCGTCACGCGACAGCAGATGACAGCTTTGCATTGTGACGCGATGTCCAGAAACCTAGAGGAAAGGCAGGCAGACAGGGGACAGGGTTGACCAGGCTTGTTGAATGGCTGCTAACTTCAACTGCAAAGGTGAGCAATACTAACCTGGCTTCCAGTTCGGGCGATAAGCAGTGAACCAGTGAGTGTCCATTGATCACTAGAGCGAATCCAGTGTTCTCGGGAACGACATCATCGCCGCTGGGGGTAGAAGGAGTTTTGGAACCTTTTTCAAGATTGTCATAGAGTTCGTTGCACTCGGCGCTGTTGCGGGAAAAGTGAAGAAACCAGTCAAAACTTTGGACTAAAAACTACAAACTAAAGCTGAACTGCTACGATCGTCTAAACATCACAAATCAAATTCATCCATGAGTTATACGTACATACTGACAGGAAGCACAGTAGATATTAGTAGACTACATATTGTTACAATGATGGATACAAGGCAGCAGAGGGGGGGTTAAAGAATTTGAGAATAGCAGTTTAAGTGGGGATTCGGTTTGAAGTCGGCGATGCATTTACTGAAGGTGTGAAAGCGGGCGGATATTAAAAGTGCTGAATGTAACTTGAGTAAAAAAATGCACTCGCATCAACACAAAACGATCACATCAATACTGAACACGAAATGCATGATTGTATGTGGATGATGAGGACTTCTGAAGTAAACTGTTACGGGCGACATGAGCTTGATGCAAATGCGGATAAAAAGTATATCTTAGCATGAGCGCGAGGCGTACTATAAGGAACATATTTAAATACTGCATTCAGTTTCCGGGCGAGACAAGTACCAATAGAGGGGATCATCCTTGTAATGAAACAAACAGTTCATTTCAATCAAATTCATCAAACTTAAAGTGTAAACCTTAAAGAGGCAAATCATAAATACAGACTCAATACGAGAAATTCGAATCAAGAGGCTGGTCTGCCGAAATAAACGTGTCGAGTGTGTTATTTGAGATATATAAGGTGGAAAGTGTGTTAAAACGATAAAGAACAGAGGCTGAGAAAGTTCTTGAGAGTAGGTTAATGTAACAGAATTCAAACACAGTTTTGTTAAAAATAAAGGACGTGTTTTACGGCATCTCCTGTCTAATCATTCCTGAGAAATACTTAACTCGAAGTAGAACCAAGTGAAATAAAAATAAAACCACTACAATTAATTACTGAGCTCTTGAAGCAATACAAATTAAGTAGATAAAGTAAGTGAAAATAATGAAGGAATGAAGACTTTTAAAAAATTACAAAAATAATTTTGTAATTTCCAAGGAACTTCTATAATTTATATAGTTTTCCCCAAGAGAAGAAGTTTTGAGGCGTAACTGGAAGTTACCTTTATTAAAATACACATTTCTGTCAACTCACTAAGAGCTCTTGGGAAAATTTTTGAATTCTATTCATTTGAAAAGTAATTTTACGCTTCCGCTGAATGGAACTAATAAAGTCTTGTGAAAGACTTACTATTTTGAGCTGAATCTGAGTATTTTATTTGACGAACAATTAAAAACGTCCGCTGAAGAGCTTTACTAATTAAAAAAGGTGAAATAATAATTACTTTCCAACAGTACTGGGCAATTTTTAAACCTAAATAATCTACAAAAATGTTTACTAGCTGATAAGTTGAAAAATTCCAAACTCTAATTGTAAGGGGAACTAGGGAACTAATTGTAGGGAACTAAAAAAAGAAAAAAGAATCTAAAAGGCTGCCAAACTTTTGGTTAAAAAGAATTCGTAACTTGGAAAAGAGAGAAGGGATTAACCAAACTTCATACTAAAGGAAATTTCGAAAGAATACGAAAGAGTAAGTAATTTTTGCATGTAGTTTAGAGTGTTTTTGTTTTTGGTTTGTACTTGGAGTTCCCTCTACCTGTCCGGTCCGCCCTTATTACGCTTAATTTTGTCTTCATCCCACCTAAATGTTACAACCGAAATCGCTGGTGGTGGCGGCGGTGTGGCCGGTGCACGTTGTGTCCCATAATTGATCACAGCTGAATCCATACTCGAACCGTTTAAATTTAGATCAACCCTGGGCTCGAGTGCTGGATAGGATAGGAAAAAAAAATTGAAATTATAGTAAAAGCGGAGGGAGGAGGGGGCGGCTCACGTGTTGGTCGGAAGCGATTCACTATTCGTATTGATTCCTTAAACTGGCGCAACTGCTTCTCCACTTCGTCCATGGAACTGCCGTCGACTATGAACACGTCCACCAGCTCATCGGTTAGCAACTGGCAGGAATACCCGATATTTATAGCAGTTTCTGCAATATTCATTCAACATTTCAGCATTTTTAAATATCAGCATCACCGCCATTTTGTTCCGCTTACCCTGTTTATCACCTGTTAGCACCCATATTTTAATGCCCGCCATCTGCAGATTAGCTATCGTCTGTGGAACACCATCCTGCAGCTTGTCCTCAATGGCCGTCACGCCCACCAGCGTCAAATCCATTTCGATTTCTTCATAGAGCGCGTTCAGTTTATCATCACGTCCGTCCATGGCCAGGGACGCATCCCGTTGCCTCGCACGCCAGTTGTCAAAATAATTCAAATCCAGTTGCCGTTCGGCAAGCACCAGAGTACGCAATCCTTCGCCCGCGAATTTCTAAGAGGGAGAACGAAAAAAGGATTCAGTTCTTTGTTCCTTTCTCTTCAGTCAAATGTTGCTTTCTATTAGTGATTCACGCAATCGGTATTTCTCGAGAGTAGGAATATCCCGAGCTCTGTTATCGTCTACAACTCAAAAAGACCGCCTCGTTCCCTCTCGTCGTTTTGAATTCAAGATAAAAAGGCCGTCTCAATCTCAGTTGCAGTCTCGACTAAAAAAGCGGAGACATTCCACAAACTTACATTTAAATGTTCTTGCGTACGCGCTTTAATATCATTTTGACTAGCATCTAATCTGTCGTAGATCACATTATCTGCCCCCTTGCAATACAAGACGACCCGATTGTTGCGTCGCAATATCACCGACATGCGTTTGCGCACATTGTTGAAATCCAGAATACTAAGCAACTCGTATTCCTGAAAATTAGAGAAGAGTTTTGGGTTGCATAACGAAATACTATAAATCTTTTTCAAATTAATCATATCCTTACCTCCGTATGGCCCATCACTTCAATTGTTATACTGTTCGGTGTACGCGAACGAAATACGAAGCCGAAGTTTCGCGCCGCCGACACCAGAGCTGCCTCATCAGGACTCTGTGCCTGATATTCGAGGCGTCCTTCCACATACTCAGGCATCACGGTGTGGCACAAGGCGAGCAGGCGGAAGAAGTTATGCGCGTGCATCTCATCCGAACGGACCGCCTCGAGTAATGTGTGATCGTACCAACGAAATTCGGGCTCGTACTCTGGATTAGCAGAGAAGTCGACGGGTGTCAATGCCTTGAAGGAGAAAAACCAAAGGGAAAGCATAAGACGTCTGCAGTAATGTATTACGTATAGATGAGGAAGTAAGCAGTAAGGATTAAATGCGATATCTAGCAGTTGCGAAGAATTGGCGAAGCATTTTTATAAATTCTGCAAAATACAGGATTCTATCATGGAAAGCAAACTGCAGCGGATGGAAGGTTAAATTTGGATGAAACATTAAATTCTCGTGAATTAATTACGTAAGCATAAGTAATGCAAATAAAAGATTTGAATTGTGTAATAAATTACACAATTAATAACTAAAGCTCAAGTGTTAGGCAGAAATCAAAAATTTGCAGATGATGGAGTGTAATTGTAAAATAACTACGTGTATTGTAAAAGTAAAACAAATCACATCGCACATGTTATTTTATCTGTCATTTCTTGGTTAGTAATTAATTCTAATCACTCAGAATTGATACAGAAGTTTACAAATCATTAAATAAACATGACAAAAGCTAGACTAACACTGTCTGTCATAAGAAATGCGTAAAAATGTGATAATCTCTTCACTGATCATTGTGAATCTCTCAAACTCTTCAAAATAAAGTAAGGAGACAAAATGTATCTTTATATTTCAGTCTTCTCAGTCTCGTTTCGCTGACTTTATTTCAATAATTAAATTGATGTTAGATTGAGCGGCAATAGTTTCAGTTTTTGGCGTTAGTTTTGGTTAATTTGATTTAATGTGAGCTTCAGCTAAGTTGTCTTGTTAGCTTTGGTTCAATGAATGGGAGGTTTTAGTTTAGGTGCAGTTGTAGCTGTAGTTTTAACTACAGATTCAAGTTTTCGTGACAGTTTAAATGATACATTTAATTCTTTTATTTCCTAGATCGGTCTCAGTTTGGTTGAGGTTTAGATTTAATTTTGTTTAATTATAATAAGAAATGATCGATTCAATAATTTTCCAGGTGCAAAATCACACTAACTCAAATATTCACATACATACAAACATACATTCAAACATACATTCACACATATACAGCAATTACGTGAAACTAAAACACATCAATCTTATCTACAAGAGCAACAACGATAACAACAACAACGACACTCAAGCCATACGGGGTTCCACTGTAGCGACAGACAAACAGAGTGACAGACTGAAAGGCATGCATACGTGCACTCGTTGCTGTGACGAACTCCAACTGGTTGCGTATGTGTTTGTGTTAAAGATATTATCACTGGTGCAGGAAGTAATTCGGGTGGTCATGTTTTTGGTGCAAATGTTGTTGGTGGCGGTAGCGGTAGCGGTAGCGGTGGCGCTGGCGGTGCTGCTGCTGCTGGTGGTGGTGTTGGTGTTGGTGGTGCTGGATGTAGCGGTGTTTTTCTTTTTAGAAAATAAATATTTAGTGGCATTTTTGTTGTTGTTGTTGTTGTTATTAGTGTTGTCGGTGGTGTTGTTAGGCGGGGTGGCATTACAACAACAACAACAACAAATAGGCGTGCAAAAGTTAGTCGTGCATTTTTCAGTGGCTCGAAATGATATTGTTTTCGGTTTATCCGATGCATTGGTGTTGGTCTCGCTGTGCGCCGATGAGTGAGTGAATTGCATTGGTGTCGGTGTCGGTGGCGGTGGCGGTGGCGGTGTCGGTGTCAGTGTTGGTGTTAATAAAGCGTCAGCGGTGGCGGTGGCGGTGATGAAGGTAACTTTGGTGTTCTTGTTGCTGCCGCTGTTTTTAGTATTTGCGTTGGTCACTATCAGTGGTGCCTTCTGCGGCTTGTCACCCAAATTCATTACTTTTTCACTGGTTTTCGACACCGAGGAACGCTGGCGTTGCATGTGTCTCTGTTGGCTGCGAGGACTCGACTCGCCGGCGGATGCTGCTGCCGGTTGCGGCGCCTCGGGTGTGGCGTCGAAGGTTGCTCGCGCCGCAGTTGCAGCCGCTGCAGATGTGGTGGCCACCTCATCGGCGTACTGCAGGTGTTTCGTCTTCACTTTGGTCCCAGGAATCCTACTGACGCTTTCACAGCTGGAGGCCTGCGACGAGAACAGACCGTCCGTTGGCAGTTCCTCAGCTCCAGCTCCAGCTTCTGTGGCGCCGAGCGGCAGTGTCGCCATCTCCGGCGTGTCTGCCGGTGTCGTCGGCTGACTTGTGGCGGTGGACGAGGCCAAGGGAGTCACGGTGGTGGGCGTGGTCTCGTCTCGGTCCTCGTCCGTGGGAGTGGTGACCACCAGCGAGCTCTTCGGGTACACCTCGGCTGAATGCAAAAAAATGGTTGGTGGCGTGCTTTTGTTCTTGCTATTTTGTAAAACTTGCTTCTATAAGAGGAATTAGTTTGTCAGGTTTCTGTTCGTTAACTGAAATCAAGAAGTATGATGAGTTCTGTATGATTGCTAGGGGGCGGTGGAGTGGTGGTACAGCATCGGGGCGGCAGAGGGGGACTCGGACATACACAGTGGGTGGGTGGGTGCAGGCGGGGTTCTATACATACAAACGAGGACATTTACAAATGCCAGTAATCGGTTTTGAATTCATTGAAATTTGCAAGACTTCTAGACGCTTCTTAAATGTAAACATAAAACTTGTGCAGCCTCTACGAAATGATTTTTGAATTAACACTTGAGTAAATAATCTGCTCAGTATAGTCTGAAAATCAATACTGGGAAATTTCAAATAGCATCGGATTTCACTGGATGTGATAGTTTATCCGAGACAGATTTGTAAACCTTCTTGAGTTGAGATTAATTATTGCAATTAGCGAAGGTAACAAATATGAACTGAACTTCGGCTCTTTAATAGTCGGTCTTCTTGACGTTTTCTCAGCCTTTTCTCCCGTCTTAACCTGAACAACCTCGATAAACGATACACACCGAACAATAATTTTGTCTCTACTTAAACGCTTTCTTTACTTAACATTTACTTAACTTTCGCATGACAGAACTCCAAAACCTGGCGAATTACATGCGAAACCTTTTAAAATAACCATTGATAGACGTTCATGAGCCTCGTTGCTCAATAGCCTGGCTAATGTTGTCCAATCAGCCATTCTACTGCACTGAACAAGTAAGCATATCTAAAGATGCTCTTCGAGACTCAAGTCCTAACGAATTCCGTCGCTCATATCGTCTGTCATTTTAAATTTGAAGCCCACAAAGCATGCAAATATATCCCCACCATAATGCGGCTCCTACACCTCCGTTAAGCGGAAAATGCCTTATAATATTTCTTAACCACAGATGTTATTAGTCTACTGTCACCACTTAAGTAACAAGCAATAATCCTTTCCGACCGTTAATTCAACTCTTAAAATTGTATCTTGTATCTTGTACTTGTATCTTGTGCTTGTATCTACAGAAATAAAAAACGAACAGAAGGCAGCTGCATTGAATTTCATATTCAAAACATGATGGGATGGCAGAATTGCAAGAATTCTCAAAACCCAAGCTGCAGTAACAACTTACATCTGTCACTTCGATGACTTCGCCAGTGCGTAAATCGAAGACGTCGCCATAGGCGCGTCCATTTATGCTGCACTTGTTGAACGTCATGATGTTCTGGGTCAAGGTGCCAGTTTTGTCTGAGAATATATATTGTATTTGACCTAATTCCTCATTGAGCGTGGTGGTACGCGCTTTGGCAGGGGTTTTCGTCTTCTCGTAGAACATTTGCTCGTCCCAATTGATGAGGAAAGACTGGGCGAAGCGTATAACCTGGAAGTGGAGGCATGTTATGAAAATAGTAGGACTGGGATCAAACTGTACGCTACTGCTAACTTACCTCTACCGAAACGTAGAGAGATATTGGCACAACAGTGTTTAGGACGATCGCATAGGAAAAAAATACGAGCAAACCAATGACGGTGGAACCCTGGACTACACTCTTGGGTATGATGTGCTCCCAGGGCAGATAAACCTACCGAAGGGGGGGGGGTGTAGTTGTAAATAAGCAAAGTGGTGCCGCTTGCGGAGGACCCACCTGAAAATGCTGTCCAATCACACTTTCCCAAAAAGCGCAAGCCAAGGTGAAAAACGCACAGATGGAGAGCAGGAAGAGTACAATCTGTGAAATGGGGGCACATTTGATCAATCGTCCATGCTGAAGAAGGGGAGAGTTCTGCAGATCGCTAGCAATACTTACGCCAATGATAATAAAGTTCAACAGCCTGTCGACGCCAGTGCTTTTGAACTGCGTCTTGCCCGAGTTCTGCATCAGCTTGGTGTCCTTTCCAGCGAATATCACGACGCCGTAGCACCATTGCGTGTTACGTAGAACACAGCCGCGTAGAAGGATCTTTTCGTTGTCTAGGGCAAACCTTTGGTTGTTCCACATGAGGGTACCTGTTGGGAGTGGGGAAGGGGGGGGGGTGAACGAAGTGGCAGATCGTCAGTCCATCAGATCGGTTAATCGTTTCAGTGGCTAGCTCAATCCTACCTTCGAATTTGTTTAGAAGGTTGTTCGGCCGCTCGCACACGATTTCACCATTGAAGTGCCACAGCAGATCGTGCCGCTGGCCGAGCTCCGTCGTTTCCGACAAGCATTGTTTGCACTTCAGATTCGTCTCGCCATCCAACTCGGCCGTTTCGATGAAACACAAGCCATTTGGTTCGGATGTGGTAAGCAGAAGAATATCGGCCGCAACGAATTGATTGTTTTCCAGACGTATTACATCGCCGACCTTGAAATACATGGTGTACAGGAAATTTAAATTTTAATTAATTAATTGCCCATTCATGGGAATAATTTATTTGAAATGGCTTTAATATGGATTTTAATAACAATAAATACCTGAACACCTGACCATTTCTCATCGACCAACTTCCCATTTCGCAGCGCTTTCGATTTTCTATTATTCACCTGGGAATCCGACAGATGGCGTTGCTGCAATGAAGAAAATCAATAAAGCAGATTTTTGTTATTGTAATTAGACTCCTTCACCCAAGAGCGGTGGAGCTTTAGGGGAAGAAGGAGAAGAAGTATAATTTTCAGAATTATAGAATACTTTTTTGCAATCCTTAATAGTGCTTGTGAAACTAAAATCTTGCTTAATGCTGCTGTTAATTGCAATCACACAGCTGTTATTTCTCTAGTTTTCTTTCGTAAGCCAGAGAAATAATGCGCCAATTATTTTTCAAAATCCTGTAATTATTCTGCGGAAAATTATAGTTCTTCCTAGTAAATACTTTGCAAAGGCTTGGAAATATGTAAAGTATTCATTTAATTAACTCACAATATCGTCGTAGGCATCCTTGACCGCTGTCAGTGTCAGTACACCGATTAAGGGTATTGCCGTGGTGACGGGAGTCAAGGAGGATATGGCTGGAATAAGTTGCAGTACCAGGAGACACAAGAAGTAAAAGTTGGCTAGCCGTTGAAATTGCTCGAGTAGATTAAATGGTAAAAAAGTCATTAAAGTATATTTGGACGTTTTGATGTAGTTGTCCTGGAAATACGAAGAATACATTTCAGTTGGCGTGTTTTCGATTAGCTCCGCTTAACGTATGTAAAGAAATATACTTACAGCATATTTGAATTGCGAATTAAACTCTCTGTCATTAGCTCGAATTCTTCGTTCATTATCTGCCGATTAAGGAGGAAGAGTTGTAAAGAGTGATTATTTGGTGGTTTTTAAAGATTGAGCTTTAAAAAGAGCTACAAATTATTTCTCACGCGAGTAAGGAACAACTTTTGGCCTAAATATACATTTAGAATACCCAGGTCTTCAATGCGTACATAGATTATCAAGTTAGTCTGAGATTTTGGGGCTTGAATGGGTATCTAGACACCAGTTAGCTATCGAAAGGGAATGCTTGCATTTCTCAGTATGTCGACGGTTTCTGAGATTGAGAAGGTAAATGAGATTGCGATGGTCCTTTCTCCCCTCGAGTTCAGAGCTACAATGGAGATGGCTTCTCTTGCATAGATTAGGGGCGCCATCGAGGCACCAAAAACCTTTGAAAACTCGGTCATGCGCATCCTTACATCAAAAGATGGCTTGGTAAAGATTTACTAAGGACAAAACGAGGCATATCACCGCGTTCACTTCCCCCCTCCCATCAATCTTAGCCACAAACTCTCCACCTCTCGAAAGTATTTACCCGAAAAATAATACGAGCTCCTGCGTCTGCGCATGTGAGACAAACGCCTGCCTTTCTTCTCCCGGGCGTTCGTGAAGCCGCTCTGGCCCGAAGTAGCTGAGAGTTGTTCGAAGTCTGAGCTGACGTTGCGGCTCTGAAGTCCGCCAACACTTTTGTGTTGTGTCGCGTTACTCGAGCGGCGACAGTTATTTCGCTTCCACACGGCCAGCTTGCTCAGCACTGACATAAAATTGGCCCAAAGGCCAGTAGCCGCTCCAGTGCCGGCGTTAGAACGCCGTCCACTCTCACCCACGGCGGCTGCGTCTTGCGTCAGCAGCACTTCGTCGGCGGCCTTCTCGACAAAAATCACGCCATCGCAATGTGAGGTGGGCCGTGTACGCGTTCCCGCCGCATCTTCCAAGTCATCTTCGTGCGCGGAGTGCGGCTCGGAGCGCGACTGAAGCTGCACTTCGCCCGTCTCAGCCAACGTTGCGATGCTGTAAAGGCTTTCGGCGCGCGACCTGCTGCGACGGCATTTCTTGGAGTTGCTGCGCGGCCGAACCGCAGCCACATCCGGCACGGCTGGGCTGCTGGGCACAGGTGGCGCGGGTCCTGTCGCACTGGCCCTGGACTCCGCCGCGGCTAGAGTGGCGGCAGTGGTGGCGGTGGTGGCGGTGGTGGCGGTAGCGTCAGTGGCAGCTGCAGTGCTGGCTGCGCCGGAGGCAGTCGCTGCAAGGATGGCTGCAGGTGGCTCGGAGTCTGAGCTGCTGCTTCGAAAGTAAAACCAGCGGCGACGGCTTCGACGGCGACTGGGTGACTTCAGCTGAACGCTGTGCTTCGTGATGACTTCCTCATCATCGGCTTTTGGACTTCGGTGCTCTGCTGCTAGCTTCGGCCGGTGGCAGCGGTTGGCGCGTGCGTCATCGTCGCAGGATGCCGTCGTCGGTGGCTCAGGGCGACGACGCGTTCCTAGCACTTCCAGCTCGAGTGTGTCCGGTCGCCGCTTGTTTCCCCCTGGCATCTCACAGATTCCGGAAACGATTCCATAAACGAGTCGATTGCGATTTTGTGTTTCCGCGTCGTGCCGCAATGTGAAACTTGGTCGCCTGGCAAGTTAATTTAGTTACCGAACATTTTTCAACTGCTCTTCATTTTCACTTTTTTCAGATTTTGATTATTTTTCGGTGTATTTCTGCATTAAGTTGCTTGTTTTTAATACTCTCAATTGCCTGGAATTTTCTATTTTAACATTTTCATTACTTTTTTGTTCTTATTGAAATATTTTTCAATTTTTTTTATTTGTTTATCGATTCTCGTGGTTCATTAAAATTTTTAAAATTGCTTTAAATACTTATTAATTCTCAATTCAAGCTGAAAACCTTTAAGTTTCCCGTGATTTCAATCAAAATAAAATTTTCCGTACTCTGTTAATAACTAATTAAATTTGAAAGTTTTTGCGCCAAAGCCACAGAGAAGCTGAAATATTGTTTAAATTGAGAATGATTTCATCGATTATTCAATTTCCTTTTTCTCCAGAAAGTAAAGAACGTTTCTATCTACGATTCAGAACGCAGAGTCAATTAACAATTAACATTTAATTCTTCTTTTTGAGAACACACTCACAATAGAATTTCGATTTGATTTACGAGATTTCAAATAAGCATTCGAAGTTTTTATGATCGTTTTGCACTATTAAAATCAACGATTTGAACAAAATCTTCGAAATCATGGGTTCCGCATGACTTACGAATGTTGTAAGTCAGTGTTTAGAAAAGTGTTTGGAATTGCAAAATATTGAAATTCCACAGAGGAAATTGTAATTGTTGATTTGTTGTTTCTTCATGTTGTTCTTCTTCTTCACCGTAGCTGATTTTGCGAATAAATTTCTTTTTTCACAAGAGCTGATTTTGTAAATACATAAATGTTTTTCTTGCAACAGAAATTTTCTAATGAACTTGAGAAGTGCAAATGAAATTTCATCTAATTAAAAACGCATTTTATGGGCGTTGCTTGTGTGAAAATCTTTTCTTTTCCATTTTTCTATACGGTTGCTGCTAATATTAATTAAAATCAATGAATCAACCAACTGAAAGACTATTTTTAGGTTAGAGGAAAAAGCTTGGAGAAAATTTAATGGGGGTTTTAATGCGGTGTCGGTTTTTAATACGGCTAAAATTGAAGTTCTATTTTGACTTTTCATATTAAGTTCGTCATCTGTGACGAGGTCAGTGGACTCGAAATGTCACTTGAATTTGAACCCTAAAACCGCCTACGGGCCGAATAATTAAACTTTCCATTTAATTCAATCATTTTCATTAATATTTTTCGTTAAGAATGTGAGTGAAGCTATTTTTCAAATTATGCTTAATAGCTGGTTTAACAAAGTTTTCCGAGCATTTCCAACACTATAAAATGAATATATCGAGTGTCGAAAATCAGTTTTCGAAGCTGCAGTTCTCGTCGACTGTTTTTGAAATTGAATTAATTGTTTCAATTTACCAGACGCCACATTTACATTCATGCATAGAGAAACGAATTGTGCAATAATAATTGCAATAACAAAAACACACTTTCTTCGCAAGGAACGTGGTGAGTAATCAATAATAAAAGCTGAAAAAACAAGAAATAAACAAAATCCAGAGCGAAACCATATGGTGAGAAAGAATGGAAGAACCTGTTTAGGAGCACAAAACAGCGCAAAAACAACAACGGCTTTCACAACACAGTCGTACACGGTGAAAAATAAACACTGACAAAGCAAACAAAGTATCAGCAACCCATAACAAAAGAATTCAATTACAATAGAAAAAAAAATACAAAGAAGTTGATATGGAACAAAAAACAGCTTTTATTTTTTCTATGTAAAGCAATAAATAAGATTTATTTATTTAACCACATTTAAGTGGAAATCAACACTGTTTTTTATTTATGTTACCAAACAAACAATCAAAACATCTCTAATAATTTAGAATTGTGTTTACAGAAAAGAAATTTCAAATGTTTTCATGATACTCTGTATCGTTCTTTGAAAAGAGTTTTAATTGTCATGACGAACGTCATTACGTAATGCCATCATTAGGCTTTCTAAAATTTCACTCTTTTATCCTGTTATACACAATCCTGCCTCAGAATCGTGAAGATCCCTCCAACGAGTATAAATAAACCGCAACCGGTCTTCGCTAACTAAATTCGTTGAATTCTTTTAAGATTTCTGCTAAATAAAACTGACAAGTGGTTGTCGACCTCTCACAGTGAATGTATTGTGCTCACAAAATGCTTAAAGAACAACGCAATTTAAATGAATATCTCCACTGATGATAATTGTTGAGATTGATTTCGAGATTCGAACTGAAGCTTCTTCTGATCTGCAAGGTCCTGGTATTTCACTACATTTCGAGAATGCAACCAACTACTAAACAACATGAAGCGATATTTCTATTCATACAGATGTGATGGTGTTTAGAATCTCTCGTCATGTTCAGCAATTATCATCGGCAACCTTTCTAGGTTCGCTTAGAAAATGTCTTTTGTCGCATAGCTAGGGAGAGAAGAGAGACTTTACATGTGCCAAAACCAGACACTAAAATAGCACTACGACGACAGCATAAATTAATGCGACACAATGTTCGGCTGACTCCGAAGGGTCCGGATAGACGGCAAATGATTACGTAAGCCAAGCACAGGCTCAACATTAATGGTGTGTTCTGGTTTTTGCCTTCCTTCAATTAATTATAGTAGATGCCGTCCACAAAACGCGGAGCTACATGAGTACATCAGCTGCGAGCGATAGAATTGGAAGGGTCGCGGTGCTTACAAAGTCGTAGTAGTTACAACTGGATTCATGGATTCTCGAAGCATTTACATGAATTGCGCCCTCAGTTTACGTTTTACCGCTTCTTTCATTGCGATTCGTAGGACTCGTACATACAATCGTACATACTGAAGGAAATAAGTGAGACACGTGGTGCTGGAAAAGAGTTTCCTACTCAAAATTAGTTCCCTACACTGAAAAATTGAGGCGATTTTAAATACATCAATAGATTTCAGCATAATTCTGACGTTCAGCTTCACTCTTCGCTTTATAATTTTGTCTCTTATTGTCTCATAAGTTTGATGGATGGGGTTGTAAATTATCTATACCTAAATTCGATGATGAAAATCGTGTTTTTTGAAAGGAATCTCTAACTTGTCATCAATACAACAAGTCAGCTAATTTTCTTGGATACAAATAATGCGAGAAATTCCTATCGAAAAAATTAATTTGCCAAAAAATACTTCGATGAATCGATTGACAACGTGAGACAACAACGACGAATATAGCAAAAATTTACAAGTGCATGCTAAGTTAAATGAAAGTAAATAAAAGAGTTAAATGAAAGTAAATAAAAGAGTCAAATGAAATTAAATAAAAGATCACAATTAAAACAAAAATTTAGGAAACAAACGCGTTTTTGCAACGCGTTTCAATTGCAGACTGACATCGCACATTTTCGCCTGGAATGAGGTGTCGTTTTTTTTCTCAGTGCACGAATCGCACGAAATTCACCATTCAAGCGAACTCGGCGAACAAGCAGTCAAGCAGAAGGCGAGTCAAGAAAAAAATCATTGCAGAGCCTGCAAGACGAAGGCAGGTTTTGTCTATGAGTCACGCTGACATTTATCGGAATCTAAAATTATTTAATGTTCAGCTTGAAACACTGGCTACTCTATTTATGAAATTCTTGAGAGAAATTATTAAGGGCGCAGAATTGTGTTTATTTTGAGGATTCCTGAGGAATTCAGAATTCTGGTTCTTGCTTTCACATTCCGTGCTGAGGCACTTGAGTATGTATTTCGAGAGTTCTTCCTAAGCAATTACAAAATAGTTAGTTATAATAATAATATTCTCTTGTGATTTTATATAATTCACATCCGCATCTTTCGCTTGGATTTATTTCATTATATTTCTTGTATTCAAGATGATTTTATTTATGTTTGCACTTGTTATTTTGTATTTTAAAACTTCAAAATGAGGTAATTTTAGTTTCGTTGGAAATTGAATGTGTTTCCAGTTTTCCAGTTTAATTCCTTGTTTTCTCACTCACACTGCTCTGGAAGGAGCGGACGAACATCATTGTTTGAAATTTGATATTAATTAATCCGTTTCGCCTTCTATTACATTTTAATTAAATTTTTCAGTTGAAAGAATTCACAAGAAGCAAATGTACACACACACACACACACATACACAAACACACTATTCACCGCGATGACGCGTCCAACCAACAAACGATTTCGATAGCGACGAACCGACGACTAAAATAAAAAATCGGAAAATTTTGCGCAGACATCGTGAAAATTCAGCTGAGAGCGTAGTTTTCCCTACCTTCTTCCCGTATATTGTTTGTTGTTGCTGCTGTTCGCATTACCGTTGGCGTCAGCAGTATTGTTGTAGCTGTTTCTGGTTTTTGTTTTTGCCTTCGCTGTACCATTCATTGTTAAAAGCTGAGAAAGAGCAGAAGCGGGAGCACTGAAGAGCGGCGAGCAGCTGAATTGCCGAGAAATGAGAATATTGAGCCAAAACGTGACAACTCTGGTTGTTACTATTTTAAGTTCCATGAAAATACTAGTTTTTTGTGTTTTCCCTATATTCCTGCCTCGCACTAGACACCGCCGCGGGTCTAGCTGGCCATCACGGTTGGCCCTTGCGAGTCAAAATATACCGTGAAACACACTAGAAATCAGCGGCGGTGAAGAGTCGCTTGAAATGCATAACCGCTTAAATGCAAATTCGACCTTTTCTCACCAATTTCCCTTGAAACAATTCATCTAATAATCGAACAAGACGAAGCAATCGAGCAAATGATTAGTCCTCTCGATTAATAAAACCATTTGAACAGCAGTAACGAAAGATAATCAATATTTCGGCGGTGTTTCTTGAAGTTTTGTTTCATGGGAAGCCGAACTTCCCGGCGGATGTTTCGATTGAGATCCTATTTTGAACACTCGTTTGGAAATATAAGTCTATGTGTTTCTATATAATTCCTATATTCCCACTCGTCTGTAAATAGTAAAGGCAACGCTTTTCAATTGCGCACGCGAATCAGAAGTTCGTTTGCATATCCATCACTTGAATTTGGCTCTTAATTCATTTTTCCCCTTAAGGCAGCGACCAAGAGCACGTCAAGCTTTTTACGGTACACATCATTGCAACATTGTATGATTGTATGATTGTATGCAGCAAGTGAAGCAGCTTTGTTGGCCATAACAAAACCACACTAAAAACAATTTCTCTCTAAATTTATAAAAATGAAATACATGTGTGGTTGCAGATTTCCGTTTGACATTTATTATTGCTCTTCGAGCGAGTTTGCGCTCTCTTCTAGCAGATGTCACCAGTGGATGTCAACAAGAAGAAATGTCAAAAATAAGAAAATATATAATTCTATAAGGAAGAAGAGCAAACAAAAACATAAATAGAGATTACTTTGCAGAGCGCCGTTAACGTACCATTTCATCTCACTTTTAAACAAAATTTTAACTCTCTCAATCTGTTGAGCTTCGAAAAAGTAACGTTTGAAGAGACGAACGAGTGAGCGGCTTGCATGCCAACTCACCACACCGCAGGTGGGGAGTTTTGTGTTTAAGAAATAAACAGTCAAATGCAGATTCTTTGAATTCAAATTTGTGAGAGCTACAAAACACTCTGCCGCGTCTCTCTCTCAGCAGAAGCGTAACAAAGCTCCAGTTAAAAAAAAATGCAGAGTTTTTCTGCTTCAACTTGTGACAACCAAGTGAAGTTGTTGCAGTTGTACCGAGAGTGACCGACCGACCGAACGACCGACCGGCCGGACCTTTGAGACTTCGCTCGGTCAGGCGGTTGAATGAGGTTATGTAATGTCGCGTTGTTGTAGTTATTGATGTTGTTCTTGCTGCGGCGGTTACCGCATTGTTTTTGTTTGCTCTCCTTGTTCGCAGTGATTTGGACTTTTGCGACTTCACCTTCAAGTCAAACAAAAAACGTGTATTAATTTGATTCCGCTCAATGCACGTTTCGATGGATGTGGTAAATGGAGCGAACCAGTTTTTGGTTGCCTTTTGTTTCTATTAAGCAAAACGCAATTAATAATGGCTTTTGATTCACAGACCTTAATATGCTGGTATTATTTTGTTGAGTGAAGTAGTTTGCCAATTAAACTGAATTGTATTTATTATCTGAATTTCGAATTTCTGAGCTAATTTAGTTTACTGTGTAAATCCACGCTGAGATCTCGTTTTTGGATTGATCTGAAATCTCATTCGAATTGCTAAGAATTGCAAGTTTTTATGTATGCGATGAAGTGATTTCGCCTTCCTGGATTTCGGGAAATACCGACTACCGACCGGATTAATCATCAGCACTTGAATGCGACTGCCATGTGTTGGTTGAACCGTCGTCGTATCAGTCAAGCAGCGAGTGTGAGTCAAACTGACGCGTCAGTCGGTGGGAGTGGCGAATGTAATCTCGTGTATGACGTCTAGTCGTACCCGTCAAGAGCGCGGCCATCCAAATAACATTCCAGCACCCTACACCACCCACTACAGTTCGAACAATCATTGGCAAGTGCTGTGAATTTTGAATTTCGAGTTTCAATTAACATCGGAATTATTTGAATGAATGGCAATGACGAGTCGATGACACGAGTGAGGTTTGTCGATGATGCACCGAGTTCGCGAGTAAGGAATTTGAGGATCTTCAGTCAGGCGTGTCTCACGCGTGGTGGATCTCCGCGAGCGGGAAGGGGGAGGCGTCTCGGCCGACGCCCGCCAGTTTCAATACCAAGTTGACGACACACGAAGGCAGGCGAAAACGCATTCGAAACGCGAAAATGGCTTCCAAGCGAAAACAAGGCGTTCGTACGTCGACTACAATGTTTTCGTTTGGCCATTTGCGAGTGATCCACATAATTGGCCTTGGATTGCTAATCAGCTTCCAGACCGTGCCATCCGGACCCCGACCGGCCCCTCGTAGCAGAAATAGTACGAGAATACCACCTAAATAGTTCTACTCACGGTTATGCTGCTCCGGTTGAGTTTTTGTTCCCATTATGGATTCGTTCGATGTTGTTGTTGCCGAACGCCGCGTTCTTCTTTTACGACTGCTATTTCGGCAAAAGTTGAAGGCACAAGAATTCCGTAGGTAGGCGTGGTCGTCTCTCCTCCAGACGATATAACGGCACTTTTACTCCACTCTTTCGTTTCTTTTGCTTTATAATATTTTACACTTGTAGTGGAGTTATTTGTGTTTTATTTAAATGATCTTTGCAACGAATTATTATTGGTCACTTTTTTCCTATTACTCGAACAATAAAAATGTGTAGATTTCAGTTATTTGATGGATTTCCAAGATTTCATTTTACTTTGCATTAAATTTAAGTACTGTTCACTCCTTTTCTCAAGAGATTTTGGTAATATAGTACATCGATATTTAGCACTTTATTACTGAATACAGAGGAAACTATGATTTTGATTTCGATTTTGATTTCGATTTTGATTTTGATTTCGATTTTGATTATCGTTCGGTTGCCTTTTCGGTCTTCAAAGTTCCATTCAGCTTTCTATTGCTCTTGATTCCCGGTGGTTCATCTACTTCCCCGGTGGTCGCGGCTTGAGCGGCGGAGCTCTACTGCGATTGCGACTAATCGTTGGAGTCAAGCGTAATGCGATGCGACAATCCATGAGCGCGTTCGGGGGACAGATGTGGGCTGGAAGGGAGAAGCAGCAATTAAAATGGAATAATTAATTTCATGCTACACAATTTTGAGTACATAGTTCTCCGGAAAGCCTAGTTCCACCATTCCGAAAGTGTCTCTTGATTTCAAACCTCTGAAAACTCGGTTCACATTACATTTCAGAATTGTTTTGATATACAAAAATCAGCTTAATCCAATTTCAAAGTTCACTATATAATTATGAACTTTTTTGCTAATAATCATTGGCAATTAATTAGAAGTAATTAATATTAATAATTGCTAATAAAGACGAGTTCTTGCTGCCCACGAATGAGAATGCAGTAGCTCTGGACTTGTTTTAGTAATTCAGAAACTGGTCTATAAAACACCTCGTGTGTTAACTCGTCTATTACAGTTCTTAAATTTAGAAATTACTGAAAATCAGGTTTTCTTCCCATACAAATATCGCTCGAAAACTATCACACTGATGAGTTTCTTTAGAAAATTGTAAAACTATCTGACAGGAATGAAATATGGATCACTTTGAATATTTTTAGTTATAAATGTGCATCATATAAATTGTATAAAAAAAAGACTTTGCTGAACATGTTTTGCAGCTTTCATACTGCAAATGATTGTTTTAAATGCTCTATCATCGCTAAATATTTACAAGCTGCGACGTTAACGCTTGATATTCCGTTGACAGAACCTGTTGACCCAGAGGCGGAGAGGCACAAACACCCGAGATACGGTGGATATCTTACACGCTTGTGCCTCTTATCTAAATTATCTTATATATCTTCTCTATTGCCAGGTTTCTTCGCAATACAAAGCCAAACAAACAAAGAGAAGAGAACTCCTCAGCATGCAATTTTTCCACTCCCGTTTTGCAAATCCATTTTGCAAACTATTAATAAAATATCTCTAGTTTGTTAGTTTCAGACGGCCTTTTACAGTCGAGCGGGTATCTTATTTTCTCCAATGAATTCGGGATGGTAGTCGCAATAGGGAAAAAACGATAACTCGAGACGATAATCTCGTTCGAGACGTCTTCCAATGAACACGATAATAGAACTCAACAGCCTTTTCTAGCCAAGATGATAATCGAGATCAAAGCCACAGTCGCTTTGTCTCACCTCTCATTCGAGGCGATAATCGCAAAAGCGACGGATTTCTCACTTGAGACCTTAAACGAGTCTCGATACTTTCAGCGGTAACTGAATACTTTACAATCTACTAAAATAGCTACTCGGAATATAAAACCATAGATTTGATGGGATTCTTGTTAGAATTTGGAATCGATTGAGAGGCTATTGTAAGACTTGTCGGTCGTGTATGTCGGCTAAAGGGGAATAATAAATTACAAGAAAGAGGATGTCAATACACAACAACAGCAATGACTAATAATCAGAGTAATGCTACGAAATGCCTTTATTACTTGCAATTAATATTTTTGCAGCAATATACAAAAAATATCTGATTGGGGAAGATAAAGTATCTGCTGATATTGCTTGTGTACTTCTACGTGCGGTGATACTGTGGGTAACTCATGAATATCTACATACATACGTACACGGCTATACCGGCGTTCATATGTATTCAATTTGCCTTCACGTAATTAATGAAGTTTAACCTTTAACTAGACAGCAGTAGCACAGTTACATGGTAAGAAAAACCCTCTAATCGGAGCCCTTTAAATATTGAATTCACGTACAATTCCACACACACAAGGTTTTGTTAGCCATTAAAGTCTTAATAGTTTTTTACCATTTCTACCATTTCTACCCAAATATTTGATTCTCTTTTACAATTGATCGGTATTTAGATCTCAGATGGTCTCGGTGGAAGGAACTAAACGCGTTACTTGGAAACTTGTCCCCACCATCCACAAAGCTATAAAGTTACCTTTTATCTGTCTCCACCGCGCTATAAAGTTGTATAAAAGGCATTTGTTAGCTTTTAGTTTTTGACTTTTTATCATTCTCCATCGTCGTCGGAATGTGCGAACTTTGCGAACGCTACACGCTGCTTCATGCCACGACTTGATGAAGGCGTGTAGATTGGCGTCCCATTACAACGCGGCCTCTAATAGAGAAGCTCACGCCGCTTCCCTCGGAATGCCGCTTCTGCCCGTAGGCGGCACCGAACTATTGGTCTTTTTTTTATTAGAAGCACCGAAGCTACATTTAGCATCAAAACCAATAGTCGCGATCACGTACAGCTTGTTCGATGAAGGGAAATACATGTCTCGACCTTGAATTCCTTTCAGGGGTCAATAAAATACAATTTAACAAGATTTCTATTTAGTGTTGGGGTGGTGAAGGCGGGGGTTCGGGGGGAGAGAAGGGGTTAAGTTGAAATTCCGATTCCGGAAGTGCGTGATGGCGAAGAGCAAAAAAATACCCCAAACTTTAATGGTTATTTCATTTTTTTCTCTCTTATTTCTTGTAAGTTTTTGTTTTTCAGCTGAAGACTTCACCTTTTTCTCGATTCTTTTTTATGATTATCAGCATGAAATCGAGAATTTGTTCAGCTCCGTTCATAAAAACTTCAATTCAGCCCCGAAATGTAACTAAGAAACAAAACCTGATGTTTCATTCGTAAAAAGGTTCACCAACGCACAAGAAAAAAACAGCCGACTTAGTGTGAGAATTAGTGTGAGACGCCGAAGTCGCAGGATCGAATCGCCGTGAATGAATGGCGTTGTTTTTGAATTTCTTGAAAAACGATGTTGAAAACAGAAGCACGAGACCTTCTCACATCAAATCGGGGAAAAACTGTAATTATTGTATCGTACATTCATTGAATATTGGCGTCCGTTGTCAAGCTATTTGCACGCTTTCAAAGTTTCAGTTATAGTTTCAGTTTCAGTTTCAGTTAAATGAAACGAAATTATCACCGCTAAAGGTGGCGGAGGAGAGGCGATCATAATGGCGTCATATGTTTCATGTCCTCCCCTTCCAACCCCTCGCATGCTATTGAAACATAAAATCTCAACGCACTCCACAGCGAGAGTAATTAAAAGCAACCTGAAGAGGCACAACCCATCCGAGAGAGACTTTTTGTGGTCGAATGGTGGGGTGGGGCGGTGGTAGGATAGTAGGGAGGAAGCAAGGTAGGGAGGGAGGGAGGGGTAGGTAGGTGGGAGCAATGGTAAGGATACTTGAAAGTGCTAATATTGCCGCAATGCCATCATAACTTCTTTCGGAGTGTTTTATGGGACCATAACCTCCCTCCAGCTGCCCTTTGCATTACCCTCGAAATACAGCAAAAAAACGCGTTTTCGTGCTGTGACATTATTATTTTTTTATGCTTCAATTGTTTTTCATCCCTACGAGGACTATTTTCAATTTGGAATTCAAGCGACTTTTATGATGATGATGATGATGAACATCGTGATGTTGCTTTGCTATGTAAATGGAAATCACACAAGAATTACGTAAAAGAAGCAGTTGACCTAATAAGAAAATTGATTTTAGGTCACTCAAGCTGAATTTCGGGTACTATTAAACTAAAGAAATAACTTCAATTAGAAAGAGAAATACGTGATCGTTGTATGCTTCAGAATCGGTCTGAAATATTGAGAAAACTTGTTTGATCGCAGCAAAGACATCATTCGCGAGCCGAACAACATTAAAAGCTGCAGATCTGAATAGCTGAAAGTTTGTCTGATTTGCTGTTCGCCTTAACGATATCGTGTGTGATATATAAATGTATGTATATTCAAGTAGATAATACTCGCACCTAACTCCGACTGCAGTAAGCGGCTTTCAATATTCGTTTTCAAGTCTGTTTTTGAAGCTTTGAAGTCGAAGTAGTCGACGCAAACAAATATTAATCATTTACACATAAAACAGAAGGGAAATATATATAGTTTTGAAAACATTCGTTGTTCGGTGTTGCCTTCAAATGAAATTTGTATTATTGTGTCATATTAGTCACAGTCAATGACATAGAAGTGTCGAAAGCTGTTTCTGGTCTGTGAGGTGATACATCAGACCAGAATCAGAAATGATATAACTTTTTTTTTTCAAAGTAATTTTCTTTATCGAAGCAAATAAACGCGATTAACTTGAACACATTGGCAACACATGTTGCATTAAATCACGTAATACACATGTGTATCGCTGTAAAATCTTAATTTTAATGTGAAAACGCAAAATATCACGTCAGTGCTAATGTTGTTTTCACTAAAACACGCAGACTTTACTATATGTAAAAAAAAAATCTTCTACTATATAAAAGTTGGCTTTCGTCGCTAGCGGATAACTGACGCTGACGTTGTTGTAACATGTAAACATCTAATTATATCACGAAAATGAGAAAGAATTCACGTGGACACGAGTGTTATCTCGATTCTGAGTATTATCTAGTTAACGTGCGGTGCGACGGCGAATGTTTAGGGCGCGTTTTGGCGAATGTAATTTTCTTATTAGCTTTTTAAGTCTAATCTTTGAAAGTAATTGTTTTATGTGGCTTGCTATTGTTGTTGTGCTCGTTGTTGTCGTGCTCGTTGTTGTTGCTGCTGCTGTGGTCATTGTTTTTGTCGTTGTTAACCTACTTTAGTTCGAGCATAATTAGTGAACTTGTTTTTTTGTTATTTTGTTATTTTCGTACTTGCACGTGCAGCGTGAAGAGACACCGATTATCCAAAGTGAACCTCCCGACACTGGAAACGGTGGAGCACTGGAACTCAATACAGTGGCTCCCAAATGCGTGGCATAAAAGTTGATTCTGAGTAAATTGAAGTTTTCATTTGAATTTAGACGTTTCAGCTAACTTGGCAGTTTTTTGTTCAATCCAGAAGTTTTAAACAGCGCAGGGCATCCAGAGAGGGAGAGAGGGAGAGAGAGAGCGAATTGGGGGAGTTGCTTCAAATGCTCTCACTGAAATGCTCTCACTGGGGAACCACTGCGCTAGATATCAGTGAAGTAGAAAGTACTTCACCTGCGTTACTCTAAGTCGTGGGCAATGTGAGAGCTTTTTTCCGCATTCAAACTAATTTAAATAGCAGTTGACATCGATTGTGACGGGTACTACAAAAACGTTGGCGTCGACCTGAATGGGGCGAGAGTACTCACGTATCACCGAGAGAGGGAATCCGCTCTCGACAGCGGAGAAGAAAACACAATGTTTCCGAGTGATAACACAAAATCCCGCTCACGTCTCAGTTCCAAGTGCTTCTGCGAGTATTTCGCTATGTAAATTTTTCAGTTATATATGTTAATAAATTTGTTTAGCATACATTAGTGGGCTGGTGGCAGAAACTAAAGCCAAAATTAGCGGAATTTTACTCTACTGTCAGGGAAATATCGTAAATTGGCCTCCGCATCCAGCGGTCGAAACGTCACTTTTGATTTTACGAAAGCGAAAACCTGAACACACCGTCGTGTGACGCAGTAAAAATTAATGCTTGTGACTTGCAAAATGCTTGACTTGGCTTTTCATGCGCTTGACGTAACAGTGGCGGGAGTTGTTAGTTTTACAAGGGGAGCTTAAGAAGGTGGCAAAATACCCCGCCTCTCCCCACAGCCACCGTTTGTATAAAAACCGAATACACAATCCCGTTGCAACGCGTTGCAGCGGCACGAATGAAATAATTGATTTCAAATGAAGTTGAAATTCCATATGAAATCATTGCATTGACCTACTTGTGCGAGTTGTTTATCCCTCCGGAGGCGAAGTGAGAACGCTAGGAAACGAGAAAAGTGCCGTCCGAAAAAGGCAGTCGACAGGACACTGTATTCAATTTCCTCATTCATTGTCCTTCCCTCAATGTAATTATAAAATAACAACAAAGCAACACGCTATCGCGGCTGATGTCCGGTCCGCTCCGCTCCGGTCCGCTCCGCTCCGCTCCGGTCCGCTCATGTTGTTCGATATACTCGTGCATTCACACCGACACCGAAAGCTTCGTTGGGCGTGTGTTTGTGTGGCACAGTAATCGCATTTCATTACCAAGCCCATCAGAAACGACCGCGAACTTCAAATGCCTGTGTGCGTGTGTGTGTGTGTGTGTGTGTGCGTGTGTGTGGCCATGTAGAATGGGGAATGACATGCCATGACATGCCATGACTTTGACCAGCCTGGCCAGATCGATAGAGATTGCAATGAAATCAATTTTTACAATCTTATGAATGCCAGTTGACTTTAGACTTGCAAGAAATACACTGAATTCCAGAACGTTAAAAGGGATCAAAGGGATAGTCAAGATATTTGATGAGTGTTATAACATTTACAGTCGAAGTTGTGGAAGGACCAGCATTCGAATCGAAAGTTTGATGGCTTGAGTGTAAAAGATGTTGACTTCTTTTGGGCGACACTGAATTGCATGTCCTCCTCCCCATTAGAGCCAAATTTGAATATTTGGTTATGCGATTTCGTGAAATTCGAAAGTCTAAAGGCAACAATTCGACATTTCGCGTGATCGCAATGATACAGAGCAATAAATCTCGTTAATTCTCTGTGAAAGTCAAAATTATTTGGGTGTCTTGATACTTTCGGGAAGAAGGAATTTTGATTTTTTTGTGGAATAAAAGTTTAAGGTGTTTTTGAGTTATAAAAAACCTATTCTAAATTCAAATTCAAATGACATCGATATCGATGTCGATAATTGCTGGTTTTAAAGAGTTAATTAAGTGTTTCCCGTAAATCCCATTAAACTTCAGCTACGTTTTTCCCATGATCGTGGGGTAACTCAACCGTCGTGAAGTCGTATAGTCAAGATAAATTGAAAATTTTAATGTGTATCATTAACCGCAACCGAAAGAAACGCAATTGATTTGGGTCGGAAAAACAATTCAAGTAAATTGGTTATTCAACTAGTAATTTTTACTTTTAAAGTGTGTCATACGTGTGTTCTTCCGTATTTGTCACCACCACCGCCGCCACCGTCACCGTCACCGTCACCGCCACCGCCACCGCCACCGCCACCGCCACCGCCACCGCCACCGTCACCGCCACCGCCGCCACCGCCACCGTCACCGTCACCGTCATTCCCCGTTCCGTGTGTCATTCTGAAGTTATCGTGGCATTACAACTGCCATTATTCGAACCACTCACTGCAGAACCACACATCGCTTCTCAATCGTTGGTCAATCGTTGGACATTCTTGCGAAAAATGTCATCCGCAGTGCTATCGCTCGATGCGAAGCCGAACTGTAATGAATTCCCATTATTAACAATGCATGGGGGGAAAAGTGAAGAAATCCGTTTCGCCAACTAATAATTACAGGAAACTCATTTTCCTCAACCAACGTCTCCTGTTTGAGAAAATTTACATGTGGAAAATCTCATTCCAAAGTCGACTTGCCTTCGAAGAGGGAGCAAAAAGTGTCTCCGATTAATAGTCTCCGACTCGAGGCGCATTTTATCGATTTCTTAAGTCGATCGAAACTACAAAAATGTTTGGTAATTCAGAGCAATGAAGTCGCCGGTGATTCCGTCCGATGATGGAGTGGAATACGACGACGACGAGCAAAGAGCACGGAACGCATTGTGTGGCTCGACATTGAAAACATCATCATCACCATCATCGTAGGCGTTGAGTGAATTCATAACGAAGTATTGGCGATTTTGAAGTGTGCGAGATCAATCATGAGAAAGTCACCAACACCAATTTAGGGTTCTACTTGCTGTGTGAGGGAACGAATTTCTCTCACTTCAGTGTCTTCCTTCGTTCTCGTGACGTTTTCGTTTGCACTTTTGCAAGTTTTACGTTGCGGAAAGCTGAGAAAATATGGCCATCTGTTTCTCACTTGAAACGCGAAATTAGATGCAAGATGCGATTCGATCGCTTTTGCTTAGAATTGCACGCTCCGATAGATAGAATTGACATCAATTTCTACCGGTAAATGCGAGGAAGAATCGCTTGTTTCTTGTAATCTCGGTTGGATACTCGGAAATCGCTGAATACTCGGAAATCGCTGAATACTTGGAAATCTCTAAATACGGTAGGACTCTGCAACCCTCTGCAGGTGATTAACAATAATAAAGCGTCACCTTCGATCTACAGAAATTGGGTAACTTTTCGTTAGCGTCAATTTGTTGTTTAGCGAAGTTTTCTGTTTACATTCTAAATGCAAATAAAGTAGAAATAAAAGTGGAGAAAAGTGAAATAATAAGAAAATAGTGTAAAACAACGAGAACATTTTCAATTAACAGCATTCATGACGACATTAAAACGGGAACAACGAAAGCGCAAATTAAACAAGAAAAGCAATTTCTCGCATCATAAATACTTTGCAAAATATCGTACCTCGCGAAGTTACCTTGCGAAGCGTCAATTGTTTGCACTTTGCGAGCTGAAACGAAGTCAGAGGTTAGCAAATTTATAACGGAGACGCGAAGACAAGAACTGCAGCTGCGACGCGACGCGACGCGACGATCGGGCTGAAGTGGTGCGGCGAAGTGGTGTGGCGAATTGGTGCGGTGAATTGGTGCGGTGAAGTGGTGCGGTGAAGTGGTGCGGTGAAGTGGTGCGGCGAAGTAGAGCGGCGAAGTGGCGGAGAGTACGCGAGATTTATTTGTTGCAAAGAGAAGATCAAGAATTTCACACGGACTTCAGAGTTTTCTTTTTACTTTGAAATTCTTCAAGATTCCCTTTTTCAAAAAAATCAAAAAAGGAAAAACGCCTTCTCAAGTTGAAAGATTTGTCCATTACTATGAACTGCATAAGTTGAAAAATACAATTCACCTCAAAACGCGGTGTTTGCGACCTCGTTTTTGGTCGCAAAACGTTCGTCAGAAAATCACAGAAACTTTCAATGAAATTGGCAAATTGATGACTTGAGCTCTACAAAGTGGCTAACTAGGGATGCGTGCAAGTATGTGTGTGTGTGTGTGTGTGCGTGCGTATGAAGATGAGACGAAGTATGAATAATAAGAGTTGAAAAATACACAAAACTTTCGCTGTGAAACGAGTTTGTACGGCTGAGAAACTGTTAAAAACTTCAATATTAATGAATCTCCACTAATTTGGGGTGGCCAATTGCACACACACACACACAACAGTTAGTCACAACTTCCTGGTTAAGCCGAATCTAGATTACGATTGCCTGCATTTCGCGCGCGACTGCCAGACAATCGTCAACCGACCAGCGATTCGTCCAGCGATTCGTTTCTCATCAAATTAATGAAAAAGCAGCAACTGAAGTTATTAGAATCAACGCATTACCTTGTAATGGATTTGCGAGCCCGCAACATGAAACGAAGCATCAGTTAACGCGTTCTGGCCGTGTTAGCGAAACAAGTTGTTGCTGCTTGCTGCAGACTGCGTTGTTGTTGTTGTTGCTGCTTTTGATTGTACAATACAATTCTTGTTGCTGCTCATACTGAATTTGTTGTTCTTCTTCTGTTTGCTTTGGCAGATCTTGCCAACACTGATGTTGTTCTCTTCTTGTTATCTCTCTGTTGTTGTTGTTGCTGTTGTTGCTGCTGCTGTTGTTGCTGTTGTTGTTGTTGCTGTTGTTGTTGTTAACAAATTAAAGACAGAGAGTCTCCTCGAGTCGAATTCCATCGAAGTTCGTTGTTAGTAAAGCGAGCGAAGCAACCGCAAAACAGAAGATACAAAATTTCAGCATTAACTGGCTTCGAGCCGCAAGCATTTTGTTGTGCGCTGCTTTTTAACCACGTTTAGAGCGCTAACTTTGGCCAAACTGAAAATTTCATTTTACGTTTCACTTAAATATTTTTGAATTTCTTCTCTCGTGAAAAAGCAACAAAGAAAACTGTCACTTTTTAAAAGAATCTCATTTCGTTTCTGTTTTTTTTTTTTTTTTTGTTTCTTTTTATTACTCAAAATATTTTATAAACAATTTTTTTACATTTTTTTTTAAAAATTTAATTTACATCATTTCCGGCATTTCAAAGCGAAATCTTTGAGTTGCACTTGATTAACTTTTTTGAATTTGTTTGGTAACTCGTAGCAAACATTTGTTTTCTGCTGCCTCTGAGGAAGCAAGATCCTCAAGAATGAGCCACCGCGCCACGCGTCCAAACGATTACAAACTTCGGCAGCAACTGAGACTTTATAGATTCTCGTAGTCGAGCTCAACGTGAAACACGCTGCGCCGGCAGAAACGGCAGCGACGGCGGCGACGACGGCGGTGGCGTTCGCGGTTCGTTTGTATCGTTCGTTCTTCGTCATTCGTTCGTCTCTGCTGGTTTGCAACAGATTGGATGAGTTGAATCATGGGTTGTAATCAACTTTAGCGCCAACTTACTTGAAGTTGTTGTTGCTTTTTAGTTACCATATTTGTGGAATAATGCGTACAAAATGAATCTAGCCAACATGTGTGTTTTAGCCGACGGCGTTGCTTGCTGAGGACACAAGCAGTCGAAGTCTTCGCTGCGGGCGTAGGTAGCCGCCACTGCTGGGTTCAGAGTTCGGTGTGTGCAGCATTCTCACTTCGGTCGGTCAGTAGGTCTCTTGGAGAGGAAGCAAGCGGCCTCTCTGCTCTCCTTCGCTCACTTGTTCAGGTTTCATGATGTTCTCAAAAGAGCAGAAAGTTCATCCCGCTTTTTATGAAATTCTTTCTCATGCTTTTTCAACAGAGACTAACTTTTCTAACTTTTACTTTTCGAACGGAAATAACCGTTATTTTTCACATGAATGTGATTTTTCGGTTGAATTTGTAATGCAAAAATGATGAGAGAACTAATTAGAACTCTAAAAATCGCAAATAACAGTTGAAAATGGGAAATAATTGTTAATTTTGCATAGAGAATTAGAATTCGAAAAAAACGCATTGTGATTTTTCGCACTTTAATTGAGATAATTAAATATATTGCTCGCTCTCTCTCCTCTCATACACACAACTTAGAAGTATGTATGTAATTCTTATATTCTAATCATTGAAACTTCACTGACTCTCGTCTCGTTTAGTTACTCCAACTCTCTGCTCTACCAAGTTCATCTAGAGAACACGTTTGAGAACGCTGTGTTGTTGTTGTTGTTGCTGGCTTGCCTTGCCTTGCTTTTTCTTTGGATTTCCAGTGCGTGCGGCTCAAAACTCACCTCAACCTGAAGATATTTCGTGTAATTTACTCACGAGGCAGCGGCTCGTAACTAAAAACGACTCGACTGTTCATACTCGCGCAATGAACGTTGAATGTTTGCTTGTGTGCGGCGGTTATCAAGTGATTTTATGTACAAAAACGTAAGTTGCGTCATATTTAATTTGCAGAATTCGAAATTAACTACATATGCGTGTCTTCCACGACTTCAATGCTGTTGTAGATACAGGGAATTTGGATACTGAAATCTGATATCCAATCGCGTGAATAGTTGAGTCTGCCGATTTCACGCCGACGAAATCTTCACAGACTACAGTTTTCCTCAACCCACAAGAGGCGAAATGTGTGAATTTCGTTTGAAAAAGTTGCTGAATTCAACTGTCTATGCAAAAAACGAGTTTATCGTGCAGCGTTGGCAGTAATAATAAAAAAAAATTTAAGTTATTTAGTTGCAGTTTTTGGTACACTTTGGCAATTCGTTTCCAAGTAGAACGGAAAACTCAGCAGAGAAGATGTATCGCGCCTCTTCCGTCGTCACTCACTCGTGATCCTGGCCGACGCAAGCCCGCCTCGATTAGCCATTAAATGAATTTATTGACCAATTAAGAAGTTGAGACCGCCGCAAGTGGATGGGTTGGGCTTCTAAAACTCTTACCTTGGAAAGCTACACTTTCTTGTGTCATTGTTTCCAGACATGACAAGTTGTCACACAAACTGACGACTCTGTCAATTTGACGGCCTCGATATCTAAAACGTTACTTCGGGCAACAAACGCAAGCAAATGCATGCGAAGGATAATTGCGAAATATGAATCGTTTTAGCGCTAGGAATAAAATGATGAAATTGAAATAAAGATTAAAAGTTAAGAGAAAATCGGGTTAATTACACTCCTCAGGAAGCCGTTAATCTAACAGAGGTCCATTCTGTTAGAACTCGAAACTCCGTTAGAACTCGAAACTCTGTTAGAACTCCCTGTTAGAACTCGAAACTCTGTTAGAACTCGAAACCCTGTTAGAACTCCCTGTTAGAACTCGAAACCCTGTTAGAACTCGAAACTCTGTTAGAACTCGAAACTCTGTTAGAACTCGAAACCCTGTTAGAACTTGTGAGAACTGTGTTAAATTCTCTTTCAGGAATTAACTGCAATTTCAATTTCCTCGTCATCTAAAGCCTCGTCAACTGCATTACCGACTAATACTCTCATTAGGTAGCAAGTGCAACAACCGTCACCAATTCAGCCACGGCTACTGTGTTTAGTTAAAACCCTCAGAACCAAAGGTGTTTTTCTCAGCTTACTCTCAGCAGTGAGGTTCATAGCCTGAGTGAAAAAAATGAATAGTTTTAAATCGACTGATCATCAGCTTTATTGAAAATAACAACAGGAGCAATAAATAAATCGGATTTATCTGCCTCCAGTACTTTTAGCTGTAGAGATGCCAACATATTTTAATTCGTAATTTTACCAAATTTAAAGTTTTTTGTAGCTTTGAATAAATATTAAGATAGTTAAAAAATAACTTCAAAATCATTGTGCTACAATTATTTAAAAGAAAAACAAAAAGTTGCAAAAACAAGTAAGTTTACATGACTCTTTAATATTTCCAAACAGTTAAGAAATCATCAAAACCGGGACAGCTTTTAAATGCAATGAAGTTTTTATATTAAAAACACATACCAGTAATTTAATTTAATACTTGTGCCTCGTTGGTATCCCTGCGATGAACTCACCTTTCATTTTTTGACGGTGTGGCAACAAACCGAAATGGTTTACATCTCCAGCTAACTTCCTTTGCATTAGCCAGTTTTAGCTTGTAACAATGAGGCAATTTCACCTTAAAACTCACTGGAGAGGAGTTTCCAGTCTTGTTGTTTTTGTCGATGGCCGAGCACTTGGAGCAGCTTATTGTGGTTACAGAGGAACAGGTCCTCAAAGTTCTCTCCTGGCCGCTGGTCACCGCGGCTGTGGAGCAGGCAATGAAGGCCACCACGCAAACGCAGTGCGAGGCGGCCGACGCCGGAGCTGCCTTCGCCGTTCAGCCAGCACGCACGATCACCAGGGCCTCCGCTGAATCAGAGCTCCTCCTGACGATGCCCTGCTTTGTGGGCAACTACCAGCTGGGGGGGAATCGGGCGCGAGAGCGAGCAGCGACGGATGAAGCTGCAGCTGGCGACGACACCAGGCTGCATAATACTTTGGCCTGCAAGCTGGTCACGTCGTTTCCGCGCAACCAGGAACGTAAGCCCGCACTGCCGAACATTATGGCCCACATCCTGCTGTTCAGCGAGACCACTGGGCGGCTGCGTTGCGTGATGGGCGGCACTCACATCACTGCCTGGCGCACTGCGGCCGCCTCGATTGTGGCCACAAAGTACCTGTATTTCCAACGCGCGTGGGATCAGGAGGAGCTTCGACGCCGTGACGGGGTTACTGTGGCGATAATTGGTTGCGGGGTGCAGGGACGAGCTCATGCGTTTGGCATGTGCCACTCATTCCCGGTGCGAACGCTCCACCTCTGGAACCGCACGACATCCAAGGCCAGTGCTCTGGCGGAAGAGCTGCGCACTGAACTGCACGCGTCCTCCGCATCGGTGGAGGTGGTCGTGGCCGATGGCCCGGCTGCAGCCGTCTCCGAGGCGGACATCATTTGCGTGTGCACATCATCGGCCGAGGCGCTCGTGAGCTGCGACATGCTCAAGCAACCGGGTGTGCACATCAATGGTAGGCGTCGATCGTGGGCGGCTGTGACGATGACTCACGGGTGTTCGCTTCTCTTGTTTCTTGCAGCCATTGGCGCTGGTCAGGTGCACTTTGGCGAGGTCGCCCGGGACGTCTACGCGAAGGCTCTCGTCTACATTGACTACTGGGCGGGCGCGCGGACGGAGCTGAAGGACCTGCCCGGGCAGATTGTCGCGGAAGTCGGCCAGGTCATACTGAAGCGGTCGTATCCACCTGCCAAGTCGATCACTGTCTTCCAATCGCTGGGTGAGTACGGGTCGTTTTGCAATGCAGCTGAAAGCCTGAAACAATCTCGTTAATCCAGGCATGGCCAGCGAGGACGCAACGGTAGCTCAAGCTGTCTACGAGGCTTTGAAAAGCAAAGCTTCCACATCGCACTCGAAGTCTTAACATCCTCAAGTTCTTCCTCTTGCGTTACATACTGTAAATAAACTATAAACATTTCAAAAGACGCTAATCAGGCAGTCAAATGCTAAATATATAATTTACTGATATAATTAATAAGTTTTAATTAATGACAGTTGATTAGAACAAAGATCTCCAGCGGCAACCGGAGACCACAAGGGTTTCAGGCAAGTTTTCAACTTCTTGTCATTCTCGACGGAACTACGCCGGCTTTCGTTCCTCAATTACAGAACAAACCGATTTTTTATCCACAAATTAACAATTTAAAATAGAATTCACCGAAAGATGATTTCGTTCATGGAAGTCGTCGAACTTTTACAAACTTTGCAATAGGTTTACTGCTATTATTTCATATTTAATCGGATTTTGTGGTCTCGTAGATTTGTTGATTATACTCGTAATACCATTTTTCGGCATGGGTGGCTGAATGTATTCGTGGCGTGCCAAGGACATCCATGCGATCCTCCTTGCGATAGGCAAGGCAGCCGCGTATAAAACTCTGCAGAGTGCAAATGTAGACGTGAGTTGCGAAATAGAGTTCCGCTAGCTCAACACCTCACCTTAGCTTCATTGGAGACACTCGGCTTAGAATTTAGCAATTCTATCATTATTTAAAATATTTAGCAATTCTATCATTATTTCTAATATTTTAAGTTTTTCTCAAGCTTAAGCACTTGGTTAATCAAATAGAAAATCAATTGTTGGAGCTACGCGACAATGCCAACGAGAAGTTAAACATTTTAATGAAAAATGCTGTTTACTTTGTTTTTAAATATCGTTTTAAATAAGTTTATTTTTGCCGTTATGTATATCTCATTAATTCAAATTTCTCTTCATGCTTTCAATAGCTACCCTCCTTAGTTATTTAACAATAATTTCATTGAAATTTCTCCATGGAGTGTGAATTTGGATTGGTTTTATTTTAATCGTTCTTTTTTATTATAATTTCATATAATATAATAACTACTTTCAGTATTTATATTTTATTTATATAGAATTTAATTTTAAATTTATAAATAAGGTAATAATTATAATAGTAAAATACTCAACAAATATCTTTATTTTATCTGCAACGTTTGCCTTTCTGCTCTTCTCACGCACTCTTCAAAGGAGCAAATTTGCGTTTAATCTTAAGTTAGTTTATAATATTTAATACATGACATTTAGCATTTCTCAGTAATTCAATCAACAGTTGCATGTGTGGGCAAATTTTCTTTATTCACTTTAAATAAACAAGTCAAATTCTATTGTGAACTGCAGTATTGAGACAAGGAGAAGTGTTTAGTTGGGGGAGAAAAACGCTTCGGCAAGAAGATCGTGAAAAAATATGGAAATGGGTTTCTTTTTCGAAATATACATTTTTCAACGAAATAAGCAAAATTTTATTTGACTGCCGACGAGTAGCGCATGTAGTGAAGTAGACTGAAAAGATGGCTGAGGTTGTCGGAGTCACTGTGGGAACGGATTCAAGCTGCACGATCTGTGCTGAACCAGAGGAAAGGTTGCTTCCAAGCATCCCTCGCTCGCCACTTCCAACTTCCTGCCAACGAAGTACTGAAATAAACATGTCAAATGCAAGATCGAAAGCGACTCGATTCAAATCGAGGACTAATCGACGACTATTCGATTGAAAACAGTTAATAGCTGGATTTCAATCCATCGCAGACTGTTATTAGTCAATTAATCGAAGCAACCGGAGACCACAAGGGTTTTAAGCAAGTTTTCAACTTCTTGTCATTTTCAACGGAACTACGCGGAGTTTCGTTCTTCAGTTACAGAAAAAAAACCGATTTTTTATTTACAAATTAAAAATTTTTAAATTTTTAATTGTATAATAAATAACAATTCACGGTGAGATGTGAAGATTTCGATAGCGAGAAATAAGCCACTCAAATAATTACTATTTTCCAAGTAAACATAGAACAGAATATAAAAATTATTTCGCTCTTGGAAGTCGTCGACATTACAAAAACACAACTTTCTTCAGATGCCTGTTGTCGTTTTTCTAACGACAAACATATTACATCATACATCTCTGCTATCGAAAAGCAGTTGGTTTTTCGTGGAAGTAAAGACGACGAATAGTTGTCGTTTTTTTACAATCCCTGGTCAATAAACAGAGCAAAGTGTGAACTGTGATTTTTGTAGTTTAAGGGGAATTTTATTGAAATTTGTTCTCGCTGCACAAGTCAATTGTTATGTATGCTGTTCAGTAGTTCTATATATGTATGCAAGGAATTTTTGTTTGCTTTTAATTAATGCGGTCATTTGTTTTCTTCTTATTGTTCCGATGTCCGTACTTGTTTTCGAAACTGCACTTTGCTTCAACTGGTCAAAGTCCAACTTAAACATTACATGCAGATATATATATATATAACATTATGTACCTCTGACGTTTACAAACTTTGCAATTGGTTTTCTTCTATTATTTCATATTTAATCTGGTTTTTTGTTGTCTCGTACATTTGTTGATTATACTAGGTGAAGTTTAGAGAGAAATATATTTATACTCTTGTGGTTAAAAAAAAACTAAAACATATAAAAGCAAAATTTACTCATAATTTTTATGTGTAGTTAAATATACTAATTTTATACTTATGCATATGTATTGTAATTAATAATAAAAAAAATTAGGCGAGTTCCTTAACACAAGTTATGTTCATATCATCTTCCTTTGCGTGTTTTTAATGATCTTTGTTTCAAGTTTTAAAATTATTTAACTCTAAAATCTGCAGCGTTCTGTACTTGCTAGATATATTCTCCATATATTAAGCATTCTGAACCTCTAAACCTACGTTATAACTACGTATTAATTTATCGATAATGGTTATGTATGTGATTTCATTTCACTTCCGATTCCTTCTAATTTGGCGCTCGTTATCAATGTTTTTGTGAAACGGCACCAGCAACACGCGTTCCCGAATTTCACGCGCCTGGTATGCTTTGCATTGAGTAACGGGTTTCATATATGCGTCCTTACTTCCGTTTATTATTTGTTCTTCTCAAGAACTTTTGTATGATGGGCCATTAATTTTGTTCTATTCATGCAAGTTCAATAAAAGTAAAAATCCAACTGATTTTTCAGCAAGTAAAAATAGATTAAATTAAAGTTAAAAAAGTTAACAAATGCAGCTGAAATCAAGTGAAACACTGAAGTGTTTCTGGCTTAATATTTTAAAAGACAAGTTGCTGCCGTCAAAAGTTTCGCAGGTATTTTTGCGGTTTTTTATAATGATGATGTTTCGTTTTGCTCCATTCAAAATAAGAGATGCGCAAAAATAAAAATAATCGCCCTCATAACTTTAAGAGAACTTCAAGAGTATCACATTTAAGAATTATTAACAATTATTAAATTTTTAAATTTTTTATGGTGTAAATTAAGCGTCTTCCGACCTCTTTCCGGGACTTGATTCGAAAAGATTCTGCTTTTCAATTAGCATTTAAATCTCTTCGGAAGCAACAGCAGTACGCGGAGGAAGAGGCCAGCATAGCATGATCACAATTCTCTCATCATCTTTTACGTCTGTTGACGGCAGCAGAGTTGTTTCTGGTGTAGTGATGGTGGTGATGCGTTTGCTGTTGCTGCTGAACTTGTACTTGATTGCAGAATTCTTCGAGCAACACTGGAATAGCGACACAATCTTGCATCGTAACACGCAACTGTTGTATGTTGTTGTTATTGTTGTTGCTGCTGCTGCCTTTCTTGGTGCCAATTGTTGGTAAGACAGCAGGAACAGCTGCAGTTTGCTTGCTGCGGCTGCGGCTGCTTCTGTTGCATGTAATTGAAGGAGTTGTCGTGGTTGTCTCAATTTTGTCAACTGATATTTGGCTGAAATTCTGATTCTTTATTGCTTTCTGCAGTCGATTCTGCTTCTGCTGCTGATGGTGTAAATAGTTGTTGTCATCACTAACGACAACTCCGCCGAAGGCTACAGTTCGATCAGCGACGAAAACGAACTCGTATTCATCATCTCCAACAGCAGATGTATTCAGCAGTCCTTTTGTCTGTGTTTTTTGCATTTGTTGCTCTACTGCTGCGTATCCTCCTCCACCTGCTGCTTCTACGCTTCCTTCTCTTCCGACTCCGCCGCCTCCTCCTATTTCGGCAGGCTGTTTTGTATTCTTCTGCTTACGCGTTAACTTCATTAATTAGGAATTTGAATTTCGTTTAGTTAGCTAGGATGAGCTGGATTGATTTAGATTGCCAAACATGCCAGCAGAGAACGACGTCTGCCCAGCTGAACTGACCTGTGAAGCTGATGACTGCTGCTGCTGTTGTTGCTGTTGCTGCTGCTGTTGCTGTTGTTGCTGCTGTTGTTGTTGCTGCGTTAGCGACTGACCGCGGCCATGTTTCGGCATGGGTGGCTGAATGTATTCATGGCGTGCCAAGGAAAAGACATCCATGCGATCCTCTTTGCGATAGGCAAGGCAGCCGCGTATAAAACTCTGCAGAGTGCAAATTTAGAAGTTAGTTGCGAAATAGAGTTACGCTAGCTCAACACCTCACCTTAGCCTCATTGGAGACAGTCGGCTTATTGGAAAATTGAACCTCTGTGGCTTTCAGTATGGTGTTCTCTTCGAGTATAGTAGCTTGCGACTGGTTGTGGCCGAATGGCTTCTTGCCATACAGACACTGGTAGAAAATGACACCGACGCTCCAGACGTCCACCTTGGAGGAGATCTTGGGCGGGTTTTTACCCACAACAAAGCATTCGGGCGGCAGGTACCTAAAGAGAAGACAAGTGAAACGGTTAAGTAGACGAAACTGCTTGGAAAAATTTAATGTAATGTTTTGAAAAAATATTCGAATAAGAAATTGTTCGACAAGTTTCTAGATGACTCCCCCAACCCTTTGTTGCAACTACCTGTTCCCCAAACATACTCACCAATAGGTTCCCGCACCCTGCGATGTCAGATCCATGCCGTGGTCCGGATTGTAGTTCTCATCGTCCATCACTTTGGAAAGACCGAAGTCGGTGATTTTAATTTCGCCGCAAACATTGCCTTCGGTCAGCAGAATGTTGCCCGGCTTCAAGTCGTAGTGTATGACGGGCGGCTTAATCTCATTCAAGTATTTAAGCGCAGAGACAACCTGGCGAGGAGAGCAGGATAGATTTTGAAAACAAGAGCTCAAAATACAGCTGTGTCGCTGCTGACCAGAAGACATCGCTTTTGCTCACCTGCATTATAATGGAACGCGCCTCTCGCTCCGGTATGGTTTTGTGTTGCTTCAAGTAGAAATCCAAGTCGTGTCCATCACAGTATTCGAGCACGGTGCAGAAGGAGTTGGCATCAATTTCAAACACATCGTACAATTTAACCACGCGTGGATGGTCCAGTGCTTTATGTATGTTGTATTCCCGCAGTGCGTGCCTACGATGGGAATGCGAGGTCAGAATACAGCGTTTCGCCTACAAGCCCGGCGGGGTCAACTCACTTGATGTAGTTGGCTTTCTTATCCTCCTTCCAGTCCTTGTTCAGCTGGTGCACCTTGCACGCCACGTACCGCTGCTCCTTTAAGTCGAATGCTTTGTGCACCTCGGAGAAGCCGCCCTTTCCAAGCAGCATAAGCAGCAGGTAGCGGTCATTCAGTACTGGGTGGTTGTTGAAGCGGGACTGAAAAGAACAGAATTCTCGTTATTCTACACACCCGCCCCATAGATTTCGTCGTTCCGACGCACCTGATCTTCATTGAGTATTCTTTTGAGCTCCCGAATGTGCAAATTGCGCTCGCGCTCGAGCTTCTCCATCTCCAACTGCAAGTCTGCGTCCTCCTTCTTCAACGCATTCTGTCTCAGCTTCAAGATCTCGTCGTACTCGTAATACTCTTGCGCTGTGTAGGCGCCGGAAACAGGATCTGGTTTTAGGAACGTTGCTGAATCGGAGCCGCTACCGCTGTTGTCACCGCGGCCAGAGTTGTTGCCGCCTCCGCCGCGATCAGACAGACGATCTCCGCCTCCTCCTCCACCGCCTACACTGCCACCAACGCCAACCGCTCCTCCGTTGTGCAGTAGCTGAGCTTGTGCTGCTTGCGTAGAATTGGAGCGGGCTAAGCCACGTCCACCCAAGCCGCCGCCCAACGTACCTGTAGCTCCTACGCCGCTGTCGGAGGTTAGGCGGTCACAACCAGCAGCCAGCTGCGAAGAGTCATTCGAATTCGAATTCTGCTGCTGATTGTTGCTGCTGTTATTGTTGCGTTTACGGCCCGACTCAGCCGGGCGCTTCTTCATCAGCTGCTTCTTTTGCCGATCGATTTCCTCGCGCTCAGCCGAAATCTCCTCCTGCCGCCTGCTCAGCTCCTGGAAAGCATAGCCGTCGGTCCAATTCTCCTGGAATGTAGCGCCCACACGCTGCGTCACGAACTGTCCCAGACGCAGACGGTTTTGCATGCACTTCTGCCGCGCCTCCTTCTTCTCGATGCTGCTCTTCTCCTTGAGCAGCTTCTTCACCACGTCGATGCACTTGGCGATGTGCGACTTGTGCTGGTCGATGAGTTTCTGATGAGCGACGATCTGGCATTTTTGCTCATCGGACAGTCTTGTCATCTCGTCGAGCTTCGACTTGCTCGACTCGATTTCGGAATCTCGTTCCTGCAGTTCCACGAACGACAGTTCGGTCTGAGTAGATTTCGCTATGGTGCTGGTCGTGGTGGACAGGCTGCTGGCCACGCTGCCCATCAAGCCCGCGGCGTGCTGAAGGCCTGCCGAGCCGCCGCTGCTTAAGGAATTCATTTGCGCCACAACCGCCAGCTGCTGTGATGTGACGACACCGAGCGTCTGCTGCGCTGTGTTCGCTCCGGATGTGGCGGGAAGAGTCTGCTGTTGCTGCTGTGGCATTGGCGGTGGTGGCGGGCCAACACCTGTGCTGCTTAGCATCGAGGGGACGCCAACAGGCACAACGGACCCGATGCAGTTGGATGTCAGCACGCTCACCATTGGCGCTTGCGGAGGAACCATCGCATTGGAAGCCTGCTGCTGCTGCTGCTGTTGACGCTGCTGCTTCGCGTTTGTCGTGGCGGCGCCGTAATGAAACTCTGGGGGCTGCGTGGTGGGTGTCGGCACTCCACTCACGCTTATCTGCTGTTGCGGACTAGGTGGATACATCGGATAGTTGTTGGAGGCGCCTGCAGTGGGCATACCTGCCACCTGTTGCGGCTGCTGCTGTGTCGAGGGGCTCTTGGAGCCGCCGCTGTGTTGCCGCATGGGACTGTTGGTGGCGCCTCCTGCTGCGACCACGTTGTGCTTATTGAAGTAGTCGTTGATCTTCTTGTTGTCGCTGCCACTGCCGCCTTGCGACAGGAGGCGTGCGTTTTTACCGCTGCCAGTCATGTTGAGTCGCTCCGATTGCTGGGCGCCCAAAGTCAATGACAGGTTGGATTTGTTTAGTTGCTGTTGAGCATTGTTAAGGCCGAAGCCAATGTTGTTTTTGGAGGCTTTGGCATTGCAGACTTGATTTCCACTGTTGCCAATAAGACCTCCACCACCACCACCGCTGTCATCAGCTTGGGGCGGCGGCAGTTTTCGCTTCCGTTTGCGTTCAGTTGGGGTGCGAGGCAATTTCTCGATGCGTCCGCTGCCGGCGGTTGCGCTATTGTGTTGCTGCTGCTGATGCTGTGCTTGCTGAAGCTGCTGCTGATGTTGCTGCTGCTGATGTTGCTGGTGCTGCTGAGGGCCTGCGGTTCCCATGGCGTCTTGTCCAACACCTCCAGAGCTGTTCATCATGTTGCCCACACCTTGAGCACCGTTGTTTGATAAAAGACCGATTTGGTTCGGAATCGCGGATCCGCTTAACATGTCAGGAACATCTTTGTCGCTGTGGGATGAGCCTGTGCTCATATTCGAGTCAGGATTACTACTCTGCCCACCGCTGTGGTGCTGATGTTGCTGGCGCGAATGTTGTGGTTGATGTGGTTGCAGTGGATGTTGTTGATGATGATTCGCCAAGGTATGATGTTGCTGCTGCTGGTGATGTTGTGAAATATGCTGTTGCTGAGATTGATGTTGTTGCAATTGAAGTTGATGCTGCTGCTGTTGCGTCGCTTGTAAATGCTGTTGCTGCTGCTGCTGCAGTTGTGACAAATGCTGTTGCTGCTGTTGTTGTTGCTGCTGCTGTTGTTGTGTTGACTGTGTCTGCTGCGGTTGTTGGTTAAGATGCGCTGCAAAATGATGTGACTGATGATGATGGCTTATGGTAGACGAGGTCTGTGGTGCCATCTGCAGCTGAGCGCCGGCTGACATCTAGGAAAAAACAGACAAAGATGGATATTAGAATCGAGTTGATATGTTTCTCTTCGATAGATGATTACAAATTTGGATAATAATAGAAGTTAACAGTTTTTATTCAATTTGAAATTTCATTATGTTGTAAATCTCAGGGTTTTGTTCTGTAACTCAACGTGAGGGCTTTACGTTCGTCTATCAAACAGTCACTTCGTCTTTTATTTGGTATTTTCTAAAGGCCAGATTCTGAAAAGTCACTTTCGTCTGGTTTCGTCTACTTTCGCCTTAAAGCAAGCTGTCGTCTGGAGGTTTTTTGTTTTGAATGTGAGGTAACTGAAACGAAATTCATGTGTGGTAACTGAAACGTACCAGCGAGGCAGGCTTGGTCAAATTTTGACCAAGTGCTTGCGGTATTTTCGGTTAATTTTCATTCATTATTTCGCGTTATCAGTTTCATTTTGCTATGTGCAAGGAAGGTATTTGTGAACAGTAGAAAAATATATTTGTTGAAGAAATTTTGTTAAAAAGGGGAGGGGTGGCGGCCCCTCAATGAAAATGTGCTGTCCACTTTGGAGCAAACCGTTGCAAGCATTTTCCTTTTACGAGCATTGGCTTCACCAATGGTCCCTCTTCGATGTAGGAGGGAAAGCAATTAGAAGGCAGGAAGACACTAGCGGCGAAGCAACCACCACTTATACCACCAACTTCTGTAGCACTGCAATCGGAAATGTTGGAGGAAGCATTTTATGAACTTTTAGCAGAGACATCGGGCAGAAAAGGTCTATGTACCAGAAACTATTAATAGAACCATAAGCATACAGCAAAAACAACTTTTATTGATTGACAGTGGTGGAGGAGCTAGAATATAAAAATGTAGATAATTCAACCTGAGCGAAATAAAATACGATAACGGGTATATTTATATTTTAAAATTCTTGTTTCGATAACTTTTCAGTTTAGCTTTGTTTCTACGTCAGATATTTGGACAAAAAAACAATTTTATTGAGTATTGTACTTCCTTCGAGGGTAGGGTACAATAATGCTAGCTAATAATTAGTATTACAAAAAAGTATAAAACAAATATCTAAAATATTTATTTCACTTTGTTCTTCCGTTAGTAACGCAGAGAAGGAGACGAGATAAAAGTATAGATATAGAAAAGTATATATTCTTGCTCAGCGTCACCTCCTGAATCGATTTAGCCCTGTCCGTCCGTCTGTCCGTCTGTTGAAATCACGATTACAGGAGAACGAAGAGATATCGAGATGAAATTTGGCACAAATATTCTTTTTTATGTAGGACAGTTTCGGATTGAAAATAGGCGAGATCGATTAACCACGCCTACTTTACATACAGAATGTAAAGACACCTCCGTATAATTTTATTCCGGAACATATAGCGCCATTACTAAAATATTCGCAAAAAATGGGCGTGCCACGCCCACTCATAACGAAGATGGCAATATCTCCTGAATTGTATAATATATTGAGATGTAATTTTATCACGATGTATAGGGAAACATTACATTACAACATATATTGATTCTATCCAGCAGCATCTAGAGACATTACAAAAATATTTGCCCAAAATTGGCGTGGTCCGCCTACTTATACAAAAGTTGTTAAGTGGCGAAATTATAATTTTTTTTAGTTACTCGGGTGTAGGGTATTTAGATTTCGCCCAGGCCGAAGACAACACTTGTTATTTTTTTTTATATCAGAATTCAGGAGCTGCTAAGTAAAAAATTAATAAATTGGAAAGAAATCGCCTTTGAAATCGCATACAACTACCTAGACGGCAGCTTCAAAAACCTAATCGTCTGATTTATCAGCCGTGACGCCGTTGCATTAACGTTTTGGTAGACAGAATGCCAAAACCGAAAGACGGGCGTAAAACATCTGATTTTTAAGACGAAAGTAGACGGGCGCGAGTTACAGAATAATGCCATCATATAAAATAGATGTCGATGAATTCAATCAAAGTTAACAAAAATGGCGTTTTTGAGCTGTGGACCAGTTAAACACGACAACTAGAACTTGACTCTTTCCCCGCATTTTTACAACTATTTTCAACCTTACCAAGACTTGTTTTCCTGCACATTAGTAAATTGAACGCAAAAAAAGAAGCCAACACTGAGCAACACTTACAATTCGTAAAGTAGATTCCAAGCCATTTTTACTGTTTTAGATAAGTTTCCTGAATGGTTTTTACTACTGAAAAGCGTACATTTTTCACACGCTATGCAACGCTGGCTGCTATATTGTAATCTTGTAATCTTTCATTCCACCATCGTGCGGCTCCAACGCTGAGAAACAACAGAAACCAAATAATCCGAAGCGAGACACAGAACGACAGGCAAGGGAACGAAACAAAAACTTTGCAAATTAAGGGCGAAAACAAGAAAAAGCTAGCAAAATTAAAGGGATCTTAAAACAAAAATGGCCACCGTGGGCGCTCAAAGCCTCTGCCACCACCATACAAAAGAATGCATGTCCATTTTTTGCACACTTCTCACGGTTTCCAACATGAACATTTTTCGTTCTCCACAATATCAAAAGGACTTTTAAAACATCTTTTACGCAAATTTCTAAAACTAATATTTTTATTAAAACATTTAATTTTAAACTACAATTTTTAATTTCACATAAAAATGTTCACCTTCTTCAGCTGCCTCATTTTTCTCTTTAAAAAGGCTTTTTAGCTACCCGAAAATTTACGGAGGAAAAGAGGACTTTCGTCAAGTTTCGCACGAGTAAATGAGAAATCACTGAGCTGCCCGATATGGTTAAAATATTTACACATTTAATTTTATTTGCGAAAATTAATCGCATTCACTTTTGCTCGCTATTTTTAATTGTAGGTGACGGACATTTTTTCATCCGTCACGTTTCGTTTTCACTTCGTTTCGTGTTTTTCACATGGACGACGACCGTAACGTCGTCCCTTCTTCGGCAGCCATTGCCGAAAATTTTAGTTTTTCTTTGAACGATGCAATATTAGGTTTTTTGCAGCTTTTATTCACCTTCGACAAGAAATCAAAAATACATCACATTATTAAACACCTCATCTATCTATTAACACTTTTTCTGTTAAGTTTATTCCAAGCAATTCACACAGAATTATCCGAAGTTCTTCTTTGATTCGTTCCATCCGATAGCAAAGGAAGGAGAAATTTTGAACCTACTCACATATACGGCCGCGAGTATATGTGAAAATATGTTTTGTGTATCTTGTATTGGACGATACGCAGTGTTGCATGTACCAACAAGAAAACCTCTTCGGCCAAATTCTGGGGTGAAATCACCCCGCGCTTATTGTACAAAAAATGAGCCGAGACCTCGTCCATACATAAATCGGGATTAATTTTGAATGAATTACGATTACTTTTGAATGAATTACAACGATATTTACAACTTTTCATACCTGCCTCCAGTTAAAATGGAAAAGTTATATTTTTTCTATTTTATAGGCGAATTTCCACGCCAGAGTTTATAGTTGGGTATGGTCACCCCACATTGTTTGCTGCCAGCTAGCCAAATTACTCGAATTCCAACCACTTTATGCCGTGGTTATGCTACCAATTTTGTTCGTTCGCTCACTCAACGATTGCTGCCTGTTCGTTGAGTGGTTCAACTGGCTTGTGCTACTCGTACCATCTTTCATAGAAGAAAAACAAAAACCGTGTGCGCTGAACAAAACTGAAAGCATAACCATGGCTTTAGTTTGAATTTACCTCACCGGAGAATTTACTGAGAAAAACATATTTTTAGTAAATACTAATCAGATTTGCTCTTCGAATGTTGAAGAGGCAGCACTGTCAACTCGACGTAGCATCGGCTGGAGCAGGACAAATATAGTTACAGCGGGAGTGAGTGATGCCAGATCATTGTTGCCAACTAAAATCATCACGCAGAATTCTAATTTTCTTCGTGCAAATCTAACAACTCATTTACGATGTAAATATAAAGATAAAATTTCATTCTCATTCTTCTTCTCAGTACTCAAACTTTTCCAAGTCGAGAAGTACGTTTATTACTACGTTTATTAGTACGTAATTTTTCATTTACACATTCACAATGTGTGAATAAATAGCGGAAATGTACTAAAAAAATTCAACAGCTGTTGAAAAATGGGCAAAGCACGACCGCGCAGAGAAAATGTCAGCAGTTAAGGAAACTTTTAGTAAATAAGTGCTGAAATGTGTTTAGTTAGATAATTCAAATAATTTCAAGGAAATGCCAAAGCCCTAGAAAATTAAAAACCAAAATGGCAATTCTACGCACTCTTTGCGGGCGAAACACTGCACGAGACCTTTGCCGTGCCGACACTTTATTGACGTCCTTGCAGCGAAAATCACGGCGGCAGAAAAATTAATTGTTTCCACAATTATGTCTTTGTTTCTATTATAATTAGACGAATACATACGTGAAAGCGTTCTTAGCTCTTTCACAGTATTGCTCGCTACAAGGAAAAATGTAGCTTAGAAAAACCGCAACGTCTAAAGTCAGTCAAGCGCAATCTTATAAGAGAAGCAGCATGCTGACTTTCACAAGCAGACAAAATAGTCGCCAGCCAGTGTGTGTACTCGCTTTAAGTACTAAAAGACCGCGAGTACTAAAAACCCCCACAACACGGTCGATTCACAACGGCACAAAACAAAATGCAAACCAGCAGAGCACGATTCACACATCCAACATGTTCACACGTCGTCGGGCGGTTTACAGTTCACACAAGCAAGTCAAGGTCGAGAGACATCACGTAACGTCAGGCAAATTTTCGTTTTCATTCCTCACACTTATTCGCCCTACACGAGGAGAGAGACTCCTTCTCTCTCTCTCTCTCTCACAGCGAAAAGTTAGTACTAGTGTTGAGATGAACTGTCATTTGTCTTCATTTGTGGCCGTAAAGTAGACAAAAATCTTCACAATTGGCAAAAATGTGGCGAAAAAAATGCTTGTGGCGATGTTGATCCCGATTTTTTGTTGAGAGAAAATAATGCAAATAATTATTTTTAAATCAATTTTTCAAAAACTACCAAGCTAAAAACGGAAACACTGACCATCTCTTTATTTGCAGTTATGTGGAAAATAGAACCGCTATTCATTTTACTTGACCGCTATTTATTTTACCCCGTAACTACTGCGTTTTTATTTGTTGAAGAAGTAGAAGTTTCACTTGATGTTTTGTTATGCTGAAGTTCGTAAATGCAACGGCAGAGAACGATGCGCTTACTTTAACAAAAGAAATTCTGACTTTTCTTATATATAAAATGGGCGCTAAATGAGTTTTAGAACTTTTAAAAAAAGTATTACGAAAAAAATTCGTACTGGTGTTATTTTTGTGTCTCAAAAGTCATAAAAAAATCCGGCAACTTTTCTTTATTCTCCACGTTTTGTTGAATACGCGGTGACACGTTACGACGCAGGGAACTCGATGCGCAGAGGGAGGGAGAGGGAGAGGAAATGTCTATTTTTATTTTCACCACATCTTACTTACAAAACGAAGTAGCGTAGCAAACTCACCAAAAGTTCAAATCAAATACTCAACTTGCTGATAGCAACAAACTCGCTCTAAATTCGCATTATAATCAACATGTTGCAATAAACATGTTGCGAACAGTTTGCTGCCGCTGCTGCTGCTTCGTAATGTTGTCATCGTTAAAAATTAGCACAACGCACAACAACAACAAATATCACACTTCGTTTCACTTCGCGAACAAACGAAGCGAAGATCTCAGCTGACTGACTGACTTGACTGACTGATAACCGAAGAGAGGCCAGGCCGCCGGTGGTGCAAATGCTTGACTCGGCACTCGGCACTCGGCGCTGCTTGCTGCTGAAGGTATTTTTGTTTATTAGATGAATTATAAAAGTTTGCGGTTGTAGGCAATTATCGACGGTGGCTCCTCGTACTTATCCGTTGTATTCTCTCGGAAACACTAAATTGCTCTCCTTGGCGATGTTGTTATATTATCGCCGCCACGGTCTTGTCATCATCGTTGTCGTGTTTGTTGTAAATGCCGACGTCGTGCATAATCTTTTTCATTGCTGCAAATGTAACAGCGGCCGCTACGTCGTCAACAGCCACACAACAGCAACAGCAACAACCACACAACAGTTCTGTTGCTCTCCGGTGTTGAGTGGCGACGACTAACAAACACAGCGACGACTAACAGCGACAAACAAAGCAACCGACGAACGAACTAACGAACGAACGAACCAACAACCCAACCAATCGAACGAACAAGCAAAGATTCAAATCTGGCTGCCTGTCATGTTGGCTGCTTACCAGGCGACCAGCAAAATAGAGAGAACTAAGTGTAGCAACGCACGACCGCAGAGCGAACGACGGTGTGGGAATCGCTCTCTATCTCTATCGCTCTCTCTCTCTTTCTCAATCTCTCGGTCGTCGCTCTGTTCGTAACAGTGTAACAGCTGTTCGCTGTCGTGTGGTGGCGCTGGCTCTCCACGATCCCAAGGGTCGTTCGGTAGTTCGGCTGGGTCGAGCGAGTGTGCTTGTCTCTTTGCAGTTTTTGTTTTTGTTTTTGTTTTTGTTTTTTTTTGATTTGTCGATTTTGCTGAAGTTGCTCCAGTTGGTGGAGAACTCGTTCTTTGGCAGTCCGTGTAGTTGTGGCGGCTGAATTTCGCCGTTGATTTCCGAGGTGGAACGGTTGGCGAAATCAAGAGCAAGCAGGAGGCGGGAGGCAGGAGGCCGACAGCGCGCTCTTCGCCGTTTTTCTTCTTTCCGTCTCAACTCTTTCGGCACCGAGTCGTTGAATTGGTGCGCCAACGCACGTCCTTCGAGACCCGTTGCCCTCTCCCAACCACTACACGCCTCCCGCTCTCCCACCACCTCCACCACCGGCACTCCGCAGCAACCCACACGAAGCAAGCCAGCAAAAGAACGAGAAATTCGTAGTACAGCATATTTTAAAATCGATATTAGAAGGTTCCCGGTGTTGGTTTTTCGCATCCACTGAATCCATCCACTGCGCTTAAGTAGCTGAGCCAGTTGCTGGTTTAGCTGATTATGGAATCTCTTGACTTTTCGAAAACTGCCAGCTTAACTTTACCATATTCGCAATTTAAGTTTCATTCTCAATCTCATTCTTCTCTATGCAGCAATAAGAAGAAATTCAAGCAACAAAAACTGCCACGTAACTTTTTATTAATAATTTCAAGAGGAATTCATTCACACTCGCTGAAACCGAACACGCGGCGGCGGCGGCGGCAGCGGCGGCGGCGGCAGAAAATGTAAAGTTAGATAAGCGCGAGTAAATCGGCTACGTATGTATGTATGTATGTATGTATGTAGGTAGGTAGGTAGGTGTGTTGGTAAATAGAAGGTTCAGTACGCGCTTTTGTAGAGTATATAAAACGTATTCGCAGAATGCTTTTACTCATTTGCAGCGCAGTTTAGGCAATAAAAAACACCGCGCACTGGTGGAGCCGAAGTCGCCAATATGAGCGAAGAAAAGAATGTCGCCATTTTGCAGCGAACTTTTAATAGCTGCGATTGTAGATACCACTGTACGTATGTATGCGAGTATGTCTGTGGCGCGGTGAGGTGCAGCTACATATATATATATATATGTATGTATGTACTCGCTGCATGGCTGGCGAGGAACTGGCGAGTACACGTAGGAATCCAGAAGAGAAGGAAACCAGAAGAGAAGGAATCCAGAAGAGAAGGAATCCAGAAGAGAAGGAATCCAGATGGAAGTTGCGAGAGAGTCGAGGAATCCTCGTAAATAAACGCCTTGCAGTCCTCCTCTGGATGGTGCAATGCAATCCAGGAGCGGTCAATCGCATCTAATCCATCATCGCCCTGCAATCGCAGCATGCAAGCGGGCGAGCGGGTGAGTGGGTACTTCGAAGGCAGAGAGCGAGCAACATCTCCGGTAAGGTAAATTGAGCGCTTTTCAAGCCCAAAACGAAACGCTTACGCTTGTCGCTCGAACGTACGAATGTAGGTAACGCAAGAGGTTAATAAACTGCCATGGCTACGCTGGAAGAAAAGCGATACACGAGTGCCGCCGTCGAGAGCCGCCGTCGAGTGCACGGGCAAGTGGGGAGCCAGCGTATTATTTATACGTACACACACACTCACACACACACACATGCATATATATATATCTGCACCTGTGTGTGTGTGTGTGTGTGTGTGTGTGTCTCTAACTTCGCACTGCACAGCAGCGCCAGAAACCAATGCTATGCAAAAAGCGGCCACGAAACTTCGCAGATGTACAGCGTTTGAACACTGAACACTGAGCTGCTGATACTTTCCCACACACACACACACACACACACACACACACACACACACACACACACACACACACACACACACACACACATACCGGGTAGATGGGTGTGTGTAAAGTCAGTCCAACTGCATCTACCGCCAGCCGCCGAGTGCACAACATATTTTCGGTCTGCAAAATTTATTCACGCGGAAGGAGGAAAAAAGCCAAGTTGGAAAAATTAATAAAAGACGGCAAAAGCGCGACGAAGGCAGGGAAAGGAGGGCAAACAGCGAGACAGACAGAGACAACAGTAACAAGAGAGACCGAAAGACAGACAGACAGACAGAATGACTGACAATCTCACCAGACAGACAGAAAGACCGACAGACAGACAGAAAGACCGACAGACAGAAAGACCGACAGACAGACAGACAAATTGAAGAAAGAGAAACATCTCGAGCAAGCTGACAAAGAAACACAAGGAACTCAAAAGACCGTCAGACACTTGAAACGAAACGACAGACCGATAGACGGACAGACAGACGGTCGGATGGACGGACAGATAGAGAGACAGACGGCAAGATAAACAGCAGACTGAAAGACGAAGAGTCGTCGGACCAACTTCAGAAGACACAACACGACAGATAGACAGACAGACAGACAGCAGATCGAAGACACGAAAGGTTGCAAGAAAACCAGCAGAAGCTTCGATGATCGCGGAGGCAAAGCTGACGCGCTTTTACCGGCAGAACATGTGAGTGTGAGTGTGAGTGAGTGAGTGTGTGTGTGTGTGTGTGTGTGTGTGTGTGTGTGTGTGTGTGTAGATACAGATGTTAGCGGGGTAACAGCCGACTGACTGCAAGTTGAAATCCCACTACCTGTCTGGCCGACCGACGGCCTAACTAACTCCGGCTCAAGATGAATTCCAGCCAAGATTTCAAAATGAGTTTACAGTTGTTGATTGCAGCGGCGTATATCTGCTGCTTCTTCTCTCTTCTTCTTAATTGTCATTCATTATCGAAGATCGCGTATCTGAGAAGGTTTCGCTCTTCTTTCTCCTTTCTTCTGGAATAGCGGTGCATTTCCCGGGGTTAGAGGAGGGGAGGGGGCGGAGGCGCAATGAGGAGGGGAAGGGCAATCAATAAATCGGAGAGGATTTCGATCATCGCACACAATCCATCCATGTTTTCGGATTTGTGATTTCTTCGTGGCTTAGAAGCTTTTTTCACCCAGATATACATTCATTTTTAACAAGACTCGAGTTTGCTCTGAGCGCCCCCTTCTCACCCCCCACGCGCCCCTCTGACACCCACTCTGGTTGTTGTAGATACTCGACAGAAATAAAAGAAAGAAAAAACAGCTTGGAAACAAGCCGAACTTTGCGAAAATATAAGCTGGCTTCTGTCTGTCGGCCGCGAATGCTTGTATATCGATTTGTGAATTCAAGTTTGATTATATACACGTGCATACGTGTACATATATGTTCATGTATGTGTATATGTATCCGTGAATATGTCGCT